>OY288265.1:66203897-66533738 GCA_958450335.1 Hibiscus tridactylites | reverse complement strand
TAGAAAGGGATCATCCGTTTTGATACTGATAAAATAAGGTCTTCCATTAATCTTCAAGGAGATGGATTTAGGAATATCAAATTGACTGGGAACCCTTAAGAGTAACCTGGTCGTATATAAGTCCAACTTATTTTTGGTAGACTCATGAATTTTAATCAGCGATCCCTATCTTTTTACCAAATCGTTGAAAAATCCCTCGTACCAACAGTGAATGGGAACCCCAAAAAGAGAAACAGAACAAAAGCTCCAAGGGATGTTGTTCACCATGACGTTGAAGTCTAAATATTAAAACCAGAAGGAGAGTTCATCCTTTTTGTTCCCCCAGGCAAACTCTTTTTCAGCTAATGATGCAAACGTAATAATGCAAAAATTGTCCTAAGTACCCCATTTCGACACTCGTACCTTGATCCCATCACTATTTAGAGCTATCTATACAAAATCTCTTTCAAAACACGGTTTGATAATACCAGTCATTGAGTGATTTATCCATATGGTTTCCGCTGCAGGAATTTCAAAATCCATGAGACTAGCCTTAGATTTAACATTTTCTATATTTTCCTCATCCTTTGATCTTGGATTAGTCGATTTCCTTTGCACAGAGGAGCCAGATATTAATACTTCCTTCAACGATCTCTTGTCCCTGAGAGCAGTTCCAGGTGTCTTAGCATGCTTACCCTCGGGTTCCTTGTTGTCCACCTTCCTCCCACTTCTTTTCTGGTCCACGGCTCCCTTGTCAGTTCTGGAAACTCTAGAAGCCTTGCGGAAATTCGGAAACTTTGACTTTGAGACTGCTACTCTTCTCCCGTCAATCAAAGAATCATGAATCCTAGTAATCACCCTCTGCATATCCGTTTCGCTTCCCATATGAATAAAGGCAAAGGTATTGTTCCTATATTTTAGTTTGTGGTTCGCTGACGGAATAAAGACTTTCAAAACTTTCCCATGATAGCTGAATAGTTCTCTTAATGCTCCTCTTGTAACTCTCTCGCTCAATTTGTCGACAAAAACAACCCAACTAACCTCACCAGCAGATGATCGGAGACCCTCCCTAGAATCGCCCTTTGGACTCCCTGGAATCCTCACCATTTCTCTTCTATCAGATGCAGATCTCTTAACAAAAACCAACCATTATTATTAATTTAAAACACTTTTAATACTCAAAATAACACTAGAGGTTTAAATTTTGAAAATAATAAAATGTTTGGTTTTTAAAGTGGTTCCCCCTTACTCAAAGCATCATTAAAAGATATTAGTCACAACATATGATAATCTAGTTGAAATAAATAAAAATAAAACAAATAAAAGCAAGAACAGCTAGATTTTACCACACTTGAACCCTAATGGAGGATGTGAAGCCTTCCTTCTTCAAGTGTTCTTTCTTGTGTGTATGGAGCTTCCCCTCAAATTTTGACTTGTTGATCACTCTCCATCACACCTATCATAAGACAATCAAGTAATTTTTTGTATCCAAATTGCTTTGGATCCATAGACATTAGTAGCACAAAATTTAGTCCCCTTAGGAATCCATTTTTCAATTTCATCCTTTTTAGTTGAAGTACTTAGTCCTTTTGAGACCCAAATACTTCTAAAAAATTTACTATTTACAAATCTAAGGGCACTAGATTGTCTTACATAAAAATTTGACTTTCCAACATTATTTTTCTTTTCAAGTTCTTTGGAAATCAAATATTTCTCCTCTTGAACTTTATGAAGAAAATTTTGTAAATCAAAACATTTTTATTCAAACTCATTGAGTTTTTCTTCAAGTTCAATTTTGGTTTTAGAAATCAAGTCATTTTGAATTTTCAAATTTGAAATCACTTTCTTGTTTTTCAAAATGTGATTTTTAAATTCTAAAATCAAATCATCATAGCCATCTTATAATTCATCAAAAGAATAGGAACATGAAGTAGATGAATTAGAAGTTACCCTTGAATCTTCTTCGATGGCCATAAGGCAAAGGTTGGCTTGTTCATCGTCGGTGGAGTCTTCATTACTCCATGTAGCCACATATGCTTTCTTCTTATAGCTTGAAGTGTTTGCCCTCTTCTTTTTTATGGATTCTCATTCAATTTCTTTCAAGGCTTTCTTCATGAACAGGGCACACTTATTGAAGAGATGAACTATCTCTTCTTCTTCATCCTCCTCTTCACTTGAATCTACATTGTGGCATGTGGAGGATTTGAGAGCAATGGCATTTGTGTTGATGCCAAGACCTTTGAGCTTCTTCTCCCCCATAGCTCTAATCTCTTCCTTCTTCTTCTCCTCTTCTTTGTTTTTCTTCATTATTTGGTGTGTGAGAAGTGGCCCCATGAGTTCATCAAGCTTCAAGGTCTTCAAATTCTTAGCTTCGATGATGGCGGTCCTCTTTGAGTCCCATGACTCGGGAAGAGAATAGATAAGCTTTCGGGCAAGCTTTTCTTCTTGAATGACTTCTCCATAACCCTTGAGTCCATTAGTGATGGTGGAGAATCAGTGGACATCTTCTCAATGTCCTCTTCTGGATCCATTTTGAAGTTTTCATACTCTAGGTTGAGGAGGCCGATCTTGGTCTCCTTTACTTTGTTTGTCCCATCGTATGCAACTTCGAGCTTGTCCCAAACTTTCTTGGCACTCTCGCAAGAAGACATCTTCTCGTATATGTTGAGGCTAAGTGCACAAAAGATGAAGTTCAAAGCCTTGTAATTTAGCTTCATCTTCTTACAAGCATCGGCACTCCACTCCGCATTGCTTTCTTGTGGTACGAACGGGTCATCTTCTATGATATCCCAAAGCTTGTAGTCTTTGGATTTGAAAAAGAACATCATCCTCGTCTTCCAATAAGCATAATTGGTTCCGTCGAAGAAGGGCGATTTGTCGATGGATTGCGCCATTGAGCCGGTTGTTTGAAATGGTGATCGAGCTTGCCGGATCGCCTCAATAGGATGTTAATCCTCTTCAATTGAGCCAAGCTCTGATACCAATTGTTGGGTTTTATAGTGCTCGATTCCTTCAATCGTTCTTGCTCGTCAAGTGTGGAGAAGTTGGATAATTGGGTGATAGAGGTGTGGAAGCTAAAAAGAATAAAGACAAGATGATTTATAGTTGTTCAACCTTCTAACAAAGGTCTATCCACTACCTTATCTTCTCACTAAGGATTTCCAATCAATCCACTATTGATTCGTCCCCTTTTCTAGGCTTAGGAGGAAACCCTTACAAAACCGATCAAGCTTTCTACCCAAAGCTTTGATCAAACCCTCTTTACAAAGAGATGAAAATAAGCAAACTCAAATCCCTCTAATAGGTATTTGTTTGCACAATTTAGCTCTCACCCAATCCTAAAACACTTGAGCAAATATAACAATTTTGGCTCGCTAGTGTTAGTTTATACAATTAATTGAACAATAAAGCCCTAAGACAAATTCTTGATCATAGTGTTGTTGACAATTGAATCATTAGCCTTCTCTTGATGCTTGGAGGTCCCTTTTATACTCCTAATTGAGTTTGTAGCCGTTACTAGTCATTGGGGTTGAATTGGAGTCGTTGAACACTTTATTTCCCACCATAAATGCAGTTCTGCAGCCTACCGTATCGGTACACGTAGAGGCGTATCGGTACGCCCTTCTCCAAAACTAGTTGTTAGGCTCTTTGTCAGCCTATGCGTATCGATGCGCTTGAGAGCGTATCGGTACGGTTTACAATTTAAAAGATCGTTGGGAAATAGCCGTTGGGGGTTGTTAAAACAAGGATCGGTAAGCTTAAGATGTGTATCGAAATGATCCTTATCCGTATTGATACGGTCTCACCCGTATCGGTACGGGTTTTGGCAGATTCAAAACTTGGGTAAAACGGTATCAATACGGCGTATACCGTATCGATACGGGCTTGCTGAAAAGTCAAGTTTGACTACTTTAAAGCATTAAAAACTTTGCCAAAAACCTTTTTAAACGCCTCAAACATCTTTTCTAGTTGTTTGGACTTAAAGACAAGTTTTAAACTCATTTCAAATTAGTCCAAAACATTTTTCAATTATTATATCAAAACACTTAGTTCTACATATACCCAGCATCATATATATCTTACATAAAGGTATTATCAGCCACATACCTTGATCGAGAGAAACTCAATGTAGTCTCATAAAAGATTTAAATAAAAGGCAAGAAAGATGCAACTTTATCCCAATCTCCATCATTAGGAGCACCACCAACCTTTTGAAGCTCTTTTGTGTAAGGAAAATACCTTGTGTTTATATTTTTGAATGCATTCTTAAACACCAAAGTACTTTTAAGCATGAAAAAAATTGAATTTCACCTTTTTTCAATGTCCAAGAAAACAAGAGATTTAGAATTTATATTCTACTTTTTAACACAAGCTTTAAACTTTTGAAGCTTTACATGGGAAGATCTCACATATTTCATAGCAGCACAAACTCTTATAACATAAACATCAAATTTTTTAGCCCATCTTTAACAACCTAATTAAAAATTTGTGAAGCGCTTATCATATGCAAAAATTTGACATTCAACACACTATTATCCCACAAGTTAAAAATTTGCTTTAAATACTTTATCGATAAATCCTTAGAACTATCATTATCAACAGTTATAGGCATTATCCTTTTAAGACTCCATTCTAGTTGACACTTTTCAATAGCTTTACAATACACTCTCCAGAATAACTAGCAATTAGACAAAAGTTGATGATCGTTTTAAAAAATTTACAATCAACATCTATGAAATAGGCAGTAAGACATATTTATGATAAATTTTTGCTAGATATCCATGTACATGTGGTAAGACATACCCTATAAAACAAATTACTTGAATAATTCTTCAACTTTTTCCTTTTTTCAATAAACAGAGCATAACAATCTTTAGTAATAGTAGCACGTGAGGGAGGAACAAAACTAGGAAAAAACAGCCTTGCAAAAATGACGAAATCCTTCACATTCAAAAAAATTAAATGTCAACTTATCAACAATCACCATCTTAGCAAGTGATTTCTTAATTATCATTGTACTTTATCTTAGGATCAAAATCTAAGACTATTTGTTTTGTATCTACATTAAAAGGGGTTTTCTTACACCGACTAGTGTAGCATTTCATGACATTAGTTATATTATTGGATGAACAATATATCTTTTGAGAACAATAAATACATTCAACACGATATTTATCACCATAAATTTCTTTAAAATTATCTCAAACAACCTATTTTCACCTTTTACCTTTTCCACTTATAGCATCAACAGTCTTTTGTCATTTTCTTTTGTTGTTTTTTTTTCATTTGTTGGAGTCTCCATCACCTGTTTAGGTTCCTTAGGTGACTTATTTGAGGAACATATCCTCATTAAATCAACATTGTTTTCTTCTGTCATCGACATAATTTGAAAAAAAAAACTATTATATTAGTAAAGCTAAAATCAATGAAAATGATACACAAACTAAAATTTACAACACTAACAAACTAGACTCAAACAAATGAGTCTCATCGAGCAAAACATAAACCTTCCAACTACTCTAACAAACTAAAATTTATAGATCATGTGTTGCTATCTCATTCTACAAACAAGAAAAAATATTGATGTGGCCCATTAGTTTTCCTTTTTCTCAACAAAATAATATACTTTGGGTACAACAAATTTACTTATTATTAACATTGAAAATATTTTTATTGAAACTTATATTTACGTCACTATTTGTGTTTTGTGACAAAAAAAAATTGACGTCACGGCAATCGTCACCCTAGGTGTATCAGTAAATGTCTAGTGTGACGTTACATCTTTTTTCGTCACGTATTTCTAAACATATGGTGACATTTATATATAACGTCACAATATCATTTGTATTTAATGACAACTCATTTTGTCACCAAATAATATAAAATTGTGTCATTAACCATTCGTATAGTCACCAATAAAACACTAATTTTATTGTGTAAATGACGAAATAAATATCGTCACAATGTTAGTGACATAGTATATCGTCACAGAATAGTAGTATAAATGATGATAATAACGATTGCATTTTTTTATAAATTATAAAAAATCCCACATGTTTTATAAATTATAATAAAAGCCCAATCTTTTTATAAATTAAAATAAAGGTGCAAACTTTTTATTAATTACACTAAAACCCAATCTTTTTATAAATTACAATAACAATCCAAACATTTTATATATTACATTAAATTTCCATTCTCTTTACAAATCACAATAAAACCCCTAAATTTGTACAATCATTACAATTTGATCCCTTCCCTCTATTGTAATCTTGTAAAATTTTGTTGCTCTAAGAGTTTTCAAAAATTATGTTTCTATCTACAAGAAGAGACTTTGTTCATTCCTAGAAATATTTGCCCATTCTTAATTTCTATTGCAACCCAAAAAACTTGAGACAACGACAAACGCTTCAAGGGAATGTCATAATCGACCTACAATCAAATGATTCTTCAACAAGATTCTCAAAAAATATGAATTACACCTACATTGAATGGGTAAAAGAGCAGTAACATAAGAAAGCATATTGTTAATTTTTTTTAAATAAAGCACAACATATATAGATTTCATGTTACAGGTAAAGCTAATGGCAACATCATAAGTGTGAGAAATCAGATAAATATAAAATAAAAACAAAACCAATGAATTATACCATTGTTGCCTCCGCATATAACAACTCGAGAATCCCCAACATTTGCAACTAGCAAACGTTCACCGAGTACAGCAGTAGAAGCAGTAGATCCAGCATCCTATTCTGTTTTTATTTTTTCTAATTTTAAAAATTCGGAGATTGTATGATTGTATGCATCAACTATAGTTGGAAACAATTTAAAAAGACAAGTTAGATAAGCCCACTAGAAAAGACACAATTAAATAATACAGTCGCAATGTGAATAATCTGTAGTTGATTTCGTGTTAGATATGAATTTTCAATGCATGTTCAAATTATTGAAAGAACATAGACGACTCGGGCTCACGGCTGAAAGATTCTTAGAAAGAAAAGGAAGAGCAATGTTTAGTTTTGGGGTTTGTTTTATTAGTTTTGTTATATAATTTTTTATGAAAGCTCATATTCCAAGATAGTTCCTACAAATTCAGTCTTCAAAAATTCTATGAAATTCTTATGAACCAATACAATCATTAGAAGCAAACTGCTAAATTCTTGATAAAAACAAGGTACAAATAACTAGAAACAATAAAAATCCAATAATTCATATGCATCAATTTAGCTACATTAGCTATAAACTTAGTATCCAATAATCTGATGCATATGTTATGTTGTTCATATGTAGTTTATAATGTCAGACATATGTTATCATACTTTTCAAAAATTACAAGAAATATCAGCAGAAATTTAACATGGCTCAAAACAGATAATTTTCATAAATTCAATCACCAAAGCAATGAATTTTGATAATGATACTATCCCTTGAAGTCCAATTCTAGTCGATTGAAAACCAACTGACACGGATTGTAATATCAATTTAACTCAATTAGAACCACTAATCAAATCTCATTTACAACAAACCAATAATTACTTGATTATTAAGAACCATTAATTTCACTGGCGATTACTCCACTTGATTTTTTTTTTGAAAATTACGGCTTTATTGAGAATATTTGAGAAAAATCGCGTATACATGCCTCGTTAAAAAACCTCTCTAATCCTAGGTAGAGGAAAAAGAATGCGATGTATACGCGCTTACAGCAACCCAAACCTACAACCGCACCCACGCACGCACTGCACATAGAAACGCACCGAGCCTTTACGACCTTTGCTGGCACGACTGGGCTCCCTGTGCCTCGCTGCTCAACCATACGACATCATCTTTGCCGCTCAGCCCTTTCTTGGCAAGTATATGGGCTTCAATGTTACTTTCTCTATACACGAACACGACCCTTGCACCTATGATGCTGCACACATCCCTGCACTTCCGAACAACGCTGGAAAATGTGAAGGGGGCCGAGCCAGGATCTACAATCCATTTGGCCTCCAGTTCACTATCGGTCTCAATGATGAGATTGTAAGTATTTCTCAAATCAGAGGAGGAAAAAAGTATCCCCGCCCTGTGAATAGCTAACATTTCTGCAGTAGTGGGGTCTGATACACCGATGTAGTTTGTAAAGCGAATAAGTACCTTACCCTCGTGGTCTCTTAATATACCTCCTAGACCAGCCTCGCCCACACCACTCCGAACAGCAGCATCGATATTAAATTTCAAGGTTCCCATCGTCGGCGGCACCCACTTACTCTGATTCACCCTTCTGCCAATTGGCGTACTAATTGGACATAGAGACAGCCACCTTAGGAGTTCCGATATCGACAAAACACCATCCGAACATTTTCCTTTACACCAATGTCCGATTCTCAATACCGCTACATCAAATAATCTCTCATCACTAAGAACTTTTCTGCTGAAAATTTTTTCATACCTATACAGCCAAATGGTCCACATAATTCCGAAAAAAGCCATGTTCCAAATACCGAGGGAATGAGCTTTGATCGGGGCTTGGTTCCACATTATTAAGAAACTAGATAAATTGCTGGGAACACATAGATGGACTTGCTTACTCCACTTGCTTAAACCAACAATCTTGTAAAGCTATTCAATTAGATGATAATCGGTGAGGGGCAGACCATAAACTATTGGCTCAAATGATTGCGCTCAAATGACGTAATTCACACAAGGAAGGGAGAGCGATCTGGTGAGCGGGGGTATGCTAAATAGAGCACAATGGGTGCAGTCAAAGGTGACGACAAACATTGAGTGAAGGGAAACTACTCGGTGGTGGCAAAAAGTAGAGGAATTTGGACCAAAAATCAGATCGATTAAAGTGGTTGCCAAATTTTTGGGGTTTTACCCCCTTGTTCCCGATGAAAACAAATTAAAGAAAAACCTACTTTTTTTAATTTTTCCCTTTTTTAATATACTTCTAATCTTTGATCAATAAAACCTTAATGCCTAATTAAAGTCACCATTAAACACAGGTGAGTCTAATGCGTGACAAGTCTTGGGTGCAGCTTAAAGACTATTTTTTTTTCAAAACTTGTCCACAAATTGCAACCATTAGAGTTATTGATAACATTTTCGGTTGGTTTTTTGAGTTTTTTTCTCAAGTATGGATACTTTGTCCCAAACTGAAAATTTATCAAATTTCTTTTTTGATATTTTCAAGTATCGATACTTACAAAATAAGTATTGATACTTTAAAAAAAACTAAAAAAACAAACGAAAATGTTATCAAGAAGTCTGACATCTAACATTTTCAGTTCGTGGATAAGTTTCGAAACTTGTTATCTTTTAGTCGCACCCTAGACATATCGCACCCCATACCTATCCATTAAACACACTGTAAATGGCACGTAATTATTGTGCAGATCCATAAATTTTAAATGAATATAATTATATTGTCGAGTTTTGAAAATCATCATATAAAAGTAGTGATATAATAATTATTGACAAATAATGATTTTCGTCACATTAAAATATTTTTGTAACATAAATTAAATGTCACGTTTTATGTATTATAAAAAGATGACAAATCAATTTGTCATGGAAAAAAAGCTTATTGGTGGTGAATTTGTAATGTCACTAATTAACACTGGATAGTCATAATAATAATTGGTCATAAACACTTCCATTTCATTTGTGATGATTTTAAAACGTCACCTTTTTTATATAAACGTCATCAAAAAAATTCCTCCAAATTTTTTTGAGGCGCCAAACATACAATGACAAAAGCTTATGACAATTTTTTAAATTGTCAAAAAAGATATATCATTATTCACTAATCATGACGATAATAAAATAATCATCATGTTTATGTTATATTTTGTAACATTATATGTAGCGTCATATAGAAACTTAGTCATAAATTAAAAATTTTGTTGTAGTCCCACTTTTAAACTTTTCTTATTCTTTTCTAAAATAACCTGGTACTACTTCTTCCCTCCCTTGCTTCAGCCATTAATGGCCTTCAGTTCTTCAACACTTGCATAACACCTCATTGTAATCACGAACCTTCCCTTATTCTTCTTCCAAAATTTGATTACATCTTCAAAGAATGTGTTGAGATATTTATTTTGATATAACTCAAATGAAAAATGTTTTTGGACTTGAGCCAAATATTGCAAAATTTATTTAAAGTCCAAATAAATTGAAAACATGTTTGGAATGTTTGGAAGAGTTTGTTACTTGAACAAATATTCTCAAATTTTTCCAAAAGTAAAAAATAGTCATTCGGTATTGGTACCATATTCAGTACCAATACGAGGTTGCCCATACATGTACGTTCATGACCAGTACCGATACGTTATGTTTTGGACTTTTCTAACTAGCACTTTTTGTACTGGTACTGGCCCTTAGTATGATACGCAAGGTACCGTACCGATACCAAGGTATCGCATACAAGTACGCCATGTGCATTTGCAATGATTGTTTACTCTTACGGCAAGTACCAATATGGTTGATCGAGTACCGATACCGACAGGCCCAAAAATGCATTTAATGCTAGAAATTAAGTCCCTAATGGCTCCAAACCAACCCCAATAGTCATAAACGACCACAAGCTTATTAGAGGGTTTAAAAGACACCATCAAGCATCCACGGAAGACTAAGAAAGCTTACACCAACATTCTTTGTATAGAGAAATTCTTTTAGTGCCTAAATTGTCAAATTCTTGAACAAAATACTAGTGAGCTAAATTGTAACATCTGCTCAAGTTTTTAATAGTGCAAACTATTTTCCTTTTAGAGTTTTTCCTTTGTTTGCTTATTTAGATTTTCTCTTGGAAGAGAGTGTCTCAAAGCTTTGGGTATAAGTTTGAGGGTTTGTAAAGGTTACTATTTATCCTTGAAAAAGAATGAAAAATTAGTGGATTTGTGGAAAATCCTTAGTGGGGAGCCAAGGTAGTGGATGCAGACTTGGTTTAGAAGTCGAACCACATAAATCCTTGTGCAAAATTTTTAAATTCCATTTGTTTCCACCACTTTCATTGCAAAGCCAATTCACCCCCTCTTGGCGATCGGTTGAAGATATTCAATCCCGATAATTGGAATCAGAACGAGGTCTCTTTCATCGGATTAACATCCAAGAGTCGATCCTCAAAGAGCCTGTTTCATTTCTTCGTCAACTGAAGCAATGGTATCCACTTCCGGTGCTTACTACATTGAGTACTCCCAACATATCAACAAGCCATCGTTCTTCAATGAAGCTCACTATTCTTATTGGAAGAATATGATGAAGATATTCATTCAAGATAGTGATCTTGGGGCATGGATGAGCATCATGAAAGGCTACACTACTCCAACTTCCAAGATGAAAGATTGGAGTGAAGATGAGAACAGAAGATTCCAAACAAATGCCATGACCATTCACATCCTCTTTTGTGCACTTGGTCCCAATGAATACAGAAGAGTCTCATCTTGTTCAAATGCCAAGGAAATTTGGGACAATCTTGAAGTCACTCATGAAAGAACCAACGGAGTAAAGGAGATCAAGATTGGTCTTCTCAACCTTGAGTATGAGAACTTGAAGATAAACCCAACGAAAAACATCAAAGCTATGTTCGATCGATCTCCACCATTCTGAATGGACTCAAAGGATATAGAGAAGTGATTCCAAAGGACAAGCTTGTTCGGAAGTTGATTTATTCACTTCCCGAATCATGGGAATCCAAGAAGATGAAAAGAAAGAACAGAAATAAGAATCGAGAAGATGAAAAGAATAGCTTGACGAGCTCATCGGTTCCTTGCTCACCCATGAGTTGATGCCATGGAATTTGAAGATGAGAAAAAAGAAGAGAAAGAAGAATCGAGAAGATGAGAAGAATAGCTTGACGAGCTCATAGGTTCCTTGCTCACCCATGAGCTCATCTGTAACGCCCTGGTTTTGGGCTTAGTAGTTTTGGGCGTTGACCGGTTTGGTCAAAGTGCTGTTCGAATCTAAAGAGGCGAAATTAGGAAAGCCTAGTTCGGGTTGCATTAAAAATATGGAAAAATGTTCTAAAATCATCTTTTAATATAATTAAATGAACTGTGAAATCAATTTTGGAAAATGAGTTTTGGAAGGGTGACATTTTGACTAGTGACCAAAATGTAATTTTCGAAAGTTTGGTGACTGTTTTAGAAAGGGTTGAAACTTTGAATCTTTAAGGAGCTATTATTCCAAAAGTAGTTTCTCCAGATTTTTCTAAGATATTTTAAGCTATATTCTGATTTTAAAACATATCAAAAGAGGAGGGAAAGCCATTTTGGCTATTTTGATAACTAACTTTCCAATTTTCTTTCTCTCATTTTCTCTCAACCCAAACACTTTCTTTCCAGAGAATTGTTTCTGATTTTCTCACCTAAATCTCTCCTTTCAACTCTCTTTTGATTCCTAATCAACATATCTACAAAACCTCATCATTTGCTACTTGATTCATCAAGGTTTTTGATTCCAAAAAGAGGAGAAACTCAAGTTTGGAGGTAAGAACGTCCTTCTCCTCTAAACTATCAGTTCTTTACTGAAATTCCTAAGTTTTCAATCCTTAATTGATGTTTTATTAAAGGCTTTTGAGTTGAGAAATGGATCTTGGCTTATAATGCAAGATTTGGTGATTTTTGGTGATTTTCGTTTGATCTGTTAAATCTGTGATTTGAGATGTGTTTTTGATGATATTTGAACTCTAAATTGATAAGGAATTGAGTTTTGATTAATGCAAACCCGGATAGGTTGAGTTTCCTAAGTTTAGCTTGTGATTCTTGTATGTTTTTGAGGTGATCTTGTGGATCTGATGTTGCTGGAGGTATAAGGATGTTATTAGGCTCTTTTTAGATGTTAAATGATGTTAAAGGATGTTAGGTTTTGATGGTTTATGGCTGGGCTTTGTTGAGAAGTGGTTTGGATGCATTTTCGGTTGTGTTTGGTAGCCGAAAATGGAGTGTGGATGAGAGCAGCGAGTTTAGGTGCTTTCATTGAAGCAATTAATGCATGATGATGCATTAATCCTCTGCTTTGATGTGTTAAAACAGGGGAGGCATCTTTGGATCCAAGAGTTGTTGATCCGGAAGCTTGATTTGGTGCTTCGGCAAGAGGCGAAGTGGAATCGGTGAGTGAAAATGGGTTTTCAGCTTTGAAACCAATGTCTTGGGAGCTTAGTTTAAGTCTAAACAACTTTGCTAAGCTCAAGTGTAAGTTTTCGGAAATACTCTCTAGTGGTGGCCATGATTTAATTGTTGTGCAATGTGGTTTATTGCATGTTTTAAACTCTGTTTTGAAAGCATGATTTAGCATGGTTAATGCTGTTTTTGTAAGCCATATGTTGAAGGAAGCTCAAGGTAAGAGTTCCTTGTTTTTGTACATTGATAAAATGTGGTTTGATGCTTTTAAATGCATGATGTATATGGCTTGGTTTAATGCTTTAAAACAGTGGATTAATTGATGAAAATGATGTATATTGGCAAGTGATGTTTTGAAAAGGTTAAGGTCACTAAGGTGGTTAAAAGTCCTTGAGTGAGCCTTGTTTACTTAAGAACATCAAGGTGGTTAAAAGTCCTTGGATGATTCTTGCTACGGACACAAAGGTGGTTAAAAGTCCTTGTGTGGTCCTTTCCATGGTGTTTAAAAGTCCATGGGGCCATGGTGTTTAAAAGTCCATGGGGCCAAGGTGTTTAAAAGTCCTTGGGGCCAAGGTGTTTAAAAGTCCTTGGGGTGATACTTGATACGGACACAAAGGTGGTTAAAAGTCCTTGTGTGGTCCTTTACATGGTGGTTAAAAGTCCATGGGCCAAGGTGTTTAAAAGTCCTTGGGGCCAAGGTGTTTAAAAGTCCTTGGGGTGAAAGTTGATGAACTTGTTTTTAAAGAAATGGAACTTATCACTTGTGGCCAATATGACATGTTATGATATGAAGCATGAGATGCTTGTTTAAAGTATGCTTTTGAGCATGTGCAATTGATGATTTGAAGCATGATTTATAAATGTTTTATAAATGCATTATTGAATGGTTTTATTGAGCATTCCTCACTAAGCTTTTGCTTACGCTCTCTTTCGTTTTCTTAAATCAATAATGCAGAACATTAGAGTACTTTGAGGGCAGCAAGAAGGGCAAGCAATCAAGTGAAAGTAAAGCTCAAAGTATGGAAGGTTTCTTAAGTACATTTTTAGCTTTTGGTAATTTGGCAATGGGGGACCTATGTGTATGTTTTGGGAGAGGTTTTGAACTCCCTAAGTATGTTGAATGTTGATGAGAATGCTGGTTTTTGTGGTTGGCCTTAATATGCTTGAATTGGAAGTTTATGCTTGTATGGCTTGCTTGTGTAGGAAGCATGCCTATAGATTTGGGGCTTTTCGTATATGATGTTGTTTTGATGAATTGTTGGTGCAAGTATGTCTCAAATATGTTGAATTGCATGTTGGTAAAGTTTGGTGGCAATTGGAGCATGATTGGATGTTTAATTGCATGTTTAAGAATGCATTTTGGGGCAATCTGTGCAGGGTGTTTCGGAACAGTGCCACCCGTTTCGGAACAGGTGCCTTAAACAAGCCCAGGCGTCCGAAACGGGAGAGACCGTTCTGAAACGGTTTGGCTACTGCCAGCCCGTGTTGCGGTACGCGTTGCGGAACGGCCCCGCGTTTCGAAACGGGCTCTGCCTGTTTCGGAACGGGTGACCGTTGGGGGCTGACATTGGCAGTTAAATGTTTTGAAATGTTTGCATTTTGGTCCTGAATCTTGTTTGTGCAATTGTATGAGTTTGGGATGTCCTTTTGAGCTGAAATTTCACAGTGAAGCATGAAACCTGACTAATTACAAGCTGGTAACTTTAATTTGGGTTAAGTCCTCATATTTATCAGAAATTACAATTTGGTCCCTAAAGTTGTAATTTGTTCAATTGGGTCCCTGTTTGATCTCTGATGTTTATGATCTTTGAGTATGCTGTTGTATGATCATATCTAAGGTTTAATATGGATCTAGACAAGATTAAAAAGAAAAAAAAAGGTCGTTAATCAAGGTTGACTTTTGGGTTGACTTTGGTTTTCCCCGTGTGACTTTCTTAATTCGGGTCAACCGTCTAGGCCGGGTTAAGGGGGTTACATCATCGGTTCCCCTTCACCATCAACAGAAAACACTCAAGCTTGACGAGATCATCAGTTCCTTGCTCACCCATGAGTTGATGTTGAAGGGGAGAGAAGATGAAAAGAAAGAAGAAAAGAAGATTGTTGCATTGAATACCTCATCAAGCTTTCAAGAAGAAACATTGAGTGAAGAGGAGAGTGAAGATGAAGAGATGGTCAAGCTCTTCAAGAAGCTAAAATGATTAATGAAGTGCGAGAAAGAAGAATCGAGAATTGAATCGAGGAAGAAGAATCCCAAGGATAAAGATCCCAACATATGCTTCGAGTGCAAAAATCACGGGCATGTCAAATATGATTGCCCAAGGATAAAGAAGAAGTGATCAAAGAAAAAGGCATCCATGGCTACATAGAGTGATGAGAAAGACTTCATCGATGATAATAAGGTAGCCAACCTTTGTCTTATGGCCATTCAAGATGAAGAGGTAACTTCTAACTCATCTTATTTAAATTCTTATACTTTTTATGAGTTACAAGAAGCCTATGATGATTTTGTTTTGAAATTTGAGGCTTTATTTTTTAGCAACAAAAAGTTGATTTCAAAGTTGTAGATAAAAAATGAATTGCTTTCTAAAACCAATTTCGAACTTTAAGCAAGGTTTAAAGATTTTGAACAAAAGAACTTGGATTTACAAAGCTTGTATCTAAAAGTTCAAAAGGGATCATCAAAGGGAAATTGATGATCTTAAAAAGAATTTATTTAAGAAGAATTTTCAAAGATGTGAAAATGGAGGCAACTCTAAAACAAATTTTTTAAACAAATTGTTATCAAAGACAATCTAGTTCCCCTAGATTTTTGAATGGAAAATGGTTAAGAATATTTGGGTCCCAAAAGGACTCATTTCTTCAAAGAAAAGGGACGACGTTGAAAAATGAATTCTAAAGGGGAATAAAATTTTGAGGTTAATGCCAATAGATCCAAAGCAATTTGTATACCAAAATAAAAATGATTGCCTTTTATAGGTGTGTTTGAGCATTGATGAGCAAAGTTCACATTTTGGGAGCTTGACACAAGGAAGAAGGACACTTGAAGAGGGTGGGGCTTAACATCATACCTTGGTTCAAGCGGTAAATTTAAATTTCATGCAATTGCTTGATGATATGTGTAACCCCCTCGACCCGGCCTAGCCACCAGACTGTATCAAGTGAGCTACACGAGACTAACCAAAGAAAGATCTAAAGATTTCCCCCCAATTATCAACCCTAAACGCGTTGATTATTATCTTTTCTAGATGCTCAAGTTAACCTTATGTTTAGGAACACGCAGCGGAAGAAAGAACAACAAAACAAGCATTGATTCGAACAAAAGAGCAACCAGGGACCAAAATGCATAACTAGCATAACATAGGGACCTAAGATGTAATTAAGGTGGTCTTTCTATAATTAAACCCATTTCATGCTGCCGTGATGAAGTGCAACATAAAACATGCACAAAAACATTCACAATAGAAAACAACACCAAACTAGGACCAAAACGTAAGAAAATAACTTTGAAGATGCCTTTACCTAACTACCAACGGCCCTCGTTTCGAAACACTAGAGGCCCGTATCGGAACAGGGCTTTACAGTGGCAAAAAATTTCGAAACAGCTTGAGATCGTTCTGGCCCTGCTTAACCCGTTTCGATACGCGTTCCGGAACGCCAAGGCTAAAATGAGGTCCGTTCCGAAACGTTCGTACCCGTTTCGAAATGCCCTACTACAATAACAGCAAAACTGCAGCACAAGAATCCCCAAGGTTGTTTTCCTTGGTTCCAATCCTCACATACAACAGAGAAACAACAAGATCGACATACATTCACCACAACCAACCATTACACAGGTACAAGATCAAAAGAAACAAAAACATGCTCAACATACGATTAAAGGAAGTACTTCAAGATCCAACAAAAAGGTAAAACAAGGTTCAAAACCATAACCACATGACTTAAGGTAAGAACAAACCAACAAGGTATCCATCAACATGATCTCAACACAAGTAGTTTACAAACACTCCCAAAACATAAACATGGTTCACCCTCATTGCCACACACACTATTATCTAAGCAAAGTCATACTTGAGCCAGAGCGGACACTTGGATCACCTCCCTTGCACCGTCGCCTCCCAACTGATCTACAGATATGCATTGTTGGAAAAGAGAGCTTAAGCTATAAAGCTTAGTGAGCGGAGCTCAAAACCAAACTACAACAATGTAGTTTTGGAAACAATATTCATTTAGGAAACCAAAATCATTTCCTTTTCAACATGCTAACTTGTAACAAGTTTAAGCAATTCCAATAGCACATGCCATAGGCACTAAACATGCATCAACCATGCATAAACCATATATGAACAATATATGCAAACTAAGCCTACCGGCTCCATAAATATTACACATGCTTCAAGCACAAAAGCATAACCATATGAGTTTACCAAGCTCATATGAAACCATAGCGAATGAGTATACCGGCATCATTGACACGTTGCTCGGATAAGCGTTCATCTTGATGGCACAACCCCCATCAAGTCACATGGTGAAACAACCCTCGCTACAAACACACTTCGGTCGGGATGCCACTACTTGCATTGCTCGTTGGTGATAGCACAACCCCTACCACTCGCATCGCAATAGCACAACCCCTATTGTGAAACCAAAGAATTTCTCACGCGCGAATTTTATAATTATAGTGCACTTCACACCCTATTGATCGATCAATCTATCCAATATAACCCATGTGTCAATATACTCATCCCAACATCACAAACCATTGATTTTCACCAGGGATAAACATCTCCCCAAACACATCCCAAAAGCCATAACCACAAGCTCAAGCATAGCATGAACTCAACCAACATTTTACTAAAACACATGGCATTCTCATGGGACAAAGCATCATTCATTTAATGCATAACAACAGAATAACATCATTTAGAAAAGTATGCTCATGATCAAACAAGATCGAATGTAAAATGGCAAAAAAACAGCTGAAACAACATAAAACTTACTCTTGAGCTTGGATTGGCCTAACGGCTCAACCCAAACCCTTAAAACACTTCTTCAACCTTGATAAAACATTAAAATCAATTCCACTCACCAGCGATTACCAAAAACAAGCCGAAACCCCTTTCTAGCTTTCTAGTTCACCCGCAATTGAGTCCAACAAATACATATCTTCAATTACTGCCTCTAACCAACCCAAAACAGAGGATTTAGAGATATTTTCAACACTCTAACTTGCTGGAAAGCAGAGATTCAAATACTCAATCAAAACACCTATCGAAACAATTCTAATACAAGTTGTAAATATCGAAAAACTCAATTCGGACAATCTCCAGCAAAACCCAGCATTAGATAACATCTAAACACATATATAAATATCTAAAAACATCAACCCAACATCATATTAACACCAGCTATCGATTCACCTAAAAATCCACCCAAAAACTCACTTTTCCCCCCTTCAAACTTCAACACCCAACCCAATTTTGGGATTCCCATCATTCACCCAACATCTAAACACAAAAACCACATCAAAACAAAGGTAATATCATCAACAAACCCAGTAATAACAGATCCTACTCGAAAATCTTACCAAAAGCTCATTTTCATCAATTTTAGCCAATTTTCATTAGGATTAAGACTTGAAAACAAAACCTTAGCATTTAAAAGAATCAAAGCATGGGAATTTCATTAAAGAACCTTACATCAGAGGAGAATCTCGTTGCTCACCCCCAATGCTAGCTATTTCCCCTTGTTTGGCAAAATTCTTTGAGAAAAACAATGAAATAGGGTTGGGTTTTAGGAAATCAAAGTAGGCGAATCATTTAGCAATATTAGATTAATAAGAAAACACTTTTACCTTGTGAAAATCAAACTCAAAGGTTGATTGGCTGAAGAGAGAAGATGAGAAAGCTTGAAAATGGATTTTGACGTAAAATGAGAAAATATATAAAACCTTATTTTAATTTAATCACAAAATCAATTTTAAAATATTTGAATAGTCAAAATAAAGGGAATAATAACCATATTGGCCCAGCCAGTTTAGCTCCCTAAAGATTCAATGTTTTGACTCTTTTACAAAATGGTCACTAAAAACAGATTTTACAAACTTTACAATTTGGTCACTAAACCAAAATGTCACGGTTCGGAAAACGTTTTTCCAAAATTGTTCTTACCAAAACCTTAAACATATTTATTAATGATTTTAGAGATTTATTTCATATTTTTCCAAACCTTCGAGAACCATTTTCCCTGAACTCACTCACAACTCCCAACATTGGTCTTTCGGACCTCGAAACCTCACTGAATCTTCTAGACCCTAAACTGGGATGTTACAAATCTCCCCCACTTAAGAAATTTCGTCCTTGAAATTTACCTGATGGAAAAATATGCAGAAACTGACGCTTCATGTCGTCTTTCCTCTCCCAAGTGGCTTCTTCAACACCTCGATGTCGCCACTTTACTTTGACCAGCTCAATAGATCTACCACGCAAAACCTTGATGTTCGTAGCTAAGATCTCAATCGGTTCCTCATCACACGACAAATATGGATTCAATTCAATTTCTTCAACAGGCATTAGGTGCGATGGATCTGATTTATATTTCTGAAGCATAGAAACATGGAATACATCATGTATCTTCTCTAATTCTGGAGGCAAACTCAATCTCTAAGCCACAGAGCCAACTCGTCCAACAATCTCATACGGACCAATAAATCTCGGACTCAGTTTACCTTTTCTACTGAATCTCGTAACTTTCTTCCATGGTGATACTTTCAAGAAGACTTTCTCACCCATGGCATACTCAATCTCACGACGCTTCAAATCGACATAAGATTTCTGTCGATTGGTTGTTGCTTTCAAGCAATCACATATCAATTTCACCTTCTCAGTAGTGCCCTTAAGCATAGCAGGTAATGATACTAATTTCTAACTAGCTCTGCCTAACAAACAGGAGTTCTACACCTCCTACCATATAAAGCCTCAAATAGTGCCATCTGAATACTAGCTTGATAGCTGTTGTTATAAGCAAACTCAACTAACAGTAGGTGTTTCTCCCACGAACCCTGAAAATCAATAATACAACAACACAACATATTCTCTAGCACTTGTATTACTCGCTCTGACTAACCACCTGACTGAGGATGATACGAAGTACTGAAATTTAACCGGCTACCGAAAGCACTATGCAAGCAATCCCAAAACCTCGATGTGAACCTCGGATCTCTATCCGATACAATCGATTTTGGTACCCCATGTAATCTCACTATCTCGCGAATATACAAATCATCCAATTTATCCAAGGAATCAGTCATGTTAGCAGCTAGAAAATGTGCACACTTGGTGAGTCGATCAACTATCACCCAAACCGAATTCTTTCGCGAAGGAGTCAACGGTAAACCTGATACAAAATCCATGGTTATCCTCTCCTATTTCCATTGCGGAATCCGCAAAGGCTGTAACAATCCTGACGGAAACTGATGTTCGGCCTTCACTCGCTGACAAACCATACATTTACTTACGAATTCAGCCACATCCTTTTTCAAGCCAACCCAGAAATAATCATTCTTCAAATCTCGGTACATCTTCGTTCTACCTGGATGCATAAAAAACATACTAGAATGTGCTTCACTAAAAATGGTGCGTCTCAAATCGGCATCTTCAGGCACAACAACTCTATCTTTGAAACTCAAAACATTACTATTACTGAAATTGTACTCGGTCGGTCTACCTTCTGCAATATCCTGAACATGTGAAGCCAAAGAACTATCTTGCAACTGTTTCTCACGGATCAACTGTTCAAGAGAAGGTTTCACTGCAATTTTATGATCAATCCACCATCATACGACAAGCTCAACCTAGCAAACATCGCTCGAAGCTCAACTGCCACTTTCCTACTCAACCCATCAGCTACCACATTAGCTTTACCCGGATGGTACTCAATGGTAAGATCATAGTGCTTCAATAACTCAACCCATCTACGCTGTCGGAGATTTAACTCTTTATGAGACATCAAAAGCTTCAGATTCTTGTGATCGGTATACACTGTGCATTTCTCACCATACAAATAGTGCCTCCACACTTTTAAAGCAAACACAACAGCGGCTAACTTAATATCATGCGTGGGGTAGTTCTTTTCATGAGTCTTCAACTGTCTCGATGCATATGCAACAACTCTCCTGTTGAGTGTGTAAAAGTTCTATTATTTACACCCTATTTAACCCATATTTCTGCTGCATTCAAGCATTATTCATTGCATTTATGTTAGTTTACAGCAAAACATCACAAATATATTAAAAGGCACAGATTCCACTAAGAATGGTTGTTTTTGCAGGTTGCTGCCGTAGGAGACGAAAAGGGCAGGCGCTGGGCAGTGAAGCAGAAGAGCTGAACTGGACAAGCAGCCAAAGAGGACGATGCTGCCATGGATGCTGTTGTGACAGCAGAGGACGACAGCAGTTTTGAGGAGAAGAAGCAAAGTGGACCTCGACAGATAGAGAAAATTCAGCCCGTCTGTCGTGTGAAAACCTCATATTTTTCCAAGCCCCAGATCAAAAGGAATGCCAAGCCCAAAGTTCAAGGAGAGAAAATCCTAAGCAAGAAGATGACGGCTGGAAAGTAGATTCCTTGAAGATTTAGTCTTTATTAGAATCATACTTTTATTTAAAGTTGTATTCTTGCTATTTTAGATAACTTGAGCCCAAAGCTTATATAGGGGCATGTATTTTAACCTAGAGGGCATAACTGATTACCCTAGCTTCTTCCCAAAACTCTAGTCGTTTTCCTTCCCACATCATGTTCTAAATTCCCCTTAGGGCCACGGGTTGATTTGTAAAGTAGTTGCAAGGGTTGTTTTGTTTTAGGAATTTTCAAGTTCAATAAAATAAACTTCAAGTTCTCTTATTTTGGTTATTAATATCTTGCAAGAGCATCGGGAGAGCATTGCGAGGTTATCTATTTACTTAGCATCGGGAGAGTTAAGTATACGAAAGAAATAAGAGCAAGTTCTCTAGTTTATAGTTGAACTATATCGGGCCTAGGGATAGGACGAGGTTAAGTGGCTAAAGAAGAATTCATACACATCGGTGTTCATCCTTCGATTCACGCCGGGAGGTATCATCAAAGACGTGATCATCGACAGACTTGGACCTAGGGATAGGCCAAGGCACATCTAGGATTCTTGCCAAACTTGAAGTACTGAGTTGAGTGTTTGCTGCCGCGACAATCAACGGACTACTGCCGCGACAGGTGCTGCCGCGATGGGAAGCGACGACAGAACTGGATTTCCTAAACTCTGCAATACCTGCACTACTGAGCAATTCAATACCAGCCCATTCTCTCTATCTTGATATCTCTACTCTTTTATTTACGTTACTTTATTATTCTCGTGATAACTTTCTCAAATATTTTCTTTACTTTCGTGCAGTGAATTAAGGTGAAGCTATTAGCCCAATCCATGTGGAGACGATATACGATACTTCGTATCACTTTACTACTTGCGTCGTGTATACTTGCACTACCATTGCGATAGACTATTTTACACGCAACAAGTTTTTGGCGCCGTTGCCGGGGATTGGCAACATAACTCTACCTTTTCTTTTACTGCACTTTTTGTTTTTATTTTTATTTTATTTTTCTGTTTTCTTTGGTGCATTCAACTCTTGCTTTTCACAAGGTTTTTTGTTTATGCGCAGATCGAGACGAGGAAAAGATCTTGAGTATCCGTTAGATCCAAAAATCGAACGTTCATTCAATCTCAAGAACCGACTTCGTCATATTCTAGCCAGGAACGAGTACCTTGAGGAACAGTTAGAGACGATGGCCCACAATGGAAACGACCCGCCTGTTGGAGATGGAGAGGGTAGACAGCCTGTCGCCAACCCTGCTGCCGCTGCCGGACGACGGTCCTGTTGTGACTACATGCTGAACGATCATGTAGAACTGGAAACCACGCTGCCGAATATTGATGTTGACAACTTCGAGCTGAAACCTGTCATGTTTAGTATGATCAACAATGCCGGTCAATTCAGTGGTGCTGTTACAGAGGATGCTAGGGAGCATCTAAAAACGTTCCAGGAGATCTGTGGTTCGTTTAGACTGCCAGGAGTTAATCCGAAGATACTGAAGCTTCGGTTATTCCCCCATTCACTGAGGGATAGAGCAAAGACTTGGTGGAATAAACTTACGCCGGGTTCAATTAGAACTTGGGCAGATATATCTCGTGAATTTTTATCTCGTTTTAATCCTTCGCATTTATCTGAGCGATTACGTAATGAAATTGCTACGTTTCAACAGGAAGATGACGAGCCAATGCACGAGGCCTAGGACAGATTTACTACTCTTCTACGGAACTGTCCAATGCATGGATTCCCCGTCTGGAATCAGGTAACAAAATTCTATAACGCTGCCAATTTACAAACTCGTATTCGAATTGATTCAACAGCAAACGGACTATTATTGGATAAAGATTCGGACGAGGCAATGCAAGTATTGAAAAATCTGGCTAAGAAGGAGGAGCAGTTTCCGGCAGCAAGAAGAGGGGGTAAACGGGTACTAGCTGACAAGGACTATGAGGCCGACATCACAATGAAATCACAGGTAGCATTCCTTACTAAAGCAATGAAAAAGTTATTGAATGATGATGCACAACATGGATTTGCTGTTGAAGAGGTATGTGAAATCTGTGAGGGAAATCATAGTTCGGATGAGTGTCCTATACAGTTAGAAGAGGGAAAGTATGTTGGAAACTACAAGCCGAATTACAACTCCAACAACTATAATCCCAACTGGAGAAAGGATCCCAAGTTTTCTTGGAGTAATCCCAATATTGCCCTGAATCCTCAAGCGCACAATCAGAATCAGGGAGGACCTAGACTGCTGACGCGACAGCAGCTGCCGCCGCAACAGCAGCAACAGCAGCAACCATCTGCAACAAACAGTATACTGGAACAGACTCTGGCCACATTCATGTCGCAGACAGGTACTTATATTGAGAATATGAATCAGTTTGTTAAGAAAACAGAGACACTCATGGATAAAACAGAGATGCGGATGACGAATCTTGAAGCTACTCTGAAATCTTTGGAGACACAAATGGGTCAAGTTTCCCAGCATATCAAGCCAAGGCAGACTGGAGGATTTCCTAGCAATACTGAAAATGCTAGGCCACCCACACATGAGCAGTGTAAAGCCATTACTACTAGGAGTGGGAAGAAACTATCAGGGCCGGAGAAGGAAGCTGAAACAGTGAAAAAACCAGCCTTGGACAGACCTGCCGAGGAAGCTGCCCCGACAGATAACAAACAGACTGCTACCGACGAGCCTGTCACGACAGTAGACGCGACAGAGGAGAAGAATGATGAGCCCAAACCTCCTCAGATTCGTATGTAGTGGGAAGGACGTATTGCTGATTATCGTCCCCCACCTCCTTTTCCTCAACGGTTACAGCAAGAAAAGCAAGAATCTCAACTCAAAAAGATTTATGATATTTTTAAGTAGGTTCATATTAATATTCCGCTGTTAGATGCCGTTAGGGAGATGCCCGGTTACGCCAAATTTCTCTAGGATGTCATGTCAAAGAAATCTAAACTTGGGGAATTTGAAATGGTTAAGATGACAGAAGGATGCATGAGTATTCTTCATCGGCAGCCACCCCAGAAAAAGAAGGATCCGGAGAGCTTCATCATACCTTGTGTAATCGGAGACAAATATGTGGGTAAGGCACTTTGTGATCTTGGTGCTAGTATTAATTTAATGCCAAAATCTGTTTTTCAGAAATTAGGTATTGGAAAGGCGCGGCCCACGATAGTAATTCTGCAGCTGGCAGATCGCTCTTACGTTCATCCGGAAGGAAAAATCGAAGATAATCTGGTAAGAGTGGATAAATTTATATTTCCTGCTGACTTTCTTGTTTTAGATTGTGAAGCAGACGAAAACGCACCAATCATCCTTGGGCGACCCTTCTTAGCCACGGGAAGATCACTGATTGATGTGGAAAAAGGAGAACTCACCATGAGAGTGAACGACCAAGAAATTAAGTTGAATGTTCTCCAAGCGATGAAGCATGCTGATGTAGACGAGGAATGCAAGGCTATCACTGAAGTTGCCTTTGATCAACCCTGCATCAGGTCGGGCTGTCACGACATCAAAATTGGTCACTGCCTCGGCAGCCACCTACAGGACTGTCACGACAGCACCGACGACAGCAACTCCTCTAAATCCGATACATCTGATACTGAAGATCAAGAGGAGGTACACTGGATAGGCGATCGTCCAGGTAAGTTATTCGAACCTTTAAATTATACTTCGGATAACCATGTAATCCAAAAGCCATCTACTGTTGAGCCCCATGTTTTAGAACTGAAACCCCTGCCAGGGCAGCTAAAATATGCTTTTCTTGGTTCAAATGATACGTTGCCTGTAATCATCTCTTCTAAGTTGATGCAGGAACAGGAACAGCAGCTAATAGGGATGCTGCGACAGCACAAAAGGGCAATTGGATGGACGATTGCTGATATTCAAGGCATTAGTCCAGCGTTATGCATGCATAAAATTCTTTTAGAGGAAGATCATAAGCCGACTATAGATGCTCAAAGGCGGCTAAACCATGCGATGAAAGAGGTGGTGCGTAAAGAGATTATCAAATGGTTAGATGCTGGAATTATTTATGCCATCTCTGACAGCAAATGGGTGAGCCCGGTGCAATGCGTTCCCAAGAAAGGAGGGATGACCGTGGTGACCAATGAGAACAATGAGTTAATCCCAACCAGGACTGTGACCGGTTGGAGGGTTTGTATGGACTATCGGAAGCTTAACAAAGCTACCCGAAAGGACCACTTTCCTTTACCCTTTATTGATCAAATGCTTGATAGATTAGCGGGTAAACCTTACTATTGTTTTCTTGATGGTTATTCAGGTTATAATCAAATAGCTATCGCACTGGAAGATCAAGAAAAGACGACTTTCACATGCCCCTACGAAACGTATGCTTTTAGGAGGATGCCGTTTGGATTATGTAATGCACCCGCCACCTTCCAAAGGTGTATGATGGCCATATTCTCCGACATGGTGGAGGACTTCCTTGAAATATTTATGGATGATTTTTCAGTCTTTGGGGACGATTTTGAGAGCTGCCTAAGCAATCTACAAAAGGTACTTGAAAGATGTGAAAAAGCAAACCTAGTTCTGAATTGGGAAAAATGCCACTTTATGGTGGATGAAGGGATAGTCCTTGGCCATAAGATTAGTTGTCGTGGGATAGAAGTCGACAGGGCCAAGATAGAAGTGATCAAAAAGCTGCCGCCGCCGACCACAGTCAAGGGTATTAGAAGTTTCTTGGGTCATGCTGGTTTTTATCGGAGATTCATCGCAAATTTCTCAAAAATCACCAAGCCCCTATGCCATCTCTTGGAGCAGAACCGACCCTTTGACTTTAATGAAGAATGTACTGAAGCATTCAAGGTTCTGAAGGAAAAACTGGTAACAGCCCCAATAGTACAGCCACCAGACTGGACACAGCCATTTGAGATCATGTGTGATGCTAGTGACTATGCTGTCGGGGCAGCAGTTGGGCAGCGGAGAGATAAAATATTTCATGTCATATACTATGCCAGCAAGACACTGAATGACGCCCAAGTGAACTACACCACCACAGAAAAGGAGTTATTAGCTGTGGTATTCTCCATTGACAAGTTTCGTTCTTACATACTTGGAACAAAGGTAATAGTGCACACAGACCACTCTGCCCTGAAGTATTTGTTCGCAAAAAAGGATGCAAAACCTCGATTGATACGGTGCATCCTGCTATTGCAAGAATTCGACCTTGAAATCAAGGACAAAAAAGGACAGAAAATCAGGTGGCAGATCACTTGTCAAGGTTGGAGAAGGGACAGAGTCTACCAACAGATGAGACAAACATACTGGAGACCTTCCCAGATGAGCAGCTCTTTGCTGCCGCAATCACTGCCGCGACAGCCATGGCGGCAGGTAAGTCTTCTGAACTCCCCTGGTATGCAGATTTCGTTAATTTCTTAGTTAGCGGAATAATTCCTTCTGATCTTAATTATCAAGCCAAGAAGAGGTTCCAAAATGATGTTAAGCATTATTATTGGGACGAACCTCTTCTTTTCAAAATTTGTGCAGATCAGGTTATAAGGAGGTGTGTACCACAGGAAGAGCAAGAAGACATACTTCATCACTGCCATGCTTCACAGTATGGAGGTCACTTAGGAGGCAACAAAACTGCTGCCAAGGTGCTGCAGTCGAGGTTTTATTGGCCGTCACTATATAAAGATGCACAAATCTTCTACAAGAGCTGTGACAGGTGCCAAAGGACAGGAAACATCTCAAGGAGAAACGAGATACCGCTGTAGAACATTCTAGAAGTCGAAATTTTCGACGTTTGGGGGATTGATTTTATGGGACCTTTTCCATCTTCATGTGGAAATCTATACATCCTCCTGGCAGTAGATTATGTCTCTAAGTGGGTTGAAGCCATCGCAACTCAAAAGAATGATGCCAAGACAGTCCAACGATTTTTACACAAAAACATCTTTTCTAGGTTTGGCATCCCTAAGGCGATTATCAGTGATGAAGGGAGACATTTCGACAACAGGGTTATTGCTGCTGCCCTGAAGAAATATGGTGTCAAGCATCGGATCGCGACAGCATATCACCCACAGACCAATGGACAAGCTGAAATATCTAATAGGGAAGTTAAGAACATTCTTGAGAAGAAGGTTAAGCCAACTAGGAAAGATTGGTCTTTACTTCTAAATGATGCGTTATGGGCATATAAGACAGCTTTTAAGACTCCATTGGGCATGTCTCCGTACTGATTGATTTATGGGAAAACATGCCATCTACCTGTCGAGATCGAGCACAGAGCATATTGGGCGATCAAGGCAGTAAATATGGACTTGGACAGGGCAGGGCAGAAAAGGCTGTTAGACCTTAACGAAATTGAAGAGATTCGGACAATGGCCTACGACAATGCAAGAATCTACAAGGAGAAAACTAAAAAGTGGCATGACAGGAAGTTGCTGCCACGACAGTTCTGCCCAGGGCAGCTTGTATTGTTGTTCAATTCTAGACTGAAACTCTTCCCAGGGAAGCTAAAATCTAGATGCTCTGGCCCGTTCCAAGTTGTACAAGTCTTTCCCCATGGTGCCATCACAATCCGATCATTAAAAGACGGGCACCAATTCAAAGTCAACGGACAGCGCCTCAAGCATTATCAGGGGACTGAAGCCCCAGGAATGCAGGAAGTGATTACCTTAGGAGATGCCCCACCTGGCATCCCTAATTTAACCTAAATTTTATTTTTATTTATTTTTATTATTATTATTTATTAATTATTAGGAAATGAGGTTTATTTTATTTTGAATAATGTTTTTATGTTTATTCTTTTTAGGAAATAAAGGAGTCAAGAAGAACAGGAGAAGTGAACTCAGCCCACCATTCATCCATCAGCCCAACAAAGCCCAAATAGTGAAGCCTGTCGTTACAGCTGCCGCGACAGACGCGGAAAATACAGGCTGTCATCACACTGTCACGACAGACGCGAAAACACGTCACAGACGCGTAACAGACGCGGAAACGTGTGTCAGACGCGTCAGACACGCTAAAGCTCAACAGCCGCCCCGTTATTCGCGCCTGCCGTTACAGTTCCAACGGGCAGAAAATCCTTTTCTATAAAACCCCGTTTCATTTTCATTTTCACTCACTTCTGCCGTTCTTATTTGCTCTCCCTTTTTAATTTTCATTTGCTTTCATTTACTTTTCACAACCCTTGCACTAATATGTCTTCTAGAAAAACCCGACGCAATGCTGCCTCTACTTCCTCACCGGCAGCAACTCCCCCACAGTCTTTTGCGACCAGAGACATGTGGGAAGAACGAGGCTTCATCTATACACCACAGGCAAAGAATCTGGGCCTCAATCCTTTCATAGCCAGGAAGATTAGAGCTCTATTTATGGCAAACATTTGCGGAACAACTGGAGGAGATGAACGTGACGCTGGTGAGAGAATTTTATGCTGCCATCAGCAGCAAAACAGCGACAGCAGTGAGTGTTAGAGGGAAAGAAGTACCATTTACAGCCGAGCACATCAACTCCTTATATGGCCTCTACATAGGCCACAATGATGATGCACACCAGCAGTTCCTCAACACCTTGGACGATGCTGCATATGACGCTGTCATGGCAGAACTGATGGAAGAGGGAACCGAATGGAATACCAGCCGAAAAAATCCACACACGGTGAAGCGGAGTCAGCTGCTGCCGGAGGCAAAACTATGGAATGCCTTCATCAAAAAGAGGATCATGCCGTCATCCCACCATACAACCGTCGACCAGCAAAGGTTAGCCTTAATACACTCTATTTTAAATGAACGGCCCATTAATGTGGGTAGTTATATTCGAGAGAGTATTTTTGAAAGTGCACATCGACCGACGGGCCTTCTTTTTCTCCCCTACCTCATCACGTCACTCTGCCGTGGCCATAACGTGCCGGAAGCCCACACCGATTTAATAGTAAAAGGACGAGGTTGGACGGAAAAGAATATCCTCGGCCTCATGGAGCTAACCGTGGCCACCCCTCTATCATCATTCAACCGTGCTACCGCCACAGTTGAATCATCGGAGCAGCAAATTCCTGAACCTGCCGCCGCAGCAGCTCCTCCGACAGACTCCTCCACTCAGATCCTAGCTGCCATTCAGAAGCTGGAGGACAGACAGTTGGGCCTAATGACATTCATTAGGGACTTTGCCGCCTCCACGGTAAATTTTATCCAAAATACTTTAAATTTCCCTGATGTTGTTTTTCCTACTTTCCCTGCCCATTACTTCACTGTCACTACCCCTGTCCACACACCTACACCTGCTGCTACCCCACAAACACCATATGCCGCCTCCATACCATCGCCTGCCCCGACAGCAGCCGGCAGCACTCAGGCCGAACCATCTGCCCGAGGAACAAAGCGACCAATGCCATCGGATGACCTTGCTGGGTTCTCCTCCTCCTCCTCTGTTTGGGCAGACAGTGACGATGAGCCCTCTATTAAGAGGAATCTGCCAAAGGAGTTTTCACCGGTAAAGAGGCAGAAACGAATGGCAGATAAGAACACTTTGACAAAGGCCAGCAACAGCAGTGACAGCAGCAGCAGCAGTTCTGATGTTCAGGTTGTACAGCAACCACCCCAGCCCGCCCCGAGAGCCAGAACCTACCGCCAGATCCGCCTCAGCAGCAGCAGCGAAGACAACGATTAAAATTTAAGTCTCTTATCTTATTATTGCTGCCTGCTATATATATATTTTGTGATGTACTGCCTTCATATGTTTTCATTTTTATTTTGTCATTTGCATTGAGGGCAATGCAACCCTCGAGTTTGGGGGTGGCAACCCTCCATATTAATGGAGTACATCTTAGTTAAATTTTGTGTCTTTTACTTAGTTATTTTTCTCAAAAAAAATTGAAAATATTGAAAATTTTGGCTGAAAACTGTGAACTGAACTTACCTGTCGTGACAGCCCTGTCATGGCAGTGACTTTAGGATAGTTTTAGGAGAAGTTTAGAGCCTTTCTATAGTTCTGAAAACTTAAACACCATTGTGACTGTTATACTGCTTAGACTTCTTTTAGCCAAACCAGAATAGGAAGCTTAGCACTTGAATAGCCCCTAGAGGTGCCTAACACTAGCTCTAGGAAAGAAGTTTAGCAAAAGAGACTCAACAGCCCTAGAGGTGCCCGAAACCGGCTCTAGGAAGTTAGCTAGAGGTGCCCAAAACTGGCTCTAGTGAAACTTTAGCTTAAAAAAAAGTGAAAACGAGTCAAAACAAAAAAAAATCAAAGGAGCATGAAAAAAATAAACTTTGGCATAAAAATTCGAGTTAAGAGCTGAAATATTCTAGTGAAACTAAGAGAGTCTTGGCATATAACTGTTCACAAGCATGCACAACTCTCCCATCTTGCATCAATACACAACCTAGACCTATATACGAAGCATCACTGTAAATCACATAATATTTCTCTGTTACCGGTTGTACTAACACAGGTGCTCTAGTCAAAGCATCTTTCAAACGATTAAAAGTCAACTGCCTCGCTTCTGTCCACTCGTATCTAACATCCTTTTGTAACAATTTCGTCAACAGGACAGCTATCTTAGAAAATCCTTCTACAAACCGACGATAGTAGCCTGTTAAGCCTAGGAAACTACGAACCTCAGTCACAGACTTCGGTTGATTCCAATTCACAATAGCTTCCACTTTCTTAGGATCAACTCTAATGCCATTCTCTGATACAACATGTCCTAGAAAGACTACCTCTTTAATCCAAAACTCGCATTTGCTCAACTTCGCATACAACTGATTATCTAGCAAAGTCTTCAATACAAGTCGCAAATGTCTATCATGGTCTTCCTCAGAGCGCGAATAAATCAATATATCATCAATAAACACTACAACAAACTGATCTAGGAACTCATGAAACACACGGTTCATCATGTCCATAAACGCGGCTGGTTCATTAGTCAACCCAAACAACATTACCAAAAACTCATAATGGCCATAACGTGTACGAAAAGCTGTCTTCGGTACGTCTTGTTCCTTCACTTTCAACTGATAATACCCTGATCTCAAGTTTACCTTCAAAAACATTGATGCATCCCGCAACTGATCAAACAAATCATCTATTCTCGACAACGGATACTTATTCTTCACAGTTAACTTATTCAACTAATGGTAATCAATACACATATGCATACTTCTGTCTTTCTTCTTGACAAACAACACTGGTGCAACCCAAAGGTGATATACTCGGACGGATAAAACCACGATCTAATAATTCCTGAAGCTGAGTCTTCAGTTCTTTCAACTCTTTCAAAGCCATCCGATACGGAGCAATCGATACAAGAGCTGAATCAGAATACAACTCAATAGTGAACTCAACTTCTCTATCCAGTGGCAAACTAGGAAACTCTTCTGGAAACACCTCAGGAAAGTCACAAATTGTTCTAATGTCTTTTGGTCGGACCTTACTCATATCCAGATTCATCACATAAGCTAGGTATACTTTACATCCTTGATCTAACATCTTTTGAGCCTCTAAAGTAGAAACTACGTTGGATAAGAATTTAACATTCTCACCAACTACTACTACTTCATAGTCATTTGGTAATCTCAAACTCACTCGCTTAGTCTAAAAGTCTATATGTGCCTTGTGTTCTACTAACCAATCCATTCCTAAAATCACATCAAACTCGTAGAACGGCAATTCCATCATGTCAACTTGAAATATGTGACCTTGTACTATCAACGGACATATATGATACATTTTTCTGACCACAACTGTCTCGCCAAACAAACTAATCACACTCATACTCACATCAAGAATTTCACATTGTACATCCAACTTCTTAGCATGCTCGCTCAGAATATAAGAATGCGTAGAGCCAGAATCAATCAACGAAAGCAATGTCAAAGACTGTAACATGAAATTACCTGCGCTAACAACGATGTCATTCTTGCCCTCTCTGTGTGCATACACTCTCGCTGGTTCACCTCCCTCAGGTTGAACTGCGACTATATGTGCCACATTCCTCTGACCTTCGTTCCGTGGCTGAAAATTCCCTTAGTCGCACCCACGGCCTCGCTGGCACTCGACAGCTCGTACCAGTGCCGGACCACCTCTAGCTAGCTAAGGACAATCTCGCTTGAGATAATCCTTCGATCCACACTGCCAACACGTACCATAGGTGATATGTACTCGGTAATGTGACCCGAGTCATATCGATGTGCCCGATCGTGATTCTAGTAAGAAATATTCTTTGCTACGCTTTGAACTCTGAAACATCATAAAACATACATGTGAGATGAATAGCAATATAATAAAAAAAATAATGAAGAAAGGAATTGGATAGGTAATTTGGATAGTATGGTGGCTAAGGATGGAGGATGATAATCATGGAAAGGTGTAAATCAAAGAAGGAGTGATGTGAGATGTTAAAGGCGGCGTGGATTTGTATGGTTGCAAGGATAACGAATTGTGACCCGCTAGCTATAACGAGCTAGGAACCAACAATATACTTTGATGGAGTCGAGGTGGAGGAGTGTGGAACGTGACCCACAAGCTATAAGAGAGCTTGGAACCAACGCTATAGTAAAATGGAATGGATAGAAGACTACAAGCACAACTTGAAGTCGATAGAGTTCTCGCAAGAACAAGATGAAAGCAATCTTTCAAAGGTTTATATTCTCCAAAAAAAGTGCTTACAAATGAACCTAAGGTGCCTATTTATAGTGTGGCTAGGCACCATATGAAAAGTTACACAAAAGAGAGATGAATGCTCATCTAAATGTTATTGAATACAAATAAATGAAATGTTTCTTTCTTATCCTTTTGATGGATGAATTTTGCTTTAAATTGAGATGAATTTAGCCTTAAATTCGTCCAAAAGGAGTGGTGACTCTTGGGCTGCTTCATTTTGCATGCAAATGGATAAAAGAGAATGAATGTGGACATAGGATGAATGTAGACATCCCACACATCCAAATCAGCTTATCTCTTTGAATTCCTTGATGATTTTATCACTTAATTTGATGATTAAATGATAATAAACCAGCCTTCATTGCTTGCCCATTAGTGGAATATGATCAGCCTTCAAAAATGATAAATAAAGGCCTTGAATGCATAATTTGAATGTTGATTATTGCATGTCCCTTCTCTTGAACGTGAATGGCCTTCATTGGTTCATAATTTCAACCTTGAATAGGTGAATTATGAAGCTTAAATGCTTTGTTACTCTAAGAAGATGAACAGCCTTGAAAAGAATTCAGCCTTGAATTGCCTTGAATTGCCTTCAATTGCATGAGTAAAGATGGTCATCAATGACTTGTTTCCAAACTGAAGTTAAAAAGTCTCTTCTTTAATCCACACGTCACATGAACCTAGACACACACAAAGGATTTATTCAAACTTAAAATAATAGATGCATGAAACAATTAAAGAGTTAGTTAATTAAGTTAACTAGTTAAATGAATGAACTAGTTTAATTAAAGAACTAACTTTATTGAATTTAACTAAATGCATGAATGAAGTTTGAAATACTTAAATTCTCATGCAAATGCATGCATGAGCAAGGTAAGGCATTCCTCCCTTATTATTTCTTCTTTCTCACGTTCATGGCTTGTTGTAAACAAGCTTTCCATGGCTGATTGAAACTCCTTGGCCCGTGCACGTGTATTGGGGCAACTTGGGTACTTCTCCGGGTCTTTGTTCTTGATGGTCATATCAGTCCCTCCCTCTTTAAAGCGATTTGTCCCCAAATCGTCACCTACATCAAAAGGAGATAAATCATCAACATTAAAGGTTGCACTAACATTAAACTCACCTGGGAGGTCTAGTTGATAAGCATTATCATTGATCCTCTTAACTACTTGAAATGGCCCATCTCCTCGAGGCATCAATTTAGATTTCTGTTGGGCTGGAAACCTTTCTTTTCTCATGTGCAACCACACCCAATCTCCCGGCTCAAAGACAACTCTCCTTCGACCCTTGTTTGCTTGCTGCTCATATTGCTTGGTTTTCTTTTCAATATTATCCCGCACTCGTTGATGAAGTTTCTTAACAAATTCAGCTTTGTTAAGTCCATCTTTATTCACAATTTGATCAGCGGGTAATGGCAATAAGTCCATCGGAGTTAATGGATTGAACCCATACACAACTTCAAAAGGAGTGTGTCCCGAGGTGGTATGGACTGATCGGTTATATGCAAACTCCACATGTGGTAAGCACTCTTCCCATGTCTTTAGATTCTTCTTAATAATGCTCCTAAGCAACATGGAGAGTACTCGATTCACCACTTCGGTTTGGCCATCCGTTTAAGGGTGACAAGTGGTGGAAAATAGCAGCTTAGTTCCAATCTTACTCCATAGGGCTCTCCAAAAATGGCTTAAGAACTTCACGTCTCGATCGGAAACGATAGTTCTTGGCACACCATGTAATCTCAAGACTTCCCTGAAAAACAAGTTAGCAATATGTAAGGCATCATTAGTCTTGTTGCAAGGAATAAAATGAGCCATTTTGGAAAATCTATCCACTACTACAAAGATGGAGTCTTTGTTATTCTTTGTGCGTGGAAGCCCTAGCACAAAATCCATTGAAATGTCCATCCATGGTGCTTCTGGAATAGGTAGTGGCGTGTAGAGTCCATGTGGCATGGATTTAGACTTAGCCTTCTTGCAAGTGATGCAACGTTCACATAACCTCTCTACATCTCGTCTCATCTTTGGCCAATATAAATGCTCTTGAAGTATGGCCAACGTCTTTGCTATTCCAAAATGTCCCATTAAGCCTCCTCCATGGGCTTCTTTGATAAGTAATTCACGTGTGGAACCTTGTGGAATACAAAGTCTTCCTTCCTTGAATAGGAACCCATTGTCCCTATAATAGTTTTCAAACGTTCCTTTCTCACAAGCTTTGTAAATTTTTTCAAAATCAGAATCAGATTCATATAAATCCTTAATGAAAGCAAAACCCAGCAACTTAGATTCTAAGGTGTTTAGAAGAGCGTACCTCCGAGACAATGCATCTGCAACTATATTCTCCTTACCTTTCTTATATTTGATCACATAGGGAAAAGATTCAAGAAACTCCACCCATTTGGCATGTCGTTTGTTGAGTTTATGTTGCCCCCGAATGTGCTTCAATGCCTCATGATCGGTGTGAATAATGAACTCCTTAGGCCATAGATAGTGTTGCCATGTTTCCATTGCGCGAACAAGGGCATACATCTCCTTATCATATGTTGGATAATTCAACGTAGCTCCACTTAATTTCTCACTGAAATATGCTATAGGACGTCCACCTTGAGATAATACTGCTCCAATTCCCACACCTGATGCATCACATTCAATTTCAAACATTTTGTTAAAATCAGGTAAGGTAAGCAAAGGGGCATGAATTAAACATTCTTTAATGTCATTAAAAGATTTCTCTTGGTCTCCCCCCCAGAAAAAGTTAGCATTCTTATTGATGACACTAGTTAAAGGGGCGGCAATGGTGCTGAAGTTTGGCACAAATCTTCGGTAAAAGCTTGCAAGTCCATGGAAACTCCTAACTTGGGAAATGCTTCCTGGTCGTGGCCATTCTTCAATGGCTTTAACCTTCTCTTTGTCAACCTCTAAGCCTTTAGAACTGACAACAAAACCAAGAAAGACAACTTTGTCAGTACAAAATGTACTCTTGTCTAAATTAGCATATAACTTCTCCTTTCTTAAAACCAACAAAACTGACCTCAAGTGTTGAACATGTTCTTCCATTGATTTACTATAGATTAAGATGTCATCAAAATAAACCACACAAACTTTAGCCAAAAACGGTCTAAGAACATGGTTCATTAACCTCATGAAAGTACTTGGTGCATTAGTTAAGCCAAAAGGCATAACCAACCATTCATAGAGTCCTTGCTTTGTTTTAAATGTTGTTTTCCATTCATCACCTTCCCGCGTCCTTATTTGGTGATAACCACTCTTAAGATCAATCTTAGAGAAAAGGTTAGAACCACTAAGCTCATCTAACATATCATCTAAACGAGGAATAGGGTGACGATACTTTACCTTAATTTTGTTTACCGCTCGACAATCTACACACATGCGCCAAGTTCCATCCTTCTTTGGCACAAGTAATACCGGAACGGAACACGGGCTAAGGCTTTCCCTCACGTAGCCTTTGGCCATTATTTCAGCCACTTGCCTTTGTAACTCCTTGGTTTCCTCGAGATTGCTTCGGTAAGCTGGACGGTTAGGAATGACGTCACCGGGAATGAAATCTATTTGATGCTCAATGCCACGGATTGGTGGCAGCCCACTTGGTATCTCCTCCAAAAATAATTCGTCAAATTCCTGCAACAAAGACACAATAGAAGAAGGCAAAGTGTGATCAAGTTGGTTAGTGTTCAATAAACTTTCCTTGTACACAAGTACAAGTAATTCCTTTCCCGACAGCAAACACTTTCTCAACTCTCTTTCTTTGGTAAAAACACTCATTTTCGCACCCTCACTTTGCTCACTCTCACTTGCTTTTACCTCCATTTTTTATTCTCTCTCTTTGGCTCTTTCAATACTTTCTCTCAAATGTATTTGGTCTTTGTGAATTTGTTTTGGTGAAAGAGGGGCTAAGGTAATCTTTCTTACTCCATGGGTGAGTGTATACCGATTGGTATATCCATCATGCATGACTCGTTTATCGAATTGCCATGGCCTCCCAAGTAGTAAATGGATAGCGTGCATTGGAACAACATCGCAAAGAACTTCATCCTTATACTTTCCAATGGAGAAAGCAACAAGAACTTGCTTGGTAACCTTGAGTTCTCCTCCGTCATTAAGCCACTGCAGCTTGTAGGGATGTGGATGCTTTGTGGTTGCTAATCCAAGTTTTTCTACCATAAGAGTACTAGCAACATTAGTACAACTACCTCCATCAATAATGACAAAGCATACCTTTCCATTAACATGGCAGCGAGTATGAAAGATATTCTCGCGTTGCTCATTCCCTTCATTCGCTTGCACACTTAGGCTCCTTTTCACAATAAGGGCCTCTCCTTCTGTTGCATACTCTATATCATCACCTTCATCTTCTTGTATGGCAGCAACTTCATCTTCCTCCTCTTGTTTCGATTCAACCTCTCCATCATCACGAAGAAGCATGGTGTTGCGATTTGGGCATTGGCTTGCAATATGCCCTCTTCCCAAGCACTTGAAGCATTGTATATCTCGGGAATGGTTTGGAACATTTGGAGCCTTACCTTTGCTAGTTTCGGCAATGGCCTTGCTTCCTTTGGGTGGTGCGCCTCTTTCATTGGGTGGTATTGGAGGACTCCGTTTGTAAGAACTTTGCCCCCATCTTGATGATGCTCCCCCATAGGTTCGTGTGGAACCCTTCCGTTTAAGTTGCTTTTCCACTTTTATGGCCATATGCACCATGTTTTCGATCTCCACATAATGTTGCAACTCAATGACGGCCGCAATATTTGGGTCAAGGCCGGATAGAAATCTTGCCATGGTGGCTTATCGATCCTCATCAATGTTAGCTCGGATCATGGCTACTTCCATCTCTTTAAAGTAGTCCTCAACACTACGGTTGCCTTGGGTGAGATTTTGAAGCTTGTTGAACAACTCCCTATGATAGTGAGTTGGAACGAACCTCCTACGCATAACGGCCTTCATCTCATTCCAAGTAGAAATTGGATGTTCGCCATTGCGTCTCTTGCTAGATGTCAACTGGTCCCACCATATTAGTGCATAATCTGTAAATTCAATGGCTGCAAGTTTTACCTTCTTAAGCTCGGAGTAGTTGTGGCACTCAAAGATGTGCTCAACTTTTTTTTCCCATGCAAGATAGGCTTCAGGATCCGTTCTTCCTTGGAAATAAGGAATGATTATTTTGATGTTGCTAAGATTATCATCAACTCTTGGCCGAGCTCTTTGGTACCTAGGTTCTTGACGCCTCAAACTTTGCTGGGAGGCTCGCTCGTCTATGAGTTCTTCTTCCACCTCTCCCTCATACTCTTCCTCGTGATCTGAATTATGCCTTCGTTGAGATCTTTCCTCCAAATGATCTAATCGTTCTTGCATCGGCCCCAACCTTTGTTGCAACAACCTGTCCATCTCTCGGATAATATCTTGAAGATTGGAGTTAGTTGCATCTACGTTAACATTATTACTTCCTCCAACAGAGTTTCTCACGGAATTTTGAGACATTATTAGTAACAAAAATAAAAAAAAATTAAAACCTCACAAACACAAAACCTCACCTATTCCACTCCAAGAAAATGCACTCACACTCGTGTTTCACTCGGGATGGCTTTTACCCTTGATGTGCACTCTTGCCTTTTTCCACTCTTGCTCTCAATCAAGTCCTTTTAAGAACTTCCTCAAGGCTTGCAAATGGCTTGTAGAATTCGGCTGAAAAAACAAAAGTTGGCGAAAAGAATTTGGAAGGTGGGATAAGAAAAAGTGGCAACAACGAAAAAAAAGGTAAATTGTGAGAGTTGGTAAAGATGACAAAATAGTAGCAAAAGAAAAAAAGATGTAAGATTTTTTTTTTAAAGAAGAATAGAGAATATGATGCCCCCTCCCTCTTTAACTTTCTCTAATTTTTTTCGATTTCTTTTTCTTTTTTTTCCTTTTTTTTCAGAAGAGAGACAACGACTATCTTACTGAATCAACCTTGCTCTGATGCCAATTGATATGTACCCGGTAATGTGACTCGAGTCATATAGATGTGCCCGATCGTGATTCTAGTAAGAAATATTCTTTGCTACGCTTTGAACTCTGAGACATCATAAAACATACATGTGAGATGAATAACAATATAATAAAAAAATAATGAAGAAAGGAATTGGATAGGTAATTTGGATAGTATGGTGGCTAAGGATGGAGGATGATAATCATGGAAAGGTGTAAATCAAAGAAGGAGTGATGTGAGATGTTAAAGGCGGCATGGATTTGTATGGTTGCAAGGATAACGAATTGTGGCCCGCTAGCTATAACGAGCTAGGAACCAACAATATACTTTGATGGAGTCGAGGTGGAGGAGTGTGGAACGTGACCCACAAGCTATAAGAGAGCTTGGAACCAACGCTATAGTAAAATGGAATGGATAGAAGACTACAAGCACAACTTGAAGCCGATAGAGTTCTCGCAAGAACAAGATGAAAGCAATCTTTCAAAGGTTTATATTCTCCAAAAAAAGTGCTTACAAATGAACCTAAGGTGCCTATTTATAGTGTGGCTAGGCACCATATGAAAAGTCACACAAAAGAGAGATGAATGCTCATCTAAATGTTATTGAATACAAATAAATGAAATGTTTCTTTCTTATCCTTTTAATGGATGAATTTTGCTTTAAATTGAGATGAATTTAGCCTTAAATTTGTCCAAAAGGAGTGGTGACTCTTGGGCTGCTTCATTTTGCTTGCAAATGGATAAAAGAGAATGAATGTGGACATAGGATGAATGTAGACATCCCACACATCCAAATCAGCTTATCTCTTTGAATTCCTTGATGATTTTATCACTTAATTTGATGATTAAATGATAATAAACTAGCCTTCATTGCTTGCCCATTAGTGGAATATGATCAGCCTTCAAAAATGATAAATAAAGGCCTTGAATGCATAATTTGAATGATGATTATTGCATGTCCCTTCTCTTGAACGTGAATGGCCTTCATTGGTTCATAATTTCAACCTTGAATAGGTGAATTATGAAGCTTAAATGCTTTGTTACTCTAAGAAGATGAACAGCCTTGAAAAGAATTCAACCTTGAATTGCCTTGAATTGCCTTCAATTGCATGAGTAAAGATGGTCATCAATGACTTGTTTCCAAGCTGAAGTTAAAAAGTCTCTTCTTTAATCCACACGTCACATGAACCTAGACACACACAAAGGATTTATTCAAACTTAAAATAATAGATGCATGAAACAATTAAAGAGTTAGTTAATTGAGTGAACTAGTTAAATGAATGAACTAGTTTAATTAAAGAACTAACTTTATTGAATTTAACTAAATGCATGAATGAAGTTTGAAATACTTAAATTCTCATGCAAATGCATGCATGAGCAAGGTAAGGCATTCCTCCCTTATTATTTCTTCTTTCTCACGTTCATGGCTTGTTGTAAACAAGCTTTCCATGGCTGATTGAAACTCCTTGGCCCGTGCACGTGTATTGGGGCCACTTGGGTACTTCTCCAGGTCTTTGTTCTTGATGGTCATATCAATAGGTTCCCCAACACTCTCCTGGATGAGACCTACCACACTTGGTGCATTCGGGTGCACGATGAGCAAAACCTTGGCCTTGATGGCCACGTCCGGGGTTACCACCCCCACGTCTATGATCAAAATACCGCTTCTTGTCCTTGTGCCCCTTGGCACGATCGCGATTCCACTCCGCATGTCGTTTCCCTAAACTAGACTCGTGTCCTCTAGCAAATAAACCAATACTAAGCTCTATATATTTGGCTCAAGCTACTAGCACATCAAAATCTGTATAATCAGCAGCCAACATATAGGTCTTCACTCCCTTGGTCAAACCATACCGAAACCCCTCAAAGCGTTCCTTCTCAGAGGGAACTAGCTCAGAAGCATACTGACTCGGTCAAACAAACTGAACCTCGTACTCCGATACGATTATACTCCCCTGAACCAAAGCCATGAACTCACGTTTCTTCTCATCTTGATACCTCAGCCCCAAATACTTCTTCCGGAAGGCAGAACGGAAGAAATCCTAAGTGATATCAGCAGTAGCCATACTCGCGGTGATCGTAGTCCACCAGACATACGCATCAACTTGAAGCAAAGATTCTACACAACCAAGCTTACTTGCATCACTGCACTCCATCTGACCCAGAATGTTGGTAGTACTCGCTAACCATGCATCAGCTCCCTCGGGCGATAACCCATGATACTCTACTCCACCCAGACTACGGAGCCTCTCGAGGGGTAACCCTTCCCTCTGACCATGCTGCGGTGCAGCTGCCTGCAACCCAGCCAAAGCAGACTAAAAAGCCCCAGCAATAGCCTGAATCAACGGGCTAATATCAGCTCCAGCCTGTCCCTGGCCACCTGGAGGTTCCTCACCCCGCACATTAGCCTCACCACATGGAGAAGGAGAAGAAGGTAACTCTTCCTCTTGCGGATGCCCCGCACCCTCAACCGGATCCTCACGCGGCACACCACTCGCCTGACCTCTTCTGGGTCTAGCCATAACAACAAATGCAATGCTACAACAACAACAAATAAGACAAAAGGAAATGACTTGGGTCAGCAACGTCAAGGGTCCAAGGTGCTCAAGTATCAAACATATGTTTTCTCGATAATAGTATGTGGCAATGGGTACCTTACACCGCAAGCAACCTCCACAGACAAGCATACACCACTTCAACACACTTACCTCACTTACCTTTCTGGTAGCACAACAACCAACGCAAACCTTTCTGAAGAAAACCTAGGCTTTGATACCAATAGATGTCACCCCCTAGACCCAGCCTAGCCACCAGACCGTATCGAGTGAGCTACACGGGACTAACCGAAGAAAGATCCAAAGATTTTCCCCCAATTAGCAACCCTAAATGCGTTAATTATTATCTTTTCTAGATGCTCAATTTAACATTATGTATAGGAACACGGAGCGGAAGAAAGAACAACAAAACGAGCATCGATTCGAACAAAAGAGCAACGAGGGACCAAAATGCATAACTAGCATAACACAGGGACCTAATATGCAATTAAGGTGGTCTTTGTATAATTAAACCCATTTCATGCTTCCATGATGAAGTGCAACAAAAACATGCACAAAAACATTCACAATAGAAAATAGCACCAAACTAGGATCAAAACGCAAGAAAAATAACTTTGAAGATGCCTTTAACTAACTACCTATGGCCCCCGTTTCGGAACACTAGCGGCCCGTATCAGAACAAGGCTTTACAGTGGCAAAATGTTTCAAAACGGCTTGAGACCGTTCCGGCCCTGCTTAACCTGTTTCAATACGCGTTCCGGAACGCCAAGGCTAAAATGAGGGTCGTTCTGAAACGTTCGTGCCCGTTTCGAAATGCCCTACTACAATAACAGCAAAACTGCAGCACAAGAATCCCCAAGGTTGTTTTCCTTGGTTCCAATCCTCACATACAACATAGAAAAAACAAGATCAACATACATTCACCACAACCAACCATTACACAGGTACAAGATCAAAAGAAACAAAAGCATGCTCAACATACGATTAAAGGAAGTACTTCAAGATCCAACAAAAAGGTAAAACAAGGTTCAAAACCATAACCACATGACTTAAGGTAAGAACAAGCCAACAAGGTATCCATCAACATGATCTCAACACAAGTAGTTTACAAACACTCCCAAAACATAAACATGGTTCGCCCTCATTGCCACACACACTATTATCTATGCAAAGTCATACTTGAGCCAGAGTGGACACTTGGATCACCTCCCTTGCAACGTCGCCTCCCAACTGATCTATGGATATGCATTGTTGGAAAAGAAAGCTTAAGCTATAAAGCTTAGTGAGCGGAGCTCAAAACCAAACTACAACAATGTAATTTTGGAAACAATCTTCATTTAGGAAACCAAAACCATTTCTTGAAAACACTTTCACAAATCATTTCCTTTTCAACATGCTAACTTGTAACAAGTTTAAGCAATTGCAATAGCACATGCCATAGGCACTAAACATGCATCAACCATGCATAAACCATATATGAACAATATATGCAAACTAAGCCTACCGGCTCCATAAATATTATACATGATTCAAGCACAAAAGCATAACCATATGAGTTTACCAAGCTCATACGAAACCATAGCGAATGAGTATACCGGCATCACTGACACGTTGCTCGGATAAGCGTTCAACTTGATGGCTCAACCCCCATCAAGTCACATGGTGAAACAACTCTCGCCACAAACACACTTCGGCCGGGATGCCAATACTCGCATTGCTCGTTGGTGATAGCACAACCCCTACCACTCGCATCACAATAGCACAACCCCTACCGTGAAACCAAAGAATTTCTCACGCGCGAATTTTATAATTATAGTGCACTTCACACCCTATTGATCGATCAATCTATCCAATATAACCCATGTGTCAATATACTCATCCCAGCATCACAAACCATTAATTTTCACCGGGGATAAACACCTCCTCAAACACATCCCAAAAGCCATAACCACAAGCTCAAGCATAGCATGAACTCAACCAACATTTTACTAAAACACATGGCATTCTCATGGGACAAAGCATCATGCATTTAATGCATAACAACATAATAACATCATTTAGAAAAGTATGCTCATGATCAAACAAGATCGAATGTACAATGGCAAAAAAAAACAGCTGAAACAACATAAAACTTACTCTTGAGCTTGGATTGGCCTAACGGCTCAACCCAAACCCTTAAAACACTTCTTCAACCTTGATAAAACATTAAAATCAATTCCACTCACCAGCGATTACCAAAATCAAGCTGAAACCCCTTTCTAGCTTTCTAGTTCACCCTCAATTGAGTCCAACAAATACAGATCTTCAATTCCTGCCTCTAACCAACCCAAAATAGAGGATTTAGAGATATTTTCAACACTCTAACTTGTTGGAAAGCAGAGATTCAAATACTCAATCAAAACACCTATCGAAACAATTTTGATACAAGCCGTAAACATCGAAAAACTCAATTCAGACAATCTCCAGCAAAACCCAGCATTAGATAACATCAAAAGACATAGATAAACATCTAAAAACATCAACCTAACATCATATTAACACCAGCTATCGATTCACCTCAAAATCCACCCAAAAACTCACTTTTTCCCCCTTCAAACTTCAACACCCAACCCAATTTCAGGATTCCCATCATTCACCCAACATCTCAACGCAAAAACCACATCAAAACAAAGGTAATATCATCAACAAACCCAACAATAACAGATCCTACTCGAAAATATTACCAAAAGCTCATTTTCATCAATTTTAGCCAAATTTCATTAGGATTAAGACAAGAAAACAAAACCTTAGCATTTAAAAGAATCAAAGCATGAGAATTTCATTAAAGAACCTTACATCAAAGGAGAATCTCGTTGCTCACCCCATTGCTAGCTATTTCCCCTTGTTTGGCAAAATTCCTTGAGAAAAACAATGAAATAGGGTTGGGTTTTAGGAAATCAAAGTAGGAGAACCATTTAGAAATATTAGATTAATAAGAAAACACTTTTCCCTTGTGAAAATAAAGCTCAAAGGCTGTTTGGATGAAGAGAGAAGATGAGAAAGCTTGAAAATGGATTTTGACGTAAAATGAGAAAATAGATAAAACCTTATTTTAATTTAATCATAAAATCTGTTTTAAAATATTTGAATATGCAAATAAAGGGGATAATAACCATATTGGCCCAGCCAATTTAGCTCCTTAAAGATTCAATGTTTTGACTCTTTTACAAAATGGTCACTAAAAACAGATTTTATAAACTTTACAATTTGGTCACTAAACCAAAATGACACGGTTCTGAAAACATTTTTTCCAAAATTGTTTTTATCAAAACCCGGAACATATTTATTAAGGATTTTAGAGATTTATTTCATATTTTTCCAAACCTCCGAGAACCATTTTCCCTAAACTCACTCACAACTCCCAACACTAGTCTTTCGGACCTCGAAACCTCACTGAATCTTCTAAACCCTAAATCGGGATGTTACAATATGTTCATTGCTTATTTCTTAGGATGATTCAAGCATATTTCTATGACTCCATGTAGTGCCTAATTGCATATAGTTATAGGAAATCTCAATTGCATGAGTTATATGTTTTTTCCTTTTATGCTCATTTCTATGTCTATGGCCTTAAACTTGTAACATTTGGTTGAATTTTGGTGAAACCATGCTTTCTATGTTTTAAATGTGTTATTTTGATAAGCATGTTGATAATTTGTAGCTAAAATGATCAAAAACGTATATCTATGACATAATAAAGCTTTTGCATGAATTTAACACTAAGTTAGAAGGCTTTTTATGTTGATTTTACTGCAAATTTTCATCATTTTGTGCAGTCGGTACCGGTACCACCCATACCGTACCGATATGGCATTCAACTAATACCAATATGGTCGACATTGTACTAGTACGCACATACAAAAAGGGACAATTTAGTCTCCGTTTTGTCATGCTTTGTGATTTATTAGTATATTTGATATATGGCATGTTTAAATTGAATTTCTCGACTTAATTTCACTTATTTATATAAAATTTTATTTTATTTCACTTGAATTGTTGAACTAACAATTTTGTTGATGCTTGTTTAAAGGGGAGCCATTTTACTTTAAATTCTTTTTATTGTCATTTTGAACTTAAATGTGATTTTAAATTTTGATATGAATTATTTTTTATATAACAAAAAGGGAGAGAGATATGTCTGAAAAATTAAATTTCAAAAAGAAAAAGAAGAAGCTTTAACATTTTTTTTAAAATATTCTCTTTTTCTAAAATTATTTTTTATGGGGGAGAAATTTCAAAAACATTTTTTCAAGTTGTTTTGTTATATCAGAAAGGGGAGATTGTTGAGATATTCATTTTGATGTAACTTAAATGAAAAATGTTTTTGGACTTAATTAAAATATTGCCAAAATTATTTAAAGTCCCCAACGGTCATAAAAATGCATTTGATGCTAGAAATTAAGTCTTTAACGGCTCCAAATCAACCTCAACGGTCATAAACGACCACAAGCTTATTAGAAGGTTTAAAAGACACCATCAAGCATCCACGGAAGACTAAGAAAGCTTACACCGACATTCTTTGTATAAAGAAACTGTTTTAGTGCTTAAATTGTCAAATTCTTGTAGAAAATACTAGTGAGCTAAATTGTCAAATTTGCTCGAATTTTTAGGATTTTGGTTGAGTGCTTAATAATGCAAACTATTTGCCTTTGAGTGATTTTTCCTTTGTTTGCTTATTTGTATTTTCTCTTGGAAGAGAGTGTTTCAAAGCTTTGGGGTATAAGCTTTGAGAGTTTGTAAAGGTTACTCTTTATACTTGAAAAAGAAAGACAAATTAGTGTATTTGTGGAAAATCTTTAGTTAGGAGTTAAGGTAGTGGATGTAAACTTGGTTTAGAAGTCGAACCACTATAAATTCTTGTGCAAAATTTTTAAATTTCATTTTCTTCCACCACTTTCATTGCAAAGCCAATTCACCCCTCTTGGCGATTCAGTTGAAGATATTCAAGCCCAACAGAATGGATCGATGAACATTCACTCAAACCTACCAAGCATGGTACTAACATTATAATTGATGTTAAAAGGCTCCAATATGAAGGATTTCATGGTCACAAAGAATAGTTGGTTAGTGTTTTATCCCTTTTTTCTTTTAACTCTAAAATGGTTGGTTACATCATCAATTTGGCTTACCATGTTTGCATTCGAACAAGAAACAAATCTAATTTGTTACATAGTCCACACAATTGTAATGATCTTAAATTTGGTAAAATTATGATGTGTTAAATGCATTTTGGGTGAAAGATGTATTAGATAGGGCATTCTCTTAGGATGATATAATTTGATTCCCTATATATTTTGGTATACAGGTCTATCTTGGACATCTACATTACCCTGATCTTGTAAAGTTGACTAGTTACTGATTAGAGGATGAACATCGATCGAGTTCATGGTTCAGGGTAGTATGGAAAATCATTTATATAGGAGTGAGTTTCCTTAACATTGCTAAAACATTCATTCAGTTCATATGTGTGCCTAATATCTTGCTTGATTCGGTTTGCAACTTGGTTAATGTTTCTTTTTACATTTGTAGCGAGCTTGATTAATTCTGGAAATTATATTGTAGATATGAATTTTTCCATTTATGCTTCAACCGAAGATTTGATTTTAGCCTCAGATTCAAGTTCGACTTCGAGGTTCAAGCCGAATACACCTTTTTGCCACCATTATTATGAAACAACAACCTCTTGATCAACCTTTCAATAGTTTGAATCGTTTAACTCCATCGTATGGGCCAAATTGAAATGACATCACTATCAACCTGAAACAATAAGGAAAGTTTGGCCATGACGATAGAGGAAGAGTGATGCTAGTGTTGAAGAACTAAAGGTCGTTAATGGCAGAAACCTGGCAGGGAAGAGTAGTGCCAAATTACTTTAGAAAAGAAAAGGAAAGGTTTGAAAGTGGGACTCAAAGTATATTATTTTATTGGCTAAAGGGCTTATTTTGCCTTCGAGTTCGACCTTATTTTGCAATGTTGTCCCTTGCACGAAAACGCGTTCAACTAGGTCTTCCAGTTTGCACAATGCAGCAAATTAGCCCATTGACCAACGTTGACTAACGGAACCGTTAGTCTGATCGTTAACTGTTAACGCGCCAGCCGTCTTCGCTGACGTGACATACCATGTCAGCTTTGAAAAGTCAAAATGTTGATGTGGCATAGGTGCTCATTTTTCAACTTTACAAACAGACACCAAATGTAATATATATCCTCATCCAAATAATATGGCTGCTCATCTTCTTCCTCACCCCTGCTCATCTTCTTCCTCACTCCAGTGGATGACTTGATATATAGTCCACTTTAGAATGTGAAAACTCTGTATAAAGTTCCAATTGAAGACTTTTCTTGCTTTGATAATGTGAGGTGTGGGGGCCCTTGGAATGTGAAAGATTCTAAATTTGAAGGACTCCATGTAGCAGAACTCAAGTCCAGCTTTTCGGTTTCACTAGACAAACATATTTGACAGATGCAAAAATGGTCCATATGATGGGCACATTTGTTTGAATAATTATTAGTCTAGTTGATTGTTCTTAGTCCAAACAAATTAGCGTTTGGAGTTGAAGTTTGTAGCTTGAAGAAAATGAAAGAAGGGAGACGTATATCTCCAGTTTAAACTTAAGAAAACTATTCTATGGTGTTTCAACTTGGATTGAAAATCAGTAACCGATTAGCGGGGTTAAATCAATGAAATCATAAATAATTTTTTTCTGTGTTTGAACCAGTGCAAATTCGAATGAACAAGGGTGAGGAAGAAGATGAGCAGCCATGTTATTTGGATGAAGATATATATTATATTTGGTGTTTATTTGCAAAGTTGAAAGATCGGTATGGTGACAAAGCATTGTGTTTTTTACCACCAAGACTCAGGTTTGACTCACATCTCCTACATATTTAGAGTTATTTTAACTCTTTACTTTAAAACCAATCAGAAGATGCCACGTGACATTATCTGATTGGTTATAATTTAATATAAAAATAAATATGAAAAATAAGATAAAAAAAATTATTTCTGCCATATCAGCACTTATGTCATGTCAGCGAAGACGGCCTGACGCGTTAACAGTTAACGGTCAGACTAACGATTTCGCTAGTCAACGCTGGTCAAGAGGCTAATTTGCTGCAATGTGCGAAATGGAGGACCTAATTGAACGCGTTTTCGCGCGAGGGGCAACATTATAAAATAGGGTTGAACTCGAGGACAAATGTAACCCCCTTAACCCGGCCTAGACGGTTGACCCGAATTAAGAAAGTCACACGGGGAAAACCAAAGTCAACCCAAAAGTCAACATTGATTAACGACCCTTTTTTTTTCTTTTTAATCTTATCTAGATGCACATTAACCCTTATTGTGATCACACAAACAACATACTCAAAGATCACAAACATCAGAGATCAAACAGGGACCCAATTGAACAAATTACAACTTTAGGGACCAAATTGTAAATTCTGATAAATATGAGGACTTAGTCCAAATTAAAGTTACCATCTTGAAATTAGTCAAGTTTCATGCTTTCCTGTGAAATTTCAGCTCAAAAGGACTTCTCAAACTCATTCAATTGAACAAACAAGATTCAGGACCAAAACGTAAACAAAACAAAACATACAAAGATACTTTCAACCGATTTAACGGTCAGGTATCGATACGCCTTGGTGTCGTATCGATACGCGGGGAAGGCAGTAACCAAACTTCAGAGACGGTATCGATACGAGTTTCCCCGTACCGATACGGCATTCATACGGTATCGATACCTGTTCATCCGTACCGATACGCCTGGGTAGAAATGTGCATATTTGGCTCAGGCGTATCGATACGCAAGCCCGAGTACCGATACCCCTGCCTGATTTCAACTCAAAACCAACATCAAACATGCTTCAAACTTCAAATTAACATCACCAAACCACATCACTTAATCATACAACATGCAAGGACCATAAATGCATCATCAATTCAGCACTTAACCATCACACATGAAAAGCCCCAATTTAAATGGCATGCTTCCTACTTAAGCTAACCATCCATGCATAAACCTTCATAAACAAGCAATATAAAGCCAATCCAAAAACCAGCAATTCAAACAACATTCAACATACTTAGGGAGTTCCAATCATCTCCCAAAAACACACTCATAGGTCCCCCATTGCCAAATCACCCCAAAAGCTAAAAGCACTTATAAAACCTTCATACATTGAGCTTTACTTGAACTTGTTTGCTTGCCCCTTCTTGCTGCCCTTCAAAGGTACTCTAATGCTCTGCATTATTGAATTAAGGAAACGAGAGAGCGTAAGCAAAAGCTTAGTGAGGCATGCTCTTTAAAAACAATTCAATAATGCAATTAAAACCATTTACAAAACATGCTTATAAACAACCTTTACACATGCTCAAAGCATACTTTAAATCAAGCAACCCCATGCTTCAAAATACATTTAAACAAGCATCTCATGCTTCACAATTTTCTTAACATGTCATATTGGCTCAAGTGATACATTTCATTTCATAAAACAAGTTCCATAACTTTCCCCAAGGACTTTTAAACACCTTGGCCCCAAGGACTTTTAAACACCTTGGCCATGGACTTTTAAACACCATGAATAAGGACCACACAAGGACTTTTAACCACCTTTGTGTCCAATGCTTGTGTAACGCCCCGGTTTTGGGCTTGGAAGTCTTGGGCGTTGACCGGTTGGTCAAAGTGTTGTTCGAATCGTAAGAGGTTAAATTAGGAAAGCCTAGTTCGGGTTGCATAAAAATTATGGAAAAATGTTCTAAAATCATCTTTTATTATAATTAAGTGAACTGTGAAATCAATTTTGGAAAAGGAGTTTCGGAAGTGTGACATTTTGACTAGTGACCAAAATGTAATTTTTGAAAGTTTGGTGGCTATTTTATAAAGGGTTGAAACTTTGAATCTTTAAGGAGCTATTTACCCAAAGGGAGTTTCTCCAGATTTTTCTAAGATATTTTAACCCATAATTCTGATTTTAAAAGAATCAAAAGGAGGGAAAAATCTATTTTGGCCATTTTCTCTTTTAACTACCTATTTTCTCTCTATCTTTTCTCTCAACCCAAACACTCAATTCCAGAGATCTAAGTCTGATTTTCATCACCTAAAAACCTTCTTTCAACTCTCAATTGATTGCAAATCATTGTGTCTTCAAAACCTCATCAATTGCTTCAAGTTTCATCAAGCTTTTCTATTCCAAAAAGAGGAGAAACTCAAGTTTGGAGGTAAGAACGTCCTTCTCCTCTGAACTTCAAGTTCTTTAATGAAATTCCTAAAGTTTTCAATCCTAAATTGATGTTTGATTAAAGGTTTTAAAGTTGATTTATGGATCTTGGCTAATTATGCAAGATTTTGATGATTTCACATGATTTTCGTTTGATCTGTTAAATCTGTGTTTTGAGAAGTGTTTTTGATGTTAAATGATCATTAAATTGATGTGGAAATGAGTCTTGATTGATGCAATCCCGGATAGGTTGGGTTTCCTAATTTTAGCTTGTGTTTTAAGGTAGCTTTTGTGGTGATCTTGTGGATCTGGTGTTGCTGGAGGTATAAGGATGCTTATAGGTTGTTTTTAGATGTGTTTTGATGTTGATGGAAGTGAGGTTTTGCTGGTTTGTGGCTGGGCTTTGTTTAGAAGTGTTTCGGATGCATTTTCGGTTGTGTTTGGTGGCCGAAAATGGAGGTTTAGTGAGAGCAGCGAGTTTAGATGCTTTCATTGAAGCAATTAATGCATGATGATGCATTAATCCTCTGCTTTAATGTGTTGAAACAGGGGAGGCATCCTTGGATCCAAGATTTGTTGATCCGGAGGCTTGATTTGGTGCTTTGGCTTGAGGCAAAGTGGTAATCGGTGAGTGAAAAATGGATTTTCAGCTTTTAAACCAAGGGTTGAAGGTTTTGGGAGCTTAGTATAAGTCTAAACAACTTTGCTAAGCTCAAGTGTAAGTTTTCGGATTACTCTCTTTAAAGTGGTGGCCATGTTTTGATGAAATGTGAAATGATGATTTTGCATGATTTGCTACTGTTTTGGAAAGCATGTTTTAGCATGTTAATTGCTGATGTTTTAGCATGATTTATGCTGATGATTTAAGCCATGTGTTGAAGGTGTCTCTAGGTAAGAGTGCCTTGTTTTTATGCATTGTTAAATGATGATTTAATGCTTTGAAATGCATGATGAAATGGCTTGATTTAAATGCTTTAAAACAGTGGATTACATGATGTATAAAGTGTGTATTGGCAAGTGATGGTTTGTAAAAGTGAAGGTCACTAAGGTGGTTAAAAGTCCTTGAGTGAGCCTTGTTATCTAAGATCATCAAGGTGGTTAAAAGTCCTTGGATGAATCTTGTTGCGGACACTAAGGTGGTTAAAAGTCCTTAGGTGCTCCTTTCCATGGTGGTTAAAAGTCCATGGGGCCAAGGTGTTTAAAAGTCCTTGGGGCCAAGGTGTTTAAAAGTCCTTGGGGTAATTCAAGCTACGGACACAAAGGTGGTTAAAAGTCCTTGTGTGGTCCATTCATGGTGTTTAAAAGTCCATGGCCAAGGTGTTTAAAAGTCCTTGGGGTCCAAGGTGTTTAAAAGTCCTTGGGGAAAGTTGTTGAACTTGATTTCTAAATGAAATGTATCACTTGAGCCAATATGACATGTATAGTACATGAGATGCATGAGATGCATGATTTAATGTTTATGTTGAAGCATGAGATGCTTGTTTAAATGAAATGTGGAAGCATGATATTGCTTGATTTAGAGTATGCTTTGAGCATGTGTAAAGGTTGTTTACAAGCATGATTTACAAATAGTTTTAAATGCAATATTGAATGGTTTTAAAAGAGCACTCCTCACTAAGCTTTGGCTTACGCTCTCTCGTTTTCTTGATTCAATAATGCAGAGCATTAGTGTGCATTGAGGGCAGCAAGAGGAGGCAAGCAAACAAGTACAAGTAAAGCTCAATGTATGAAGGTTTTATAAGTGTTTTAGCTTTTGTATGTTTTGGCAATGGGGGACCAATATGTATATGTGTTTTGGGAGGTGTTTAAGACTCCCTAAGTATGTTGAATGTTAATGTTGTTGCTGGTTTTTGGATTGAACCATATATGCTTGTTTTGCAAGTTGATGCTTGAGTAGATAGCTTGTGTTGGAAGCATGACCATTGGTTTGGGGCTTTTTGCATGTGATGTTAATTTGTTGAATTGATGATGCTCTTATGTCTTAAATATGTCTAATTGCATGCTGGTAAAGTTTGGTGATGTTTGGAGCATGTTTGAGTGTCCAATTGCATGATTTGGTATGCTTGTTTGCTGATTTTTGTGCAGGCGTTTCGGAACAGGGGTGTACCTTTTCGGAACGGGTGCCTTGCATGAACCCAGGCGTCCGAAACGGTATGCACCGTTTCGAAACGGTTTAGCCTCTGCCGAGGCCATGTTCCGGAACCCGTTTCGGAACGGCCCGTGTTTCGGAACAGGGCTAGCCTGTTTCGGAACGGTCGACCGTTAGGGGGCTGACATGGTAGTTATATGTTTTGAAAGGTTTGCGTTTTGGTCCTGAATCTTGTATGATCAATTGCATGAGCTGTGGATGTCCTTTTGAGCTGAAATTTCACAAAGAAGCATGAAACATGACTAATTTCAAGATGGTAACTTTAATTTGGGTTAAGTCCCTTAATTTATCAGAATTTACAATTTGGTCCCTAAAGTTGTAATTTGTTCAATTGGGTCCCTGTTTGATCTCTGATGATTGTGATCTTTTGATATGCTGTTTGTATGATCACAATTAAGGTTAATGAGCATCTAGACAAGATTAAAAAGAAAAAAAAAAGGGGTCGTTAATCAAGGTTGACTTTCGGGTTAACTTTGGTTTTCCCCGTGTAATCTTCGTAGTTCGGGTCAACCGTCTAGACCGGGCTACGGGGGTTACAGCTTGAATCACCCCAAGGACTTTTAAACACCTTGGCCCCAAGGACTTTTAAACACCTTGGCCCCATGGACTTTTAAACACCATGGAAAGGAGCACCTAAGGACTTTTAACCACCTTAGTGTCCGCAACAAGATTCATCCAAGGACTTTTAACCACCTTGATGATCTTAAGTAACAAGGCTCACTCAAGGACTTTTAACCACCTTAGTGACCTTCACTTTTACAAAACATCACTTGCCAATATACATATTTTACATCATATAATCCACTGTTTTAAAGCATTAAATCAAGTCATTTCATCATGCATTTCAAAGCATCAAATCCACATTTAATCAATGCATAAAAACAAGGTACTCCCACCTAGAGTTACCTCCAACACATGGCTTAAAACATCAGCAAATATCATGCTAAAACATCAGCAATTATCATGCTAAAACATGCTTTCAAAACAGTAATCAAAACATGCAAATCATCATTTTGCATCCCACCAAAACATGGCCACCACTTAGAGAGAAATCCGAAAACTTACACTTGAGCTTAGCAAAGTTGTTTAGACTTAAACTAAGCCCCCAAAACCTTGGTTTCAAAGCCGAAAACCATTTTCACTCACCGATTTCCACTTTGCTTCAAGCCAAAGCACCAAATCAAGCCTCCGGATCAACAATTCTTGGATCCAAGGATGCCTCCCATGTTTCAACACATTAAAGCAGAGGATTAATGCATCATCATGCATTAATTGCTTCAATGAAAGCACCTAAACTCGCTGCTCTCACAAAACCTCCATTTTCGGCCACCAACACAACCGAAAATGCATCCGAAACACTTCTAAACAAAGCCCAGCCATAAACCAGCAAAACCTCACTTCCATTAACATCATTAAACATCTAAAAACAATCTAATAACAACCTTAAACCTCCAGCAACATCAGATCACCAAGATCACCTCAAAAACTACCTTAAAACACAAGCTAAACTTAGGAAACTCAACCTATCCGGGATTGCATCAATCAAAACTCATTTCCACATCAATTTAGAGATCATTTAACATCAAAAACACCTCTCAAATCACATATCTAAAAGATCTAACGAAAATCATGTGAAATCATCAAAATCTTGCATAATTAGCCAAGATCCATAAATCAACTTAAAAGCCTTTAATTAAACATCAATTTAGGATTGAAAACTTAGGAATTTCAATAAAGAACTTGAAGTTCAGAGGAGAAGGACGTTCTTACCTCCAAACTTGAGTTTCTCCTCTTTTTGGAATGAAAATCCTTGATGAAACTTGTAGCAATTGAAGAGGTTTTGAAGATAAGTTGATTTGCAATCAATTGAGAGTTGAAAGGAGGATTCTAGGTGAGAAAATCAGAAACAAAACTCTGGAAATGGAGTGTTTGGGTTGAGAGAAAAAGAGAGAAAGAAAATAGAGAATTAGTTGAGAAAATGACTAAAATGAGATTTCCCTCCTTTTTGTTATCTTTAAAAATCAGAATTATAACTCAAAATATCTTAGAAAAATCTGGAGAAACTCCCTTTGGGTAAATAGCTCCTTAAAGATTCAAAGTTTCAACCCTTTATAAAACAGCCACCAAACTTTCAAAAATTACATTTTGGTCACTAGCCAGAATGTCACACTTCCAAAACTCATTTTCCAAAATTGATTTCACAGTTCACTTAATTATATTAAAAGATGATTTTAGAACATTTTTCCATATTTTTAATGCAACCCGAACTAGGCTTTCCTAATTTAACCTCTTACGATTCGAACAGCACTTTGACCAACCGGTCAACGCCCAAGACTTCCAAGCCCAAAACCGGGGCGTTACAACAAAATAAGCCATTTAGCCTATTTTATTAAAAAAGTAAAATCAACCTGTCACACCATCATTTTTTAAGGGAAGAAAACGAGAGGGACAAAAATGAAAACAATATAAAAATTAGGTGACTATAATAAAAATTTTAAAGATTTGATGACCAAAATAAAAATGCCCTAAAAGTTTAGTGACTATATGTGTACTTTACTGTTATATATATTATAGTATTCGTAATATAGAATTAACAACACTTTTATGTGTAATATATATATATAGGTTTTTTAAATGTAGTATATATGTTTCGTATGTAAATGCATGCACGTATATGTGTACAAACCCTTGTATAGAGACGATTTAGGATTTAGCATTGCAAATGGCGTGATGTCTATTTAAACGACCGCTTGTACAAAAAGAAAGTTCATCTCGATAAAAATAATTTAATATTATGTATTTATTACTTTATATTATTTTATTTGAGCTTGAAGTTCTTCTTGTACGAAAAATTCACAAGTAGCATCGTGAATTGCATGATGACAACTTTAGTGATTGTTCATACAATAAGAGAGTTCAGCTCGATATTTTAATATATTAATTATTTATTTATCCATTTGTCCCAAACATTTACTTTGACATGTTCATATTATTAATTCTAACATGTTCATTAACGTTCATATTTAGTTGTCATGAATGCAATATCTATTTCTTGATTACATTCCTATATTATTATGTTATCACATCTTTGCATCATGTTTTTGGTTTTTAAATAATAAAGACGATGTTATTTTATTAGAAAGCTAAACAAGATTGCATTGTGAATTGCATAACGACAGGCGTCCGAAACGGTATGCACCGTTTCGAAACGGTTTAGCCTCTGCCGAGGCCATGTTCCGGAACCCGTTTCGGAACGGCCCGTGTTTCGGAACAGGGCTAGCCTGTTTCGGAACGGTCGACCGTTAGGGGGCTGACATGGTAGTTATATGTTTTGAAAGGTTTGCGTTTTGGTCCTGAATCTTGTATGATCAATTGCATGAGCTGTGGATGTCCTTTTGAGCTGAAATTTCACAAAGAAGCATGAAACATGACTAATTTCAAGATGGTAACTTTAATTTGGGTTAAGTCCCTTAATTTATCAGAATTTACAATTTGGTCCCTAAAGTTGTAATTTGTTCAATTGGGTCCCTGTTTGATCTCTGATGATTGTGATCTTTTGATATGCTGTTTGTATGATCACAATTAAGGTTAATGAGCATCTAGACAAGATTAAAAAGAAAAAAAAAAGGGGTCGTTAATCAAGGTTGACTTTCGGGTTGACTTTGATTTTCCCCGTGTAATCTTCGTAGTTCGGGTCAACCGTCTAGACCGGGCTACGGGGGTTACATTTGGTGGTATCAGAGCTGAGTTCTCGAGTAATTGGGAATGTGTGTATGCATGATTGAAGCATGGTTTGGTTTGTATGCTTGTTGAGTGAAAGCATGTTCAGTGATTTGTGATGCATGATGAGGGTACCCATTGCCAAACAAAAGCTAAAGAGATAATGTTGTTTTTGAAGGAAATTGAGCTTGAATACTTGGAATTTGCTTACCATGCTGGTCCTGACTTGTTTTGTTTTGTATTATTATGCATGGTAAAAGTATGGCACCACGTAGAGAGTTACGGAGTAGCGCGAGAGCTACGACCCCGGAGGGGAATGTGAATGATGAGCACACTGGTAGTGCTGTGATACCTCCTCCTCCACCTGGTGGTGGTGGTGCGGAGAGGGAAAGAGCTGGAGCTGAGGCAGCTGGTGCTGGAGCTGCAGGACCTGAGGTTGGTCAGGGGCAAGCGATGCCTGACATGTCTGTGCTTGTACAAGCTATTGCGGGTGCGTTTCGAGTAGCAGTAGCTGGAGCTCAAGGAGCTGGGCATCAAGGGGATGCTGGTGCTAGACTACCCTTGGAACGTTTGCGCAGTCTTGGTGGGACTGAGTTTAGGGGTATGTCAGCTGAAAGGTCGGAAGCGTGGTTGGAGAGTACCAAGCGTGTCTTGGGACAGATGAGTTGCACCGATGTGCAAAAGCTGGGATGTGTGGTGTCACTGCTGCAAGGTGATGCTTATACGTGGTGGACGACCACAATCTCTGGGATGGCTGATGCTGATGTTACTTGGACGTTCTTTCAGCATGCGTTTAAGAGGAGATATCTGGGAGTTAGATATCTGGATGAAAAGAAGCGTGAATTCATGTCTCTGACCCAAGGGAGCATGAGTGTGGCTGAGTATGAGGTACAGTTCGTACGTCTTAGCCAGTATGCACCGGAGCTGATACCTGATGAGCGCGAGAGGTGCGAAAGATTCCGTTATGGTTTGGTGACGGAAGTTAAGACCTATATGTTGGCTGCGGAGTATAATGATTTCGATGTGCTGGTTAGTCGGTCCAAAGACATCGAGATGAACCTGAGTTTGTCTGCTAAGGGTGCTGGAGCTAGTTCTGGGAAGAGAACTGCGGAGTATAGTTCCGGTGGTCGGAACAAGAGAGGGCGTGATCAGAGGTTTCAGTCCTCGTCTAAGAGAGGTGGAGGTGCACCTGCTAGGGGTGGCAATGCTAGAGCTGACCCTAGTGCTTGTTGGATCTGCGGTTCCCGTGGTCACTTGAGGCGTGACTGTCCTCGTGCTGGGAGGGAGGTGCAAGCTCCTGTTGTGGCAGCTGGTTATGAGTGCTGGAACTGTGGTTCTGCTGACCATTTGAGACGTGATTGTCCGAGGATGGCTGGTGGTCAAGAGCGTGCTCCTGTTGTTGCAGCACCGCAGAGAGGTCGTGGGCGCGGCCGTGGTAATTTTCAGAGGCGAGAGGAAGGTGGATGCGGTGTAGCTCATGTTGTGGCTATTCAACCTGAGGGTGGAGGCCAAGCGAGGGTGTATGCTCAGCGTGAAGGAAGGAATGATGCTGATGTGATTGCAGGTACCTTTACTTTGCAATCCTTGTCATTGCTTTCTTTGATTGATTCTGGATCTACGCATTCATACATTCTTCGTGAGCATGCTGAGTTGCTTGGTTTGCCTGTTGAGTCTTTGGATGTTGGTGTTAGAGTCACTAGTTCTTTTGGTGAAACTGTTGTGACTCGTAAGCTTTTTAGAAGGTGTCCTTTGGTTGTTCAAGAGCATGTCTTTCTTGTTGATCTTATGGAGTTGCCCTTTTATGGTTTTGATGTGATCCTTGGTATGGATTGGCTTGCTGAGCATCGTGCTGTGGTGGATTGTGAGAATAAGCGGGTTTCGCTTAAGCTTGCGGATGATTATGAAGTGGTGGTGGTTGGTGAGAATGTGAAGTTTCTTGTCAATGTTGTTTCTACCTTAGAGGCGAGCAGGATGCTGAGGCAAGGTTGTGAAGCTTTTCTAGCTTTCGTGATGAATCCTAGTTCGAAGGAGCTGAGGGTGCAGGATATCAGGGTTGTGAAGGAGTTTCCTGATGTTTTTCCTGAGGAGTTGCCTGGTTTACCTCCTAATCGCGAGGTGGAGTTTGGTATTGAGCTGTATGAGAATACCACTCCTGTGTCCATTACTCCCTATAGAATGGCACCTAAGGAGCTGAAGGAGCTGAAGACGCAGTTGCAAGAGTTGCTTGATCGTGGTTTCATCCGGCCGAGTGTTTCGCCTTGGGGTGCTCCCGTCTTGTTTGTGAAGAAGAAAGATGGCACGATGAGGATGTGCATTGATTACCGTCAGCTGAACAAGTTGACTATCAAGAATCGGTATCCTTTGCCGAGGATTGATGATCTCTTTGATCAATTTCGGGGAGCTGCTGTGTTCTCTAAGATTGACTTGAGGTCAGGGTATTATCAGTTGAAGGTGAAAGATGTGGATGTGCCTAAGACAGCTTTCAGGACAAGGTATGGGCATTATGAGTTCCTTGTGATGCCGTTTGGTTTGACAAATGCTCCTGCTGCTTTCATGGACATGATGAATCGTGTTTTTTCATGAATACCTGGACAAGTTTGTCGTGGTGTTCATTGATGATATCCTTGTGTACTCGCGTACTGAGGAAGAGCACGAAGAGCATTTGAGGGTGGTGTTGCAAGCTTTGTTGGAGAATCAGCTTTATGCTAAGTTGAGCAAGTGTGAGTTTTGGCTTAGGGAGGTTGTTTTTCTTGGGCATGTGGTCTCAGCTGAGGGGATTCGTGTTGATCCTCAGAAGATTGAAGCAGTGATGAATTGGAAAGTTCGTAAGTCTGTTCAGGAGGTTCGTAGTTTCCTTGGTTTGGCAGGATACTACCGAAGGTTTGTGGATGGTTTTTCCAAGATTGCTGCTCCTTTGACGAAGTTGCTGCAGAAAGATGTTAAGTATGAGTGGACAGAAGCGAGGCAGCAAGCTTTTGAGAAGCTGAAGATGGCTTTGACTCAAGCTCCTATCTTGATTCAGCCTGAATCAGGGAAAGAGTTCGTAGTCTACAGTGATGCATCCTATATTGGTTTGGGGTGTGTGCTGATGCAAGAGGGTAAGGTTGTGGCTTATGCGTCGCGGCAGTTGAAGGTACATGAGCGCAATTATCCTACGCATGATATTGAGTTGGCTGCAGTGGTTTTTGCTCTGAAGATCTGGAGGCATTATCTATATGGTGAGAAGTGTACGGTGTACACGGATCATAAGAGTTTGAGGTATCTGATGTCTCAGAAGGAGTTGAATCTCAGGCAGCGACGTTGGTTGGAGTTGCTCAAGGATTATGATCTGACGATAGAGTATCATCCTGGAAAGGCCAATGTTGTTGCGGATGCCTTGAGTAGAAAGGTAGCTGTTGAGCTGAGAGCTATGTTTGCTAGCTTGAGTATATCGCAGGATGGTGGTCTTGTTGCTGAGTTGCAAGTGAAACCATCGTTGGTTCAGTTGATCAAGGATAAGCAGTTGTTGGATGATTCTTTGGTGTCTCATGTTCAGGATATCGCGGAGGGTAGGCCTTCGAATTTCTGCTTTAATGAGGATGGGGTGTTGTGTTTTGGTAGTCGGATAGTAGTGCCTGCTGATGCTGAGTTGAGGCATGCTATTCTAGCTGAAGGTCATAGTAGTCCTTTTGCTATGCATCCTGGTAGTACAAAGATGTATTGCGATCTTCGTGATGAGTACTATTGGGTAGGTCTGAAGAAGGATGTGGCTGAGTTCGTAAGCAAGTGTTTGGTGTGTCAGCGCGTTAAGGCTGAACATCAGGTTCCTTCTGGTTTGTTGCAACCGTTGAAAATCCCTGGATGGAAGTGGGAGAGGGTTACCATGGATTTTGTATCTGGTTTGCCTTTGTCTCCAGCAAAGAAGAATTCTGTTTGGGTGATTGTGGATCGCCTGACGAAGTGTGCACATTTCTTGCCTGTGCATACTACGTTTTCCATGGATAAGCTGGCAGAGCTGTACATTGCTGAGGTTGTGAGGTTGCATGGTGTACCTAAGTCGATCGTGTCGGATAGGGATCCGAGGTTCATATCGCATTTTTGGCAGTGTTTGCATCAAGCTCTGGGTACAAGGTTGCATTTCAGTACATCCTATCATCCTCAGTCGGATGGCCAGTCTGAGCGGGTTATTCAGATTTTGGAGGATATGTTGAGATGTTGCGTGATAGAGTTCCAAGGTTCTTGGGAGAAGCATCTGCCTTTGGTGGAGTTCGCTTACAACAACAGTTTTCAGGCGAGTATACAGATGGCACCTTATGAGGCTCTGTATGGGAGGAAGTGTAGGACTCCTCTGTGTTGGGCTAAAACTGGTCAAAAGTTAGTTTCGATGCCTGCTTTGTTGAAAGGTACCACCGAGAAGGTGAAGCTCATTTGTGAGCGGTTGAAGGCTGCTTCTGATCGGCAGAAATCTTACGCGGATTTGAAGCGTAAAGAGATAGAGTTTGTGGTGGGTGATCGCGTGTTCTTGAAGGTTTCGCCTTGGAAGAAGGTGATGAGGTTTGGGCGGAAGGGTAAGTTGAGCCCTAGATACATTGGACCGTATGAGGTTGTTGAGCGTGTGGGTCCTGTTGCGTATCGGTTGAGGTTACCTCAGGAGCTGGAGAAGATTCATGATGTGTTCCATGTTTCTATGCTCCGGAAGTATAGATCTGATCCTTCGCATGTGTTGCCTGTGGAGGAAGTGGAATTGAATCCGGATTTGACCTATGATGAGGAACCGGTGAAGGTTCTGGATTCAGATAGCAAAGTTCTTCGTGGCAAGACCATTGAGTTGGTGAAGGTGCTGTGGAAGCATCGCGGTGTTGAGGAAGCCACGTGGGAGCGGAAGGAAGATATGCTGAAGCAGTTTCCTTATCTCTTTCCTTCAGGTAAATTTCGAGGACGAAATTTCTTAAGGGGGGAGAGTTGTAACGCCCTGGTTTGGGGCTTGGAAGTCTTGGGCGTTGACCGGTTGGTCAAAGTGCTGTTCGAATCGTAAGAGGTTAAATTAGGAAAGCCTAGTTCGGGTTGCATAAAAATTATGGAAAAATGTTCTAAAATCATCTTTTATTATAATTAAGTGAACTGTGAAATCAATTTTGGAAAAGGAGTTTCGGAAGTGTGACATTTTGACTAGTGACCAAAATGTAATTTTTGAAAGTTTGGTAGCTATTTTATAAAGGGTTGAAACTTTGAATCTTTAAGGAGCTATTTACCCAAAGGGAGTCTCTCTATCTTTTCTCTCAACCCAAACACTCAATTCCAGAGATCTAAGTCTGATTTTCATCACCTAAAAACCTTCTTTCAACTCTCAATTGATTGCAAATCATTGTGTCTTCAAAACCTCATCAATTGCTTCAAGTTTCATCAAGCTTTTCTATTCCAAAAAGAGGAGAAACTCAAGTTTGGAGGTAAGAACGTCCTTCTCCTCTGAACTTCAAGTTCTTTAATGAAATTCCTAAAGTTTTCAATCCTAAATTGATGTTTGATTAAAGGTTTTAAAGTTGATTTATGGATCTTGGCTAATTATGCAAGATTTTGATGATTTCACATGATTTTCGTTTGATCTGTTAAATCTGTGTTTTGAGAAGTGTTTTTGATGTTAAATGATCATTAAATTGATGTGGAAATGAGTCTTGATTGATGCAATCCCGGATAGGTTGGGTTTCCTAATTTTAGCTTGTGTTTTAAGGTAGCTTTTGTGGTGATCTTGTGGATCTGGTGTTGCTGGAGGTATAAGGATGCTTATAGGTTGTTTTTAGATGTGTTTTGATGTTGATGGAAGTGAGGTTTTGCTGGTTTGTGGCTGGGCTTTGTTTAGAAGTGTTTCGGATGCATTTTCGGTTGTGTTTGGTGGCCGAAAATGGAGGTTTAGTGAGAGCAGCGAGTTTAGATGCTTTCATTGAAGCAATTAATGCATGATGATGCATTAATCCTCTGCTTTAATGTGTTGAAACAGGGGAGGCATCCTTGGATCCAAGATTTGTTGATCCGGAGGCTTGATTTGGTGCTTTGGCTTGAGGCAAAGTGGTAATCGGTGAGTGAAAAATGGATTTTCAGCTTTTAAACCAAGGGTTGAAGGTTTTGGGAGCTTAGTATAAGTCTAAACAACTTTGCTAAGCTCAAGTGTAAGTTTTCGGATTACTCTCTTTAAAGTGGTGGCCATGTTTTGATGAAATGTGAAATGATGATTTTGCATGATTTGCTACTGTTTTGGAAAGCATGTTTTAGCATGTTAATTGCTGATGTTTTAGCATGATTTATGCTGATGATTTAAGCCATGTGTTGAAGGTGTCTCTAGGTAAGAGTGCCTTGTTTTTATGCATTGTTAAATGATGATTTAATGCTTTGAAATGCATGATGAAATGGCTTGATTTAAATGCTTTAAAACAGTGGATTACATGATGTATAAAGTGTGTATTGGCAAGTGATGGTTTGTAAAAGTGAAGGTCACTAAGGTGGTTAAAAGTCCTTGAGTGAGCCTTGTTATCTAAGATCATCAAGGTGGTTAAAAGTCCTTGGATGAATCTTGTTGCGGACACTAAGGTGGTTAAAAGTCCTTAGGTGCTCCTTTCCATGGTGGTTAAAAGTCCATGGGGCCAAGGTGTTTAAAAGTCCTTGGGGCCAAGGTGTTTAAAAGTCCTTGGGGTAATTCAAGCTACGGACACAAAGGTGGTTAAAAGTCCTTGTGTGGTCCATTCATGGTGTTTAAAAGTCCATGGCCAAGGTGTTTAAAAGTCCTTGGGGTCCAAGGTGTTTAAAAGTCCTTGGGGAAAGTTGTTGAACTTGATTTCTAAATGAAATGTATCACTTGAGCCAATATGACATGTATAGTACATGAGATGCATGAGATGCATGATTTAATGTTTATGTTGAAGCATGAGATGCTTGTTTAAATGAAATGTGGAAGCATGATATTGCTTGATTTAGAGTATGCTTTGAGCATGTGTAAAGGTTGTTTACAAGCATGATTTACAAATAGTTTTAAATGCAATATTGAATGGTTTTAAAAGAGCACTCCTCACTAAGCTTTGGCTTACGCTCTCTCGTTTTCTTGATTCAATAATGCAGAGCATTAGTGTGCATTGAGGGCAGCAAGAGGAGGCAAGCAAACAAGTACAAGTAAAGCTCAATGTATGAAGGTTTTATAAGTGTTTTAGCTTTTGTATGTTTTGGCAATGGGGGACCAATATGTATATGTGTTTTGGGAGGTGTTTAAGACTCCCTAAGTATGTTGAATGTTAATGTTGTTGCTGGTTTTTGGATTGAACCATATATGCTTGTTTTGCAAGTTGATGCTTGAGTAGATAGCTTGTGTTGGAAGCATGACCATTGGTTTGGGGCTTTTTGCATGTGATGTTAATTTGTTGAATTGATGATGCTCTTATGTCTTAAATATGTCTAATTGCATGCTGGTAAAGTTTGGTGATGTTTGGAGCATGTTTGAGTGTCCAATTGCATGATTTGGTATGCTTGTTTGCTGATTTTTGTGCAGGCGTTTCGGAACAGGGGTGTACCTTTTCGGAACGGGTGCCTTGCATGAACCCAGGCGTCCGAAACGGTATGCACCGTTTCGAAACGGTTTAGCCTCTGCCGAGGCCATGTTCCGGAACCCGTTTCGGAACGGCCCGTGTTTCGGAACAGGGCTAGCCTGTTTCGGAACGGTCGACCGTTAGGGGGCTGACATGGTAGTTATATGTTTTGAAAGGTTTGCGTTTTGGTCCTGAATCTTGTATGATCAATTGCATGAGCTGTGGATGTCCTTTTGAGCTGAAATTTCACAAAGAAGCATGAAACATGACTAATTTCAAGATGGTAACTTTAATTTGGGTTAAGTCCCTTAATTTATCAGAATTTACAATTTGGTCCCTAAAGTTGTAATTTGTTCAATTGGGTCCCTGTTTGATCTCTGATGATTGTGATCTTTTGATATGCTGTTTGTATGATCACAATTAAGGTTAATGAGCATCTAGACAAGATTAAAAAGAAAAAAAAAAGGGGTCGTTAATCAAGGTTGACTTTCGGGTTGACTTTGGTTTTCCCCGTGTAATCTTCGTAGTTCGGGTCAACCGTCTAGACCGGGCTACGGGGGTTACAGCTTGAATCACCCCAAGGACTTTTAAACACCTTGGCCCCAAGGACTTTTAAACACCTTGGCCCCATGGACTTTTAAACACCATGGAAAGGAGCACCTAAGGACTTTTAACCACCTTAGTGTCCGCAACAAAGATTCATCCAAGGACTTTTAACCACCTTGATGATCTTAAGTAACAAGGCTCACTCAAGGACTTTTAACCACCTTAGTGACCTTCACTTTTACAAAACATCACTTGCCAATATACATATTTTACATCATATAATCCACTGTTTTAAAGCATTAAATCAAGTCATTTCATCATGCATTTCAAAGCATCAAATCCACATTTAATCAATGCATAAAAACAAGGTACTCCCACCTAGAGTTACCTCCAACACATGGCTTAAAACATCAGCAAATATCATGCTAAAACATCAGCAATTATCATGCTAAAACATGCTTTCAAAACAGTAATCAAAACATGCAAATCATCATTTTGCATCCCACCAAAACATGGCCACCACTTAGAGAGAAATCCGAAAACTTACACTTGAGCTTAGCAAAGTTGTTTAGACTTAAACTAAGCCCCCAAAACCTTGGTTTCAAAGCCGAAAACCATTTTCACTCACCGATTTCCACTTTGCTTCAAGCCAAAGCACCAAATCAAGCCTCCGGATCAACAATTCTTGGATCCAAGGATGCCTCCCATGTTTCAACACATTAAAGCAGAGGATTAATGCATCATCATGCATTAATTGCTTCAATGAAAGCACCTAAACTCGCTGCTCTCACAAAACCTCCATTTTCGGCCACCAACACAACCGAAAATGCATCCGAAACACTTCTAAACAAAGCCCAGCCATAAACCAGCAAAACCTCACTTCCATTAACATCATTAAACATCTAAAAACAATCTAATAACAACCTTAAACCTCCAGCAACATCAGATCACCAAGATCACCTCAAAAACTACCTTAAAACACAAGCTAAACTTAGGAAACTCAACCTATCCGGGATTGCATCAATCAAAACTCATTTCCACATCAATTTAGAGATCATTTAACATCAAAAACACCTCTCAAATCACATATCTAAAAGATCTAACGAAAATCATGTGAAATCATCAAAATCTTGCATAATTAGCCAAGATCCATAAATCAACTTAAAAGCCTTTAATTAAACATCAATTTAGGATTGAAAACTTAGGAATTTCAATAAAGAACTTGAAGTTCAGAGGAGAAGGACGTTCTTACCTCCAAACTTGAGTTTCTCCTCTTTTTGGAATGAAAATCCTTGATGAAACTTGTAGCAATTGAAGAGGTTTTGAAGATAAGTTGATTTGCAATCAATTGAGAGTTGAAAGGAGGATTCTAGGTGAGAAAATCAGAAACAAAACTCTGGAAATGGAGTGTTTGGGTTGAGAGAAAAAGAGAGAAAGAAAATAGAGAATTAGTTGAGAAAATGACTAAAATGAGATTTCCCTCCTTTTTGTTATCTTTAAAAATCAGAATTATAACTCAAAATATCTTAGAAAAATCTGGAGAAACTCCCTTTGGGTAAATAGCTCCTTAAAGATTCAAAGTTTCAACCCTTTATAAAACAGCCACCAAACTTTCAAAAATTACATTTTGGTCACTAGCCAGAATGTCACACTTCCAAAACTCATTTTCCAAAATTGATTTCACAGTTCACTTAATTATATTAAAAGATGATTTTAGAACATTTTTCCATATTTTTAATGCAACCCGAACTAGGCTTTCCTAATTTAACCTCTTACGATTCGAACAGCACTTTGACCAACCGGTCAACGCCCAAGACTTCCAAGCCCAAAACCGAGGCGTTACAACAAAATAAGCCATTTAGCCTATTTTATTAAAAAAGTAAAATCAACCTGTCACACCATCATTTTTTAAGGGAAGAAAACGAGAGGGACAAAAATGAAAACAATATAAAAATTAGGTGACTATAATAAAAATTTTAAAGATTTGATGACCAAAATAAAAATGCCCTAAAAGTTTAGTGACTATATGTGTACTTTACTGTTATATATATTATAGTATTCGTAATATAGAATTAACAACACTTTTATGTGTAATATATATATATAGGTTTTTTAAATGTAGTATATATGTTTCGTATGTAAATGCATGCACGTATATGTGTACAAACCCTTGTATAGAGACGATTTAGGATTTAGCATTGCAAATGGCGTGATGTCTATTTAAACGACCGCTTGTACAAAAAGAAAGTTCATCTCGATAAAAATAATTTAATATTATGTATTTATTACTTTATATTATTTTATTTGAGCTTGAAGTTCTTCTTGTACGAAAAATTCACAAGTAGCATCGTGAATTGCATGATGACAACTTTAGTGATTGTTCATACAATAAGAGAGTTCAGCTCGATATTTTAATATATTAATTATTTATTTATCCATTTGTCCCAAACATTTACTTTGACATGTTCATATTATTAATTCTAACATGTTCATTAACGTTCATATTTAGTTGTCATGAATGCAATATCTATTTCTTGATTACATTCCTATATTATTATGTTATCACATCTTTGCATCATGTTTTTGGTTTTTAAATAATAAAGACGATGTTATTTTATTAGAAAGCTAAACAAGATTGCATTGTGAATTGCATAACGACAATCCTTGTTTACCTTTCGAGATACGACAACATCCTTCTTAAAACTCGAATGAATTTCGGTTCATTCTTCTAAAAACAAAAATGCACGCATAAAGAATCGTATTTTTAATTAAGCCTTGAACTCACAAAATTTCATTATTAAGACAATTTATATTTAATTAAGTACCAATTTTAGGCGTCATGATTCAATCGTTATTTTACTAATAAATGAATAAGCTCCGATGCAATTTACCCTGTATCACGTCTTGTAACTATATTCGTAGAAAGAATATAATCGGGATATCATACGACTCTTGGGCCATTTCTTTGGTATATGTTTCAATACCTTTAGCAGTTCTGCAGAGGGAAAAATACAAGATGTCCATTTAAACTCACTAGGCTGGGAGCAAACAAAGGGCACGTTCGCTTCTAAGAATTATATATATTGAAATTTGTTCATAAATAAATTATAAATATATATTATAATTTTAAATTAAAAAGTTATTAGTAAAAAATTGGGATTAAGCAGCTCAAACAATGTTGATCACTACCAACAAGTGTTGGGTGCACATTGCACTTTCAATGAAAGGATGCGAGTTCGAATCTTAAAAACGGCATTGTTGGAAGAGACAGTCACGCACCCCTAACATCGACCGTAAGACGGACATGTATAATACCAAAAAAAATGTTCATCGCTTATGGATGCATCTATAAACAACGTTGAAGTTTTTTAAGGAATATGTAGAACCCTAAAATGGGTCAAAACAATCTGCATCAACTCATTACTGTTTACTTTTCAACTATATATTTGCATGATAACTTACTGCAATTCAAGGGCTTCAACCAAAATGTTGAAAAAGGTAACTAGATATCGATACCTTTTGACGATTCTCGTTGGAGTAAAGATATAAAATTTATTCAGACAGTCACGAAATGATCATATTCCAATCATTTGTATAAGCTGAAGTCTCTAAACCGAAGCTATCATTTCACTAAGTCTTGCACTACCTCAGCTATTAGTTCATCTGACAACAATCTCTCGATCTCCTTACCTAGCACATCGGTATCGCCCCTCAAGTTTAACCATTCACATTCCCCAGCATCCATGTCAAGTTTCTTGTTTTCGCTTACCAGAGATTTGTGCAGGCTATCTTCGAGCTCTAGGATGTTCCACTTTGGGATAATTTTTCTTACAGGCTTTATCCATGGGTATTGGTCCATAAATGGTTGATAGATCTCCAGTAGCTTTGAATTGATCCTGTCAAACATCAGCCTCCTTTCAGCCCTTGACCAAGAATTTAGATTATGATATTTTTTCTCCAGTTCTTCAAATACTGTAGGATTCACGGGGCAATCTGGAGAACGCCATGTCGCTAAAAAAGTATTGAGGTCAGCTCCATTGATTCCAGAATCAACCAAGACATCAACTATGTACACAGACTCCAAATTCTTTTCGGCCATTGCTATCCCTTTGTCCTGGGCAGACCAAGCAGATACTTGATCACCATCATCATCACTAGAAAGAAGCATTTTTCCCTCTTCATATGCCTCGGTTTCTAGTTTTAATAGTTGAAGTTGCATTCTAAGGCCTAAAAATAATAAACATAACTAAAAGATTAAACAGAATAGATAGAATCACAAGCAATGCGAAATAAAACACAGAATGTTAGCATAATTTGATGAACTTATAAGATTCATGCATTAAACATAGATTTAAACAATAAACAGAATCCATTCACTCAGATGTAGGACAGCATATGATTCCATAGCTCTAATGTCCCTTAGAACCAGAATCTGATCAAAGACTCGGAAAATTAAAAAGAGACTATCTTTTTTCATCTAAATGGATGCTAAAACATAAAAGTAATGAAGCTAAAACAACCACTGAATTACCATGGAGGTGAGCACTGATACTCTCAAAGCATTCAGAACCAGATGAAAAATCATCAGTGAAAGGAGCATCTATAACTGAAATCGGACTGGGTTGATCTCCCTCCTTGGAGCCTGCTAGAGATCCTCGTTCTGATACAGGGAAATCGAATGGGGCTTGCTTAGATGATGCCTCTGATGGTTCCTGGAGAAAATTGCACGAGAGATTCATTTGTTAAACCATGTATTAGGTTTGTCAAATATCCCTATTAACAGCCAATGTGAATATTTGGAAACATACAAGCTAAAACACCATTCAAACAAAAAACAGATACCTGGGAGTTATTTACATCGCCACTACAAACATCCGAATTCACTAAAGGAGGAATTGATAATTCCATTTGAAAGGGTTTAGACAACACAGCCTTATTCTGATCATTAATGTCCAATGCGTTTTGAAGAACTGAACTTGAATCCTTGGCAGTACTAGCAGATTCTCCTGGGACCATAAGGTTGTTTTCAGATTGGCTATCCCCTTGGAAATTTTTTAGTACTTGATGTGGGGCAATGTGAATATTTGGTGAAGTGTCACTATTTTCCTTATTACAACTGCAACTGCTACTTGAAGTTTGAGATTTCTTACCACGGGATCTTTGGTTGCTAGGTAATGGAGCTTCCCACTGATTAAAATTGCCTTTTGCTGCTTTGTTTCTGTTCCACTTGAAATCCTCTTTTGGAATCACATGCTTATCTCTACGTAGACTTCCATGGCGACTTCTTATTCTAGGACTTTCAAAGTCAGTAACAGAAGCCGATACAGATCGTGATCTTGAAAGATCACCGAGATGTCCATCTTTCCAACCATCCCTACTGCTAATACCTAAAGGTTCATTCCACACTTTTATCCCAGCATGGCTACCAATCTTGCTGCATCCTTCCCCACCAACAAGGCCACTAGAATTTGCTGGGATCATTTCCCTATCCGAGATGGCAAGCATTTCACCCAATGTACTTCCCTTACTAACCATCTGCACCTCTTGAGAGACATGTGTTAATTTCCACCTCTCGGATAGTCGCTTTTTAGCCTCCCTACTAACAGATGATTCAGTACGACGGGATGATGGCCTCCTATGTCGCTTACGCCAGCCAATGTTATCCCTGTAGGACACTGTTAGTACATCCAAATCATTTGCAGATTCAGAACAAGATACATCACATGAACTCTCATCCCCTGCATATCCTTTAACCCTGGATGTCGAAAATTTCATTGAGCCATTGCTAAAGCTATTTTTTATTTGATTTGTAATCTCCTTAGCCATTTCCCTCAACTCTCTAGAATTATGCCTTGAAAACCCAATATCTTGATGAACCCTTTTCTTGTGCCATGTTTCTGCCTCCCTGCTTTCAATACCCAAAATTTCCGGGTGGTGTCCTAAACAATCGGATGGAAAATTATGAGAAGAACAAGGTGATGAAGCAGTTCTCGTGGAATTCTGCGACTTCCCTAGATTCGGTTTCAAGAGAACAATTCTTGTGGGTAGAACAGCTGGCCCACTCTTCTCATATAATTGAAATTTATGTGACATGGTGCGATTGTGAGCTGCATATCTCCCATACGAGTGGCTCAAAATTTCTTGAAGCCCTTGAGGATATTTACTGTGGTGCTTCAATCGAGTTGCTTTCCCTGATCCACGATCTAATCGACCATCATCATTATTCAGAGTGTGTGATGATTTCAAGAGTGATATTCGACCACAATGGGACTGCGGTGACACACCTTGCAGATCATGCAAATGCTTTGTGAATAACAAATCTGGTTGCTCAAGGAATTTCAGCAGAAGATCCGTGTTTGAGTTTAGCACCTCAAGGACATCATTGAATTCCTCAGAATCCTGAAGCTTTTCATCAGTCGAAAGAAGTTTAGCCTCCATAAATTTCTGCTGGATAAAGGCAACCTCAGCATCGGAAAGCTTCGAGTTTGCAGTACCCTGTGAAGAGTAACCACCACTCTCCATTTTAGATGCATCTAAAACTTCGAAAACATCTTTAAACTCTGGCTCCTCCATCAAGCTTTTCCTAGAAGACCGCGGACTATAGAATGAAACACCGGTTTGAACTTTCTCTTGACTACTCTCAGTTTGTTTTTGCTGCTTGTGGCCAGACTGTTGAGGTGGTAACCCATCAAGGCCCATCAATCTTGCTATAACACTCGATGATCGTTTTCTAGATTCGTTTTCTTTCGACATCTCCCGTGCTAACAACTTCTTCATTGGGGTTACAGTTGATTGTTTCGACGATCTCCAATCGAAATCAAACATTAACTATAACAACCAGAAACATATTTTGCATTAAAATATATATTCAGGAAAATCTAATGCTACAAAGTATCCAACTGTAAATCATATTGTAAAATCATGGAAACAAAGAAACCAGCGCACCTGATCTTTGTCTCTAGTATCATTAAGGCAGGAAGTGGAATCAGCTGCCAAATTTGGGAGTTTTCTCTGTTTTCGAAGCTGCCTCTTTCCTGGAAAAAAAATCCTATAAAAGCATTAGGATGTTCTAGGAGTAAAGTAAGGGGCGGTGCTAAAATTATTTTAGAAGCTAAGCTTTGAAAGCTTATGAAATCAACATAAGAAAAAAAGACTTGATAATTATTCTCGTAAAAATGCAACGAATAGCCCGTAAACAAAATTCAACCTGGGGAAAAATGTCTAAACAAATGAAAAAAAAGGTAAAAGCAACTCGAGCTCAGAAATGCAATCATACACCAAGAAGAAGAAGAAAAATCACGTTGATAGCTCCATAGAAGAAAAGTTAGAAAAGGGTTCAAGACAAAATACTAACTTTAATGAAGGCATAATCAAAGAGTGGAAGCAGGGGATAGTGGTAAAGTAAAATGCATGTGAGATAGAAAAATGATAAAAAGAATATTTAAGATAATTTTAACGGAATATAGAAGATTAAAAAAACTTAATATGTAAATTTTGATGAACCAAATAAGAAAGCAACGAAAATGAGGGAAAAGCTTGCATTTGGTAACTAAGAAAACGTAGGAAGGCAGCCATGTACCTGTACCAGTAACGGGAGGGGGGGAAAGCTTAAATCCTGATTTTTTGGGGTTAAATTCAATTCTCAAACTGGAAAGCAAAAATAGAATCTTTACATAATAAAGGAACCAAAAAAAATTAAAAAGGAAAAAGAAGAAGCCTTGCTTTTGCCTTGGATTCCCCAAACCAAGCTGAAAGTATTACTTCAAAAATGCGTTAAAATTTTCTAAAAAAAATAAAAAGAGAAAAGCGGACCTTTCGAGGAAGGAGCATCTGAAGAAAGTTCAAAGTCAGTGAAGCTCAGATCAGGAGAGAAGCTGGAAATCTTTGGCCTCCGCTGCCCATAAGTCTCCATTTTTTCACTCATTTGACTAAGAAAAAAAAACCCAGAAATCTAAAGCGGACATTTTTTTTGTGGGGGGTCAAGCAAGAAAAATGAAAAATCGAGATCTTGCACAGAAGAAGAAGAAATCTGATAGTAATTTTTTTCTGAGAAAGAAATAAAGGAAAGGAAAAATGGTTAGCTGAGGAATTAAAACGGGGAGCGTGAAAACGGCGGGGGAATAAAGAGAGGCGTCGAAGAAAGGGAAGGCAAAGTTTAAAGCTTTTTTTGAACATTCAAATATTCATATAAACAGACAGAGGTTGGGGGACTCTGCGCGGGCAAGTGGAGTCAGATTTCCCATGCCTTTCTCCCTACTCTAACCAATTTTCCACGTGTTTTCTTCTTTTCTTTTTCTTCTTATTATCGTTACGGTAAATTAATTAGGTTAAAGTACACAAATAAGAAGTAATTTTATATAAAAACCCTTTTTAAATATTTATTTATGAAAATAACTATCTTATGTAGAAAAATACCCCAATCTGTTATGTAAGGCGTCCTCACGTTCTACACAATGCGATGACAGATCTCGCGTGATACAAAAAGTGAGTTTTGTCTTACATGGGCCGCCTTTTCATATCATGTAATTTTAAATTATTGGATGCGACCTCGCGTTATCGAAAACGCGAGGTCCCCGAGAAAATAAAAATATAGCGTCTAAATTAAAATAGACCTCGCGTTTTGAAGAAAGCGAGGTCTTCGAAAATTTAGGCTTGAATATAAGGGTGTATAAGCATGTTCGAGGAATTTTATCGTGCCATTAGCACGAAAATTTTGGTAATTTTTAAGCTTAGATACGTAGTATTGGAACTTATCTTCCATTTGAGATTGGTATTGGCACATACGAGACATTGCACACTATATTAAAAGCACGTTGAAAATGCTTCCAACGCTTGTTTAACAAGTTGAAATAGCTTGGTAAACATGTTGAAGGTGTTTTCCCAGGTTATTATTAGAATAATCTTTGTAATATTTTAGGTTAGAGGCCTAGTATTGGAACTTATCTTTCATTTGAGATTGATATTGGCACATAACAGATTTTTTGAATGGTATAAAAATGGCCATGAAAATGGTTCCAAACCTTAGTTTTAGGCCTGAATAAAAAAGTAAAATGCTTTGAGAATCATGTTTGATGGGTTTACCCAGAAAGTTAATCGCCGCATTCGTGTAATCCTTAAGCTTATAGGCGTAATGTCGGAGGCGTATAATTGTAATTAAAAAGAATTGTAATTAAAAAATAAGAAGCTAAAAATTTTAGTCGTTTAGTAATTGTAATTATAAATCATGGTGAAATTATTAATTTGAAACAAATACATAAAGTGAATAAAATAAATTATCGGAGCCCTAAAATGTAGACAAATGGCGCCATAGATCGTCTAAGTTGTTGGAGCCCTAAACCTTCGTCCACGATGTGGGTAGTCGAGGACTAGATTCGCAGATTTCGTGAGTACTCGATAATCAGCATCATCCACGACACATATGTCTCCAACATCGTTATATCCAGTGGTCTTGAACCACTCATTCCCTGATATTGCGATATGCGGTAGCGCTTCAATCAAAACACAAAAGACACGTATCACCAATATTATTAATCGGCGAAAATAATGTAGTCACCGTATAAATGCAACTATTTATACCAATAGATCACAATATTAGGGAAATAAATTTGTAAAATAATTTCCCTAAAACATAATATGTTGCCATTAATAGCAACAGTTGTATATTCTCTTCGGACCTGATACAAATTTTTCTCAAGCAAGAGCAAATACAGGTGAGTTTGATTGCCCTCGTTTCTACCTTATATAGTCAAACATTCGCTCTCTCCGAAAACACGAGGTATTTTGTCATGTTTTAAACGGACCTCACGTTCTGAAAAACGTGAGGTATGCAGAGATTCCTGATGTGGCAGGAGAAGTACACTGGACCTCGCTATATAAGAGCGCGAGGTCCTTTTTTTAATTATGATTGAAATCTTAAATTGCATTGTCTATAAATAAATTCCATGAGAGAAGCAGCAAATGGTTTGAGCGAATTGTTGATGTAATTGTAAGTAATTGTTATTTAAAACTGAGAATTGTAATTTTAGATGTAATATTTAAACGTTAAGTAATTGTAATTATAACTGATCTGTGATTCTAATCAGCATGTGTAACAAGCGAGTGAAAAATGGTGTCGAAGCCTTGTTAGGTTCGGAATAACAATGTAAGTTTATTACTTTTCAAACAAATACATAAAAAACTAAATTATGGTAGTTAGGCCACATAAAATGAAGAAAATAGATTGTGGCAGTTAGGTCAATGATCCTTGTCAAAGATGACATCTTGTACATAACCGGGTCGAGGTCAACGACATTTGCATCAATCCTATTGTACCCATAAACATGCTTTGACGATGTGGGCAGTCGAAGATTTTGATGTCCCCCCAAAGGTTGCAGTTGCAACCCACTCCCATCATCAGCTACAATGGTAGAAGCTTTGACTTCGGTTATAAGCGGTGGTCTTCACCTAGCCTCCACGATTAAGGCATAAAAATAAGTTACCCGTAACCTCACCAAGTACGTTTAGAGGATTGTCGGCACTTTAAGAAGATCACATTTTCTTGATATTGTGATCTGTCGTTCATCTTGAACAAAAACGTGGAAAATCCCTCTCATGAAATTGTCAACACACGAATAGCAGATAAATTTTTCAGAAACGTGGTTTGTTGCCATTGGAGTGGTGATATTTTTCTTCGGATATGATGGTAATCAACAATAGTTTAGAAAAAAATTGGATTGAAAGCAAGCTAAAGCCATTGACTGAGTTTGTCTGTTTGGCCTAACTTCTATTTATACAGACGTGCCTCGCGTTTTGCAAAACACGACTTCCATGAAGATTCAACGTAAGAATTGACATGGCATTGGACCTCGCGTTCTGCAAATAGCGAGGTCTATTTAATTTAATATAATTTTAAAAGTAAGATCTAGTGTAAAAAGGTTGTCAAGAATTGAAAATAATTTGGTATTGGCACATAGGAATTAAACTTCGTAACCGTGTAAAATAATCACGTTTAAATGACTTGGTAGGCATGTTGGAGGTGTTTTCTCGGGTTATTATTAGAATAATCTTTGTAATAGTAGAACAGTGAGGCCTAGTATTGATGCTTATCTTTCATTTTAGACTGATATTGTCAAAGACGAGACATTGTAAACGGTATAAAAATTGTATTTGTGCATGAATAACAATGTATACAAAAGCGGTTACTTGTTGGGTTAGGCCATAGATCATCATAATTGTTGGAGCGCGTTTCAATTTTCTTCCACGGCGTAGACAGTCGATGACTAGCTTCGTGGATTTTGTGAGTACATGATAATCATCCTCATCCGCGATGTAAGAAGCTCCAACTACGTTACATGTGGCAATCTTCTTGTACCCTTCACGTTGAAGACATATGAAGAAGTTACCGGCAACCTTGAACAAAAGGTCAAGACTAATCCCCGCACTTGAAAAGGACCACTCATTCCCTGATACTGCGATTTACCGTAGATCTTGAACCAAAACATAGAAGACACATATCCTCAGTATGATAAACGAACCAAAATAATATAGTCAACGTATAAATGCAACTACATATAGCAACAAATTGCAATATCAGGGAAATTAATTTGTAAAACAAGTTTTTTGATACGTGATTTGTTGCCATTAGTAGGAGTAATTGTATATTATCTTCGGATTTGATACATATTTGTTTCAAGTGATAGCAATTTGTTGGTGGGTTTGTTTGGCCGTCTTATATAGGAAAATATTCACGCCCTGAAGAATGTGAATTAGATGGACCTCATGTTATGCAGAACACGAGGTCTATAGAGATTCCTAACGTGAATGGAGAAGTACATAGTGTCATGTATGCATACCTCGCTATGTTCATAGTGCGAGGTCGAACGATTTTAAATTTATTTTAATAATAATTAACAACAGATTTGTCCAAAGAGTACGACGACACAGAAACCCACTCATCTTTCATACATTTCAACAAATCGTAATTTAGGTTGTTAAGTTTATTACTTTCAAACAAATACATCAACTGAAGAAAATTAGTTAATACAAGGATTTGAGCGGTTCAGACATTTGTTCTTTTGGTGCCCTGGATTCCCACATCTATTGTATAGTTTCTACTGTCTGGTTTTTTCTTGATGTTCAACCAAATCCTTAGGACAATAAATTTGTGTTGATCGTGGATGACCCTCTTTTTTGTGTCGTAGTGCAAAATCTGGCCATATTATAGATTTACCATCAACTGTGACCTGATCAACTTCATTCCTGATGGGAGGGAACTCGTATTCATAAAACTTGGATACGGTTTCGAGTAAGTATACTAGGTCAACTAGTTGCATAGCCTAACCGTATAGACGAACAAGAAGCAATGGCATACAGACACATGTACTTAAATGTTTGGAATACTTCACACTCGTAGCGCCTATCTTCCAGATTAACCTCGTATGCGTTGCGCTCTATGCCTTCCAACGACCTTGAATATTGTGATACTTTGAACAAATGTTGTCGACACGAGAAGCATGTAGTTGTCATTACATTTGAATACCTCGTAAAGTTTTGAAATTTATCGTGAAGCTCTAGGTAAATGATGTGGCCACCTTCCATATGGTCCACTGCTTGCTTTCTGAAGGTTGCAAATAGGGTAGCCAACCAATAATATGTGGCATTGACAACAGAGGTGATAGGCAAATGCTGCACTCTCTTTAGTGGTGAATTCACGACCTCATCCAAGTTTGTTGTCATGTGACCATATCATTTACCACCATCATACGATCGAAGCCATTTTTCCCTCGAGATTTTTGCTAGGTAGCCATGTCTCACTTTGTTCCTGAGTAGAAGTTCTTGAAACAGCTCGTCAACCTCGTGCACGTAATACGCGTTTCCTATAAAAATATGGTGTAGTTAACGCTAAATAATAAATAACAAGATATCTTAAATGGAAATGAGTGGAGTAGGACATACCCATTCGAAGCACCATTTGGTGTTCGTCATCATTCTTGTACGCCTGTAAGTAGTTTGCAGCAATGTGGCGTAAACAATACTGGTGATAAATATGGGGAGGTTCCCAAGACGGACCCATACGCTCGAGCGTCCATAGGAGCGTCGTGCCTCTGTCAGAAATAATGCATAACCCATCTTCTCTTTCACGCATAACATGATATAAGACATGTGTTCGTAAGTTTTGAAGAAAGAATACCCAGGAGTCAAGATCTTCCTTCTTGACTATTGAGAAGGCGATAGGAACAGTTTTTCTATTACCGTCTTGTACAACTGCTAGTAAAAAAATGTGTGTGTATTTTCCGTACAACCAAGTGTCGTCAATCTGAACCATGGGCTTGCAATATTTGAATGCATTGACGCATTACGAAAAAGTCCAAAATAGGCAGTGGAATTCACACACTCATGGCACGAGACGATCATTTTGGTATGTGTCTCTAGTTTCCAGGTTAACAACCACTCCCGGTATGTGTCTCTTTATTAGTTTTAGCCACGGCCGCAACTCTCTATAGGATTCCTCCCACCGGCCATATACTTTCTGTATCGCAAATACCCAGATTTCATTTTTTTCCTTTTTTTTCTTTCTTCGAATATTAAGTTAGTTCATTTCAAGTAAGGCAACAGAAGAAACAAACATAAATCCAACCATAATTGTCCCAGCAATACTGACAACAACAACAACCAAAAGTGCAGTGTTGAATGATTTGAGGTCATAGAATTAGTGGTGAATCCAAAAAAATAACATTGTGTGGGCCAATATAAATAGAAGGCCTAGTACACTTTTTTCTTTTAAACTTTACATGTTTTCTCAACTTTTCCCCTAAACCTCATTTTCCCCACTTTTGCCCCCTAAACTTTTCGTTTTTACCATTTTACCCAAAAAGTTAACATCGTTAAAAAGTCTTTCTTGACCAATCAGAACGTGCCACATCATTTTCTTTCTTTATTTTTAAGTTTTAAAATAAAATAAAATAAAAAATATGTTAAAATATTTCTCGAAATACCCCGTCTTCTTCCCCTAAAATACCCACCCCCACTACAATAGTTGTAACCCCCTCGTCCCGGTCTGGCCGAATGACCGGTCCGAGTGGGTCACACGGGGAAAACCGAGTGAAAACCCCCTAAGGAATTCCCCCTCGGTTAACAACCCTATATTTTTTTCATTTTAAATCTTGTCTAGATGAGTAATTAATCCTATGTGATCATACAGCGGAACAACAATATATAAACAATCAAACGAACTCAAGCAATCATGATTATAGCCCAATTTTAACCTTATGCTACAGGTGGTATCGGTACCCCTAAGGGGTGTATCGATACCCCTTGACTAGGTCAACGGGTCAAAGTCAACCCGTAGAGACCGTATCGATACACCCAAGGAGTGTATCGATACCCTCACCAACGGTTGACTTCCCACGGTCAACGCTAAGATAACGGTATCGATACACCAGAGGCTGGTATCGATACCGAACTGGACAGTAGCTCCAGTGACCAAAATAGTATCGATACACCTCTCAAGTGTATCGATACACGGGGCCTGAACAAGAAGGTGGTATCGATACCGTACCAACCGTATCGATACCCCTGCAGTGCAAAACCTCCCAAACTCAGCAAAAATGATCTAGACTTGAATCTAAATGCAATTTAGGACTCTCCTAGACCCCAACAAGTATTCATACAACATTTACATACCACTTTATAGCCATACAAGCACCCAACATGTACACACATCAAGGGAACATGCAATTGAATCAAAGATGGCACTTAAACATCCAAAAACACATACTTCAACATTCTAACATGAAAGGCAAACTCTAAGGCATAAAGCCAACATTCAAGATAAGCAATTTAGGCATGGATTACAACTCAAACATGGCATCACAAGCCATACAAAAGCAACATAGCATGGAGTCTAAGAAAGCTCCTAACAATCCACAATCATCCAACAAAATCAACACATGTCCCATTGCTTAAACTATTACATGTTCAACATTTAAAAGTCATACTTGATGTACTCAAGCCAACAACCACACTTGGAGGCCCTCCACTTACCCGAGCAACCCACGAACTAAGAATCTGCAATGTTGAACAAAGAGAGCGTAAGCGATGATGCTTAGTGAGGGTAAGATCTAAAAACAAACCTCAACATTGCAGGGTCCGAGCACGATCTAGCCAAGGTAAAACACAACCATACCAAGGGTCCACAAGAGCCATGAGATAAAGATGCATGAGCAATGTACAAGATAAATGCCATGATCATAAGCTCAACTCCACAATACAAGTAATCACATTCAAGCATTCCATTAAGGATTATAAACCTCAATACGTTAATACACATATCAAACAACATTGACACCTAGCTATGACCCGAATACACGGATAGACATGTTGGAACTCATATCCAACAACCACATTACCTCACGGTGGGATTTCACTCATCACCAGTCTCGCGGAGGGGATTCCACTCATCCTCACGCCCCGTCGATGGGATTCCACTCATCACCGACTACATTTAAATACAATTTCCGGGCGAACCCGTACTCCTCCTTGGTGACTCAACGCCACCAAGGCCACGCGCGACTTTTGACTCATGTGTACACACTAACATCCTAATGATCGATCATTTGTATTCAAGTATACTAGTGCCAACATTTACTCATTTCACATTACTCATTTCAATCACTTTCGTGCTTAGCACGTACTCACCAACAACCATCATCATGCATGTCTCAATCATCACAATTCATATTTCATCCCACATGTATAATACAATATACATAACCATTCATATCACGTATCATACGAGACATACACAACCACATAAAAGAGTTCATCCAAAGGCTCTAGATCAAGCTTAGGATTAGGCTACCACCCTAATCCTAACTCTAGGTGGGTCTACCAAGCCCAACCTAGTCCATATACTCGAACCAACTATTTTAAAACCATTTAAAACAATTAACCACTCACCTAAGCTTCCAAGCTCAACGATCAAGCAAGCAATCACCTTCAACTTCCCGGATTCACTTCCGATGCTTCACCGATGCCCAAACTCGATTCTAATCAATCTCAAACACAAACAAAACATTCGAAATCAATATTTCTTCATCGGAACTAACCCGGGTTAACATTATCAAGCATCCAATACTCAAAATCAACCCCAAAACAGAATTTTCGAGCAGCCCCTAACACCCACTGAATTCTCCCATTTCAAACATCCAAACAACCACCAAACACACCCAAAGCAACCTTCATATATCATACTAGCACCAGCCCTCAAAATCCAACATTAAGCAACCCCAAAAACAACTCTAAAACCCTCCAAAAACCCCCTTGAAACCCAATTCCGAAAATTCCCCAAAATCATTTGAAATTCATATATGTTATACCATTTGACCCCTATATACCATAACTAAGCATATTAAATCAAAATACTTCACTTAACTACATAAAGTTTTCATTTTTAATCCAAACTTCCCTAAATTCCATTTTCTAAAACCTCCATGAAAATGAAAATAGAAGGTACTTTTAAAGAGGGGAAGATGAGGGGAAGTCAAAAACGTCCTTACCTTTCAAAATGGAGTTGAAATGAATGTGGAATAAGATGGAACAGTGATTGTAGGAGGGGAGAGCTTTTTGGTCGTTCAAATATGTGAAATGAGGGAGGAAGAAGACAATGTTTTACTTTAGTAAAAAGGGTTTTAAAATAAAGTTCCATTATTTACGGTTTTGCCATTAATGAAATGTCAATTCCCTTCTTTTCAAAATTCATTGCAAGATGTAAAACAATGCAATTTAGTCCAACCTCAAATTATTTGCTTTTGAAACCCGAAACTCAAAAGATTGTTTTAATTATAAAACTGAGCCCAAATAATATTAAAATATTATTTTCACCTAACCCCTAAACCCGGGTGTTACAACTCTCCCCCACTTAAGGAAATTTCGTCTCTGAAATTACGTAGTGGAAACAAATACGGAAACTGTTCAACCATATCTGCTTTCCTCTCCCACGTGGCCTCTTCCACACCTCTATGTCTCCACAACACTTTGATCAACTCTATGGTCTTGCCACGTAACACCTTGCTATCAGAAGCAAGTATCTCAACAGGCTCTTCATTATAGGACAAATCCGGATTTAACTCTATCTCCTTAACGGGCATCACATGCGAAGGATCCGATCTATATCTCCTAAGCATAGACACATGAAAGACATCATGGATCTTCTCTAACTCCGAAGGTAACCTCAAACGATAAGCTACAAGCCCAATCCGCTCAACTATCTCATACGGACCAATGAACCTCGGACTCAACTTGCCCTTTCGGCCAAATCTCATTACCTTCTTCCACGGAGATACTTTCAGAAACACTTTCTCACCCACTGAGTACTCAATCTCCTTCCTCTTCAAATCTGCATAAGACTTCTGACGATCGGAAGCTGCTTTCAAACAGTCACAAATCAACTTCACTTTTTCAGTAGTTCCCTTAAGCAAGTCTGGCATAGGTAACAGTCTCTGACCTGTCTCAGCCCAACAAATCGGAGTCCTACATCGTCTACCATACAAAGCCTCATAAGGTGCCATATGAATACTAGACTGATAATTGTTGTTGTAAGCAAACTCAACCAACGGTAAGTGCTTCTCCCAAGAACCCTGAAAATCAATCACACAACAACGAAGCATATCCTCAAGAATCTGTATCACTCGCTCTGACTGCCCATCGGACTGCGGATGATAAGATGTGCTGAAATGCAAACGGCTACCCAAAGCACTATGTAAGCAACCCCAGAACCTCGAAGTAAATCTAGGATCCCTATCTGAAACAATAGACTTCGGAACTCCATGAAGTCTCACAATCTCACAGATGTACAAGTTTGCCAACTTGTCTAAAGAATCCGTAGTGTTCACTGCTAAGAAGTGAACACACTTAGTGAACCTATCAACAATCACCCAAACTGAATTCTTCTTCGAAGGAGACAAAGGCAACCCCGATACGAAATCCATGGTGATCCTCTCCCATTTCCATTCCAGAATCTTCAAAGGCTGTAGCAAACCTGAAGGAACCTGATGTTCTACCTTCACTCTCTGACAAACCATGCAACGGCTCACATACTCGGCTACATCTCTCTTCAAACCAACCCAGAAGTAATCATTCTTCAAATCTCGGTACATTTTGGTACTACCCGGATGTATAGAAAAGGGACTCGAATGTGCTTCACTCAAAATCTGACGTCTCAACTCAACATCTTCTGGTACAACAATTCTATCTCTAAAGCACAACAAGCTCTCACCACTGAAACTATACTCAGTCGGTCTTCCTTCGGCTATGTCCTGAACATGAGGAACTAGGCTCGCATCTTGCAACTGCTTCTCTCTAATCAACTGAATCAAAGAAGGCTTCACTTGCAACTCGGTGATCAAACCACCATCATCGGACACACTCAATCTAGCAAACATAGCTCTCAACTCAACGGCCACTTTTCTACTCAAAGCATCGACTACTACATTTGCTTTACCCGGATGGTACTCAATGGTCAAGTCATAATCTTTTAACAACTCTAGCCACCTTCTCTGTCTCAAGTTCAACTCTTTCTGCGTCATCAAGTACTTCAAGCTCTTGTGATCGGTGTAAACAACACACTTCTCACCATACAAGTAATGACGCCAAATCTTCAATGCAAACACAACTGCGGCTAGCTCTATGTCATGAGTAGGGTAGTTCTTCTCATGAATTTTCAACTGTCTAGAAGCATAAGCAACAACTCTCCTATCTTGCATCAAAACACATCCTAAGCCTACGTAGGAAGCATCACTATAAATCACAAACTCCTTACCTGAAACAGGTTGCACTAACACTGGAGCATTTGTCAAAGCTTCCTTCAATTTCTCAAAGGCCTTCTGTCTTGCATCTGACCATTCAAATTTGACTCCTTTTTGCAACAACTTAGTCAAAGGAGCAGCTACTCTAGAGAAACCATCAACAAATCTTCTATAGTAACCGGCTAATCCCAGGAAACTCCTAATCTCGGTCACGGACTTAGGTTGTTTCCACTCAACAATAGCCTCAATCTTCGATGGATCAACTCGGATACCTTCGGCTGAAACAACATGGCCAAGAAACACGACCTCTCGAATCCTGAACTCACATTTACTAAGCTTCGCATACAACTGATTGCTCAACAATCTCTGTAAACAAATCTCAAGTGCTCATCATGCTCTTCTTCTGTCTTCGAGTACACAAGTATATCATCGATGAAGACAACTATAAACTGGTCCAAATAGTCTCTAAAAATTCTGTTCATCATGTCCATGAATGCTTCAGGTGCATTCGTGAGCCCAAATGGCATCACAAGAAACTTATAGTGACCATATCTAGTCCTAAAAGCTGTCTTCGGAACATCACACTCTTTCACCTTCAACTGATAGTACCCGAATCTCAAATCTATCTTCGAGAACACTGAAGCACCTCTCAACTGATCAAACAAGTCATCTATACGAGGCAACGGATACTTGTTCTTCACAGTCAACTGATTCAACTGTCTATAGTCAATACACATGCGCATGCTACCATCTTTCTTTTTCACAAACAACACTGGAGCACCCCACGGAGAACTACTAGGCCTAATGAAACCACGGTCTATTAATTCTTGCAACTGACTCTTCAATTCTTTCAACTCTTTCGGAGCCATACGATACGGAGCTATCGAAACTGGATTAGATCCTGAAACTGTCTCAATCACAAACTCAACATCTCTATCAGGAGGCAAGCCCGGCAACTCTTCAGGCAACACATCTGGAAAGTCACACACTGTTCTGATATCTTTCGGTCTAGCTTCACTCATATCCGGATTCATAACATAAGCTAAATAAGCCCCACATCCAGAGTTCATCAACCTATGAGCCTCTAAAGCTGACACCACATTAGACAAGAACTTAATGTTCTCGCCCACTACCACTACCTCGTAGTCATCAGAAAGCTTCAAAGAAATTCTCTTTGTCTCAAAATCCACACTAGCCCGGTGCTCAACCAACCAGTCCATACCCAAAATAATATCAAAGCCATAGAAGAGAAGTTCCATCATATCAACTGAAAACACATGGCCCTGAATCTTCACCGGACACCTCCTATACATACGTCTAACCACAACTGTCTCACCAAAAGAACTAGTAACATGCATACCTACATCTAAGATCTCAACAGGGGTATCTAACTTCTGTGCATGCTCACTCAAAATGTAGGAATACGTAGAACCCGAATCAACCAAAGAAAGCAAAGACATAGACTGTAACTCAAAATTACATGCTATCACATCAGTGTCGTTCCCGGCCTCTCTCTGAGCATAAACTCTCGCTGGTCCTCCCGCCTCTGGCTGCACAGCCACAACATGAGCAAGGTTCCTCTGAGCATCTACCCTAGGTGCATCAGCCCTAGGCTGGAAGTAGCCACGACCGCGCCCGCGGCCTCTCTGAAAATCATTAGCTCTCGCAGGAGCCTGAGCAAAGTTCGGTGCCTGAGCCACATGATGCGGACAATCCCTCCTAAAGTGGTCCCTCGAACCACAGTTCCAAAAAGCATGGAAGTTACCCCAACACTCACCCGCGTGCTGTCTCCCACAACGGGTACACTCGGGCAAACGCCCTCCTCCTCTATGGCCCTGATGGCCCCTACCATGGTGGCCACCGCCACGTCTATGGTCAAATTGATGTCCGCCACCTCTGTGCCTCTTGGCATCTCTACCATCATAGTTGTTGTGCCTCTTACCAGAATTAGATCCCCCAGAACGCTTGGCCAGCCCCAAGCTGTGCTCAATGTCCTTGGCTCTAGCAACCAAGACATCAAAGTCAGAATAATCAGAAGCTAAGGTATACCTCTTAACTTCCTCGTGAAGTCCGTATCTGAAGCGATCACATCGAGCCCTCTCAGTAGGCACTAACTTCGGAGCATACTGACTCAGACGAACGAAACGAATCTCATAATCAGTTACAGAAGCGTCTCCCTGAGTAAGAGCCATGAACTCTCGCTTCTTCTCATCTAGGTACCTCGGTCCCAAGTACCTCTTCCTGAAAGCGGACTCAAAGAATTCCCAATCAATCTCTGTCTCTGGAACCCCGGTAGTAATGGTGACCCACCAGGTGTAGGCATCACCCTAAAGCAACGAGATCACACAACCCAATCTACGTGCGCCCGCACAACCCATTTGAGCCAAGATACGAACTGTCTTCTCCAACCATAACTCCGACCTCTCCGGAGTAGATCCTTTAAACTCCTCGACCCCCAAGCTACGGAGCCTCTCCAAAGGTAGACTGGCATCGTCACACCTAGGCTGAGCTGCAGCCTGAGCTCCCGCAACTACGGCCTGAAATGCTCCCGCTGTCGCTTGCACTAGCGGAGTCATGTCAATTCCAGCTGGACCTTGGCCTCCTTGGCCACCTTGAGGTCCATCTTCTCTGGCTCCATCCTCGCCCCCAACTCCAGGTGGAAGAGGTGGTGGTGGTGGAGGTGGTGGAGGAGTGCCAACTCCCGCGGCCACCGGCCCTTCTAGGTGAGCCTCCACACCAACTGCCGGCTCAACAGGAGCCGCAACCCGTGGTTCCTGACGAATCAACCTCGGTCTACCTCTCGGTCTAGACATCACTCTCACAGATGTCAACTACAACCACAACAACAAAACATACAAGCTGGGTTAGCAAGGCAAGGCTTCCAAGTGTTCAAGTACGTTCCCTCACTTAAAATCATTTTTCCAATGTAATAGTAGCAATGGGACTCTTACACGCATGCTTTAAAATAAAACAATCAACATACTTGTCACCCAAGCAATCATTCTTGCAAAACAAGCAAACACCGTGCAATTCAATTCAAAACTTAAACTTACCTTACTTACTTGCCCAAGGTCTCGGTAACCTTAGGCTCTGATACCAACAAGTGTAACCCCCTCGTCCCGGTCTGGCCGAATGACCGGTCCGAGTGGGTCACACGGGGAAAACCGAGTGAAAACCCCCTAAAGAATTCCCCCTCGGTTAACAACCCTATATTTTTTTCATTTTAAATCTTGTCTAGATGAGTAATTAATCTTATGTGATCATACAACGGAACAACAATATATAAACAATCAAACGAACTCAAGCAATCATGATTACAGCCCAATTTTAACCTTATGCTACAGGTGGTATCGGTACCCCTAAGGGGTGTATCGATACCCCTTGACTAGGTCAACGGGTCAAAGTCAACCTGTAGAGACCGTATCGATACACCCAAGGAGTGTATCGATACCCTCCCCAACGGTTGACTTCCCACGATCAACGCTAAGATAACGGTATCGATACACCAGAGGCTGGTATCGATACCGAACTGGACAACAGCTCCAGTGACCAAAATAGTATCGATACACCTCTCAAGTGTATCGATACACGGGGCCTGAACAAGAAGGTGGTATCGATACCGTACCAACCGTATCGATACCCCTGCACTGCAAAACCTCCCAAACTCAACAAAAACGATCTAGACTCGAATCTAAATGCAATTTAGGACTCTCCTAGACCCCAACAAGTATTCATACAACATTTACATACCACTTTATAGCCATACAAGCACCCAACATGTACACACATCAAGGGAACATGCAATTGAATCAAAGATGGCACTTAAACATCCAAAAACACATACTTCAACATTCTAACATGAAAGGCAAACTCTAAGGCATAAAGCCAACATTCAAGATAAGCAATTTAGGCATGGATTACAACTCAAACATGGCATCACAAGCCATACAAAAGCAACACAACATGGAGTCTAAGAAAGCTCCTAACAATCCACAATCATCCAACAAAATCAACACATGTCCCATTGCTTAAACTATTACATGTTCAACATTTAAAAGTCATACTTGATGTACTCAAGCCAACAACCACACTTGGAGGCCCTCCACTTGCCCGAGCAACCCACGAACTAAGAATCTTCAATGTTGAACAAAGAGAGCGTAAGCAATGATGCTTAGTGAGGGTAAGCTCTAAAAACAAACCTCAACATTGCAGGGTCCGAGCACGGTCTAGCCAAGGTAAAACACAACCATACCAAGGGTCCACAAGAGCCATGAGATAAAGATGCATGAGCAATGTACAAGATAAATGCCATGATCATAAGCTCAACTCCACAATACAAGTAATCACATTCAAGCATTCCATTAAGGATTATAAACCTCAATACGTTGATACACATATCAAACAACATTGGCACCTAGCTATGACCCGAATACACGGATAGACATGTTGGAACTCACATCCAACAACCACATTACCTCACGGTGGGATTTCACTCATCATCGGTCTCGTGAAGGGGATTCCACTCATTCTCACGCCCCGTCGATGGGATTCCACTCATCACCGACTACATTTAAATACAATTTCCGGGCGAACCCGTACTCCTCCTTGGTGACTCAACGCCACCAAGGCCACGCGTGACTTTTGACTCATGTGTACACACTAACATCCTAATGATCGATCATTTGTATTCAAGTATACTAGTGCCAACATTTACTCATTTCACATTACTCATTTCAATCACTTTCGTGCTTAGCACGTACTCACCAACAACCATCATCATGCATGTCTCAATCATCACAATTCATATTTCATCCCACATGTATAATACAATATACATAACCATTCATATCACGTATCATACGAGACATACACAACCACATAAAAGAGTTCATCCAAAGGCTCTAGATCAAGCTTAGGATTAGGCTACCACCCTAATCCTAACTCTAGGTGGGTCTACCAAGCCCAACCTAGTCCATATACTCGAACCAACTATTTTAAAACCATTTAAAACAATTAACCACTCACCTAAGCTTCCAAGCTCAACAATCAAGCAAGCAATCACCTTCAACTTCCCGGATTCACTTCCGATGCTTTACCGATGCCCAAACTCGATTATAATCAATCTCAAACACAAACAAAACATTCGAAATCAATATCTCTTCATCGGAACTAACCCAGATTAACATTATCAAGCATCCAATACTCAAAATCAACCCCAAAACAGAATTTTCGAGCAGCCCCTAACACCCACTGAATTCTCCCATTTCAAACATCCAAACAACCACCAAACACACCCAAAGCAACCCTCATATATCATACTAGCACCAGCCCTCAAAATCCAACATTAAGCAACCCCAAAACCACTCTAAAACCCTCCAAAAACCCCCTTGAAACCCAATTCTGAAAATTGCCCAAAATCATTTGAAATTCATATATGTTATACCATTTGACCCCTATATACCATAACTAAGCATATTAAATCAAAATACTTCACTTAACTACATAAAGTTTTCATTTTTAATCCAAACTTCCCTAAATTCCATTTTCTAAAACCTCCATGAAAATGAAAATAGAAGGTACTTTTAAAGAGGGGAAGATGAGGGGAAGTCAAAAACGTCCTTACCTTTCAAAATGGAGTTGAAATGAATGTGGAATAAGATGGAACAATGATTGTAGGAGTGGAGAGCTTTTTGGTCATTCAAATATGTGAAATGAGGGAGGAAGAAGACAATGTTTTACTTTAGTAAAAAGGGTTTTAAAATAAAGTTCCATTATTTACGGTTTTGCCATTAATGAAATGTCAATTCCCTTCTTTTCAAAATTCATTGCAAGATGTAAAACAATGCAATTTAGTCCAACCTCAAATTATTTGCTTTTGAAACCCGAAACTCAAAAGATTGTTTTAATTATAAAACCGAGCCCAAATAATATTAAAATATTATTTTCACCTAACCCCTAAACCCGGGTGTTACAATAGTTCTGCCATTATTTTGAAAACCTTCACAGCTTCATAGGCACCATTGTTTTTCAAAGAGAAATCTCATAAGATTGAACATTGAATTTGGCAGATCGAGTATGTTACTAAGAATCTCCAAACTATTTATCTGCAACTTTAATTCATCATCCATAAAATTTAAATAAAACCCAAAAGGTAGCACCAAACAAACAATACAAAGCTAAATTCTGCAATTAATCTACCAATCAAAAGCTTAAATATTTATAAAGCCAATAACCTCCAAAAATGTAAATTTTGGTTTGTTTATTACATTTGGATACCCTACTACATTTGGGCAAAAATTTGCAACATAATTTCAGAAAAAAAAGTAAAGAAAGATAATATAACAGGGTAGTTTTAACAATATATGCTCAATCATTTGTTAAAAAGCATAAGCTTTATTAAATAAAAGAAAAAACAGCGTACCTTGGGAGAGAGGAGGAGAGGAAAGCCAAGAAGGTGGAAGGAATTGACATTAGTGTGGGAAACACTGAGATTTAGCCGTTTCTTTGCAAAAGTTTGCATGCAGAGAATGTAAGCCCCACAACCCCTCGTTTGTTTCCTCAAGAAATTTAAAACTAAACATCCACATAATATACCTTAATGAACTCCTGGTCAAAGACAACCTCTGCTTCTAAATCGGGAGCAGTATTCCCCACCAGTGAAAGCTCACTCTGCAAGACAATGCTCGAAATGAGAAAACAAAGACATAAAACAGAAGATAAAACAATGCCATAAAAAATTTAAGAATATGCTCAGAATAAACAAATTCCAATACTTTTTTTTGAATTTCATTCACATTTGTAATGTGCTTATCGTTTTAAAAAACCAACAGAATTATTGAATTTAAACATATTAATTCATTTAAAACTGCATTCACAAATGCAATTAGCTTTAGCTTAAACAATCGGAAATAAATTTGATTTTAAAAAGTTTAAAATCTCATGATTTCCTATAAACGATAAATTTGATTTTTCTTTTTTTTTTCTCCCAATTTTGATTCATTGAAACATCATACCCTCTCATTCTAATTACACTGTGGACTATCAATCTAATTATATTCAAGAGGGACTTCTGGCTCTGCAACAAGTGTAATACCTTGAAAACTAGTCGAATTTAAATTTTTGATGTTTGAAAATTTATTTCCGACAGTTATAAGATAAGTAAAAATGGATTAATTTTCTTAATCGTAAGATATTAGATTCAAATTGAAAGTTTAAAGATTTTAGATTCACAAATGCACTTAGCTTTAGCTTAAACAATCGCAATTTCATTGGAGTCTAAGACCCACAATAATCGAACCAATCAATAATGGATATGCTCATCATAATCAAGTTGTTTAATATCAAAATCGGTTACCAATTCCTCATTTTTAAGCTCGTTCTAACTAATTTAAAATGAAAAAAAATGTTCACTAAGCAGCGCTAAAGAACAATGAAGATGAGAAGCACGAAGATGAGAGGAAAAAGAAAACAAATCAGAGAATGTTTTGAAGTGGGGAATTAGGGATTAGGGATTTCAGTTTTGAAGAACAAGAGAGAAATCGAAGAACAAACCTGTGGCTGTGGTACCGACGACCGTCACGAGCTCAAGGGAGAAGCACGACAGATGCAGCTGTGGGGAATTAGGGATTTAATTTTTCCCGACAAGATGGTGTTTTGTTAATTTAAAATACACCCTATACCGACGGACATAAAAACCGTCGGTCAAACCCCACACTATACCGACAAATAAAATATCTATCGGTAAAACCTACATCTATACCGACGGACACGACAAACCGTTGGAATATATATTGTCTATACCGACGGCTATTTTAAACCGATGGAATATATATAGTCTATACCAACGGATGGAGTATCCGTCGGTACAACCTATGATTTTTAGCGACGATATTGTTGTCCGTCGGTATATATACTCTATACCGACGGTTTTCGTCTGTCGGTATAAACTACCGTCAGTATATGTATATTTTTTGTAGTGAGTAGACATAGAGTAAATGGTAAAGAACACATAAAACGAAGACACCGCTGTCTCTACCATGACGGTGGCATATATCGTCATGAACAACGATTTGGAAGCAGCAGCTTCTTGAATGGTGTTTCTCCATCCACCCATCTCAGTTGTGGCTTCAACTTGATCTATTTTGTCGTTGAATTGTTTAGGGTATTTTGGGAAATGAAATAAAATTAATAAATATTTTATTATATTTATTTTAAAATTTAAAAATATATAAAGAAAATGATATGGCGCGTTCTGATCGGTCAATACAGATTTTTTAACGGTATGGGGCAATATGGGTAACAATGAAAACGTTAGGGGGGAAAAAGTGAGCAAAACGTAGTTTAGAAGGCAAGTTGGGAAAACATGTAAAGTTTAGGGGGGAAAAGTGTATTAAGCCTAAATAGAACAAGTAATTTATCTAACATTACTCGTTTATATAGTTTTTAGTTTGAAAATTGAGTAACAACTAAAAATAATATGAATACATGTTAACGAACATAAGTGACTAGGTATAAATAAATTACCAATACTTATTTAAAACAATGTAAATAAGATATTAATGCTTATTTAAAATGATGTAAATAAATATCAATGTATTTGAAATTTATGTTTTTTTATTGTTATTTATAAAGATATATTTTATTAAATATTAATTTTAGTGGCTAGTTATTTGCTTATTTTGGATGTCATAAAAAATTATCACTTATTCAATAACTTTAACTTTGTTTTACTTGATCTATTTTTATTTAAAGCTTATGGGTATGAGTTTGTCTAATCTCCTTGAAAACAATATTTGAAAATTTAAACAGATTTTGATTGCTCAGCTCTTTATTTCATTTTATTTGTTTATTAAATAAAATATAATATACATAAAACTGAATTTAGTGTAAATAATATAATAAATTATCATAAGGTAAAATGATACATGCATGCATAACACTTATGCTTTAACATTTGTCAAATATATGGTAAGAAGAATAAAATATATCAAAATTTTTAACAAACCAAACACCATAATATAGTAACAAATCTTTCATCCATCTTTTTATACACATGTAGCGACTATTTTTTTATTAAAATAAATGGTTTTAAAAATATTTAACAGAAATGTTTGAAATAAATAAACCGTATTTTAAGAATGAATAAAGAGGAGTCGCCACCGATAATTTTTAAAAGAGGGGTACACCGGAAACCAAAAAGCTAACCAGGATTTAAAAAAAAGGTTCGAGAGTTGATTACGTATAGGGAAGGATTAGCACCCCCACAACGCCTAAAAATTGGTACCTAAGAGTTCGTATCACATTAATTAAGGATAATTTAAAATCAACCTAGTTTAATTAATAATTGTTAAGTATGTAAAAGTTCTATATTTTACCCTCTATTTAACCCATATTTCTGCTGCATTCAAGCATAATTCATTGCATTTAGGATAGATTTCATTCATACATCACAATTATATTAAATGGCACAGTTGCTACTGAAATTGGTTACTTTTGTAGGTAGCTGCTGTAGCAGACGCAGGGCAGTGGAGAAGCAGAGTTGGAACACAGGATTGCAGACGAGAACAAAGATGCTACCATGGCCGCTGCCGTGGCAGCCAATGACGACAACAATTGTGAAGGGAAGAAGTGAAGTGGAGCTCGATAGAAAGAGGAAATTAAGCCGGTCTTTCGTGGAACACTCTTATATTTTTCTGAGCCCTAGATCAGAATGAAGGTCAAGCCCAAAGTTCAAGGAAGAAACTCCAAGCAAGAAGAGAGGACGAATTAAAGACATCTACCCTGAAGATTTAGTCTTTAATAGAGTTGTACTTTAATTTAAACTTGTATTCTTGCCATATTAGAAAACTTGAACCCCAGGCCTATATAAAGGCATGTAATTCGATCTAGGGAAGGATATCTTATTCTCTAGTTGTCCTCCTCTAAACCCTAGTCGTTTTCTCCCTTCTCATCATGTTCTAAACTTCCCATAGGGCTAAGGGTTGATTCTGTAAAGTAGTTGCAAGGATTGCATTTGTTTTAGGATTTTTTTGTTCAATAAAATAGACTTCAAGTTTGCTTATTCTGGTTTTCAACATCTTGCAAGAGTATCGGGAGAGCATTGTGAGATTATACATTTACTTAAGATCAGGAGAGTTAAGTATACGAAAGGAATAAGTACGGGTTCTCCAGTGTATGGTTGAACTATCTCGGACCTAGGGATAGGACGAGGTTAAGTGGCTAAGGAAGAATTCAACAACATCGTGTTCATCCTTCGATTCACGCCGGGAGGTATCATCAAAGACGTGTTCATCGACAGACTTGGACCTAGGGATAGGCCAAGGCACAATAGAGATTCTTGCCAAGCTTGAAGTACAGAGTTGTGTGATCGATGCTGCGACAACAACAGACCGCTGCCGCGACAGGTGCTGCCGCGATAGGCGCAACGACAGAACATAAAGTTCTAGACTTTGCAACACCTACACTACTGAGCAAATCAATACCGGCCCATTCTCTCTATCTTGATTTCTTTACTCTTTTATCTTCAGTACTTTTTATTATTCTCTCACAAACAAGTAAAATTATCTTTTCTTTGTGCAACAATTCTAGGTTAAAGCTATTTCCAGTCCCTGTGGATTCGACATCCGATACTTCGTGTATCACTTTACTACTTGTGTCGTGTACACTTGCACTCTATTGCGATAGACTCTATTACATGCAACAATAATTCCCAGGATGCATGAATGCATGATCATACAAATCAAACAACCTAACCCGCAATCCACGATACCAAAAGATATGAACGCCGAAAAAGAACTCGGGATGACACTTCCACTAGAATATTGAGACCTCGAGTACTAAAATAAACTAGTACAATAAATTAAACATGTCAATTAATTATGCATGGGCAAAATATATGAATATAAACTAGTGGTAACATAAATGAAATAAAGAAATAACAAACATATACATACGTTAAAAATACCATAATATATGATGACATAATATCATATATTATAATGCATGTAAAATATATACATATGAAAATTTCCTATTGTGATATTTAACATATAATATAATACGAACAATATAAACTATATATATAGGGATAGGATCCGTTTACACAGTGTAAAACTCTTTAAGTTTTACACGTTTTTGGACCGTTGGATGAGTGAAACGAATGGATGAGATTAACAGTAAATATGTGAAGATTATCACTTGGAAAAAAGAGAGTAAGGAGTTAATCTGAGCCATCCATTCCCAGCATCTAATGATCCAGACAACATGTAAAACTTAAAGAGTTTTACATTGTGTAAGTTGATCCTAACTCATATATATACATATATATATATATATAACCCAACACTATATAACGTATATACTTATAGATAATATACAAATATATGTATTAGAATGCATTAATAAACAATAAAAATAAACAACATGAATCGAACAAATAAACATAGAACATAATATGCACGTATTCAATTTAACATACATTAATAGACAAATAAATAACATGTATCGAGCAAATATATAAATGCTTGAGTGTAAATATATGAAATAAAGGACTGGAATTAAATAAAGTAAAAAAAGCAGTACTGAAATTAAATAAAAATTAAAATACATGGCGAAAATTAAATAAATATAATAAGAAGTGCTGAAATATAAACATGCATGAAGACAAGGATCAAATGAAGAAATAACCCACTATATTTTGGGCCTAATTGAAAGGGATTAAAACTTTTGGGGACCGAAGAGAGAATTTAACCGTTCAGATTTTGGGCCTAATTGTAAGGGATTCGAAAACGTTAGGGACCACAGAAAGAATTTCAAAAGGCGCAAGGGTTACCGGCGTGATTACTTTGGTGCGAAAGGATTTATAATGCTCTTAACCCATTTTTAATATTTTAAAACACTATATAACACAATTTTTGGTGAAAAATTCAATCCTTCAACGATTTTTTTAGCTTTTCCCCAAAAACCTTTTATATTAATTATCCTCTCTCCTTTTTTAAAAGACCGAACCCAAGACCAGTGATGTTTGGCCGTGTCGACTGTCGTAGACTTCATCCGACCACCGCTAATCGATGCCGAAATCCCTAAAAACCTTTCAAACCTTCTTTCCTTTTTTATATTCCGAACTAATCTTTATTTCGGTAAAAAAAATAAACTCTTCATTTTTAAATCAAGTAACCATTTTGGGTTTCTAATCCTCCGATTCACCCTCATCAGCCTTAAAGACCAAGGGATTATTATCAAGAGGCAGCTTGTCCATCATCGGAAGCCTTAGGAAAGCCGAAAGACGAGGCGACATGGAGGTAAAGACAAAAGATCTCCTGTTTTCATTTTACTTTTTTATATTTTACGACATGCAAAGAAAAAAAGAAGAATGGAGAAACTGAGATACCTTTTGTGATTTTTTTTTTGTTTTGACGATTCAAAAATTGATTACTATTGAGATTTTCATTGCTCTTTTATCTCTGATTTCTTGTTTACAATAACAAGTAAACTTTAAATGTCTTTATTGTGGATGATCATTAGGCTGGCAATCTATAGTTTTTATCTTTTTTTCTATGCGTAATGGTGGTTGGGAGAGATATGGAGGCCGTACGATGGGAGTGCATTCTCCGGCGTCAAGAGGAGCCATCGATTTGGACACGCGGCAGCCATCGGGTGAGGGGAAATCAATAGCCTCCCGATTAGATCTAATTTGAGCCGTTTGATCAAATCCGATCTAACGACTGAGATTTCTTGAAGATGAACGGTTCTGATGATGTCTAGGCAATGATATGGCAGCTCTAGATGGTGACGTGTGGTGCGTGGAAGTCAAGAAGTCAGGGCGTGGGATGCACACACACGTGGGAGACGATGGGACGGGGCGTGATCTTCACTCACGCTAGTTGGAGGATCTCATGGCTTCATTTGGAGCGCTGGACCAGCTTTGGTCCAACAGTCAAATGGCGGCTACGCAAAAGGATAAACAAATTAAGGGTTTTGTAGATATCAGATTTTAGGGTTTCTTGTTAGGTTAAGGCCATGTTTGGTAAAGAGAGATTTGAGCCAAAATTAGAGGTTTGAGCTAAAATTAGAGGTTTGACCAGTCAAATCTGCTGAATTGAATTTTAGGTAAAGAGTGGATTGAAATAGCGGATTGAGGCGAAACCTCTAATTTCGAAAAAGTTGCTAATATGAGCTTTTTGAAATTAGAGGTTTTGGCATAAGAGTTATAAACTCTTTTACCCTTAACAATTATCAAAAATTTCCAAATAACCTAAATCTAACCATTTCTATTTTGATTTTTTAACCTCACGTATTTACATTGTGACATTTGTAAACTAATACTTCTTGTTTTTTCCTTTTTATTCTCATACATTTATATTTGTATTTAAATTTAATAAATAATTAAATTCTATAAAAAATAATTATATAAAAAATAAATTAATATATAGATCCTTCAAATATGCTTAGTAATGTTATATTAAAATGTAACGCCCCGGTTTGGGCTTAGACGTTTTGGCGAGTCGGGTTGGGCTGGTGGAACCGGTGTCGGTTGTTCAAATCGTTAAAGGTGGTTTAGGGAGATCGAGGTTCAGGATAGGGTAAAAATATTATAAAAATTCCCAAAATCCACTAAAATGATTTTTAAGAGGTTGGCCAAATCAATTTTACAAAACATGTTTTCTAAAGTGTACATTTTGGGTAGTGACCAAAATGTAAATATTTAAAAGTTGAAAAAATGTGTTTTTCAAGAAGAGTCAACATCTTAGAATCTTTAGGGAGCTACTTGGCAATTATGCCATTTCCCTAATTTGGCATGTGATTTAAATGCTATTAAAAATTAAAAGGCTTTTTAATTTGGTTAATTAAAGAAAGTAGTTAAACGGTTAATGAAGATTTTTCACGAGCTTTCATTTTCTCACATTGGCTTCAACCAAACACCCTTCTTTTCTCTCAATTTTCCAGAAATATTTTGCTCTCAAATTCTCTTTTGATTCCTATCATTTCTATATTGATTTCTCTCATTTTCCTTCAAGTTTCTTCAAGCAAAACTTGCCAAATTAGAGGAGAAGCAAGGATTGGAGGTAATTTTCGTGCTATCCCTCTAATCTAAGTTCTTTAATGAAATTCCAAAGATATTTGACTCTTTAATACTGATTTTGATTGAGGTTTTGTTGTTAGAATATTAAACTCTTGAAATCTTGATGAAAATTAGTTTAAAATGTGATTTTCGGACTTTAATTGATTTGGCTGTTTTGAGGTTGTTTCTAAATGAGTTTTGAAAGATTTTTGGTGTTGAAGCGAAGTCTTAATCATGTAGATCCCGAAATCCTTGAGATCCTTGGTTTTTGAAATGTTTTTGGGTGAGTTTTTGAGGTATTTTTGAGGATTTCGAGTTGCTGGAGGTATAAGGATGGTTTTAGGTTGTTTTTGGATGTTGATTAATGCTTAGATTGTGTTGGATGAGTTGGGTAATGGCTGGACTGAGGTTTGAGGTCAATCGATCGAGTTTTCGGTTGTTTCAGATGGGTGTTTTGTTGCTTTAGAGCAGGGCTGCGGGATTTCTTGTGTGTGCTGGGGTTTTGGATGCATTTTAATGCATTGAACCTCTGTTTTGATGTGCTAAAAACAAGGGATAGCGATTCGGAAGCAAACAAAGTGTTTTTGGAGGTTTTGGAAGATCGGTAGTTGCGCCGGCAAGCATGGTATCGCAAATCGGTGAGTAGAATTTGGTTTTCCAACGTGGAAACATTTTAGAAAAGGTTTTGGAAACTTAATAAGAGCTTGTGAAACACTTTATTAAGTTCGGAAGTAAGTAAAGTGAATTTCTCTCTCGGATTGTGCTAATTTTGAACCTTTGATTGCACTTGGTTTTAATTGCATTTACCTACTATTTTAAAACATGTTTTGAATATGTGAAATGAGGTTGATGATGTCATGTGGTTTAAGGATGCACTAGGTAAGTGATCCTTGTATGCATGTGTTGATGCATGAGGTTTGAAGCATGGTTTAATGCTTGATTTATGGCTTATCATCAATGCTTTGCAAAACAGTGACGTATGTATGTGATATGGATTATATTGGCAAGTGATGTTGTATAAAATGTTTTATAAATGAAATCAGATATAGTTAGCCGGCTATAGGATTAAGTGCACTATAAACAAGTCGCCTTGGATGTTGAGGGATTGTGATTGTACCGAATACTCCATCCAAGTACCCTAACGATTGAGGATTGCTTAAGGTTGCAACGGTTGAGGGTAGCTCCCGGGTGCGAACCTTGTGTGTGTCCCATCTCTCGTTAGTGGGTTAGACATCTACCGATGAGTGGTGTTGAGGGGTTGTGATTGTACCGAATACTCCACCACGGGTGTCACAACGATGGAGGGTTGCTCTCGTGTGTGAACCTTAAGATTCTGGTAGAGTGTATGAAGGGTGTGGGACAACCCTTGGTAATCTGTGTATCCGATATATGTTTTGAGATTGTTGTTTATCACTTGTGAGCCAATATAATGAAATGAAACATTGTGGAAAATGTTGTTGATGCATAATTGAAAGATGCATGTTTTGGTTTAAGCTTAGCATAAAGGTGATTATGCTTGGAAGGCTTGTACTTTGTGTAGCAATGGTTTAATTGCTGGATTTATATGTATCATGTTACATGATTTTTATTGTAATGGTTTTGAAGATAAAGTGCATATTTTATCAAAGGAAGCTCGATGGTTTTGAAAAGAGAGAAAAATAGTTTTGTGCATTGATGATGTTTTAGTTTGAGCAATCCTCACTAAGCTTGTATGCTTATGCTCTCTTTGTTCATCAATGCAGTCAATTTAAGCTTTGGAGGCAACACTTGCAAAGGGATCGGTGGAAGACTTTGATTGAAGGCAAGTCTTGGTTTTGGAACTAGTGTAATGAAGGCAATGGGGCGTCCGATGTTATGAATGTGGTTGCTTTAGTGTTTACCGTGTTTGTGCAAGTTTGATATGTGTATTTAGTTATGTGAATGACCTTTAAGCTTTGATGTATGCTCGAATATGCATTTTGGTCTTTTGGTGCTTTAAGCTTCTAGGAAGCATGCCTTTACTTCCATAGCTTGTGTGAATGATGCTATGTTGATGCTTGTGCTTCGTATATGTGGTCAGTGATGTGTATTTAAGTTGTATGCATGTTAGGGCATGTGTCGAGATGGTTTCGGAGGGTGAAAAGTGATTTAAATAAGCTTTTTGGAAAGTTGCTGGCCCAGGCGTTTCAGAACGCCCTTACCTGTTTTGGAACAATGGCATGTAATGGCCTTGGTGTTTCGGAACGATGGGGCACGTTTCATAACATTTTGCATATGTGAACCTTTGTACCGGAACATGTTTAGAGGGGTTTCGAAACGGTCCCGCGTTTCGGAACGGGCATTTATGTTTTGAAACGGGGCTCCCTGTTTCGAAACACCAGACCGTTGGATGCAGATTTTGAGTTGTTCTGAGTTTCTGTTTCTTACATTTTGGTCCCTATTTGTCTTGTATACAATTGGATAAGTTCTAAATGTCTTTTTGAGCTGGGCTTTCACCGTTAAGCATGTAATGAACTTAATTAAAGGCTGGTAACTTGAATTTGACAAAAGTTCTTAAAATTTTCCAAATTTACAAAATGGTCCCTAAACCTTAATCGACTTTAATTAATTGGCGAACATGTTGATGTTTTATCCGCTGCTTGTGTACGTACACATATGAACCTAAGATGCATCTAGACAAGATGAAAAAAGGGTCGTTTATTGAGGTAAACTTTCCCGGTTTACTTTAATAATCTATGTGTGATCCGTTCGGTTCGGTCTATCAGCCAGGCCGGGTCGAGGGGGTTTCATAAAAATTGTTTTTCATAATCTAATTAAGATTAATAGATACAAAATATTGATAACTACTAAATTATTCAAATAAGTATCGAATATAATCATGTCCTTATATGTCATTTTGCTTGTTTAAATAATCAAACAACTATCACTATCAGCTAATTTTACCAAACACTTTTATACAATCATCCAATACAATTTGCTAGTCAGTTCAGCTAATGCAATCAGCTATCCGCTATTCGCTAATTGCCAAACAAGGCTTAATTAGGTTTGGGCTTGGGAAGATTGGGCTTAATGTAATATTTTTGGGTTATGTAAATTACAAGTGTGCTATTATTATTATTATTATTATTATTATTATTATTATTATTATTATTATTATTATTATTATTATTATTATTGGATCTTTTTTTTAGCTTCAGTAACAAATTTAATAACAATAATACAAAATAACATTAATACTACTAATACTAATACTAATAGTAACTGGTAATAATAATATTAGTATTAATCATTAATAATAATTATTAAACCTAAATAATAATAACAATTAAAATAACACTAAATTATTATTATATATATAAAGCCGGATAAAAAATAGTGATTACAGCTGCCCCTCTTTGCTCATTCTAGTGAAACGAGAATAGAGCAAAGATTATAATCACTAATTTTATCCTACTTCCCTATTTGGAGATTCGGAGCCACGAGTCCCTCATATATGGAACTAGTGCGTTTTTCCTCCATCTGGGGCCTTAGAGCTGCAAGTTCTTCCTATATAAAACCTTTAGCTTGTCCTTGTCGACATCTCTTTAGGTTGCAAGTTCTCCTTATATATAACTTTTCACCTTCAAGTTCTGAAGCTGCGAGTTCTTCCTATATAGAACTCTTCATTTTGAAATCTTGGACCTTCGGGTTCTTCCTATATAGAACCTTCGACTTTGAAATCTTGGAGTTTCAGGTTCTTCCTATATAGAACATTTGGCTTTGAAATCCTGTAGTTTCAGGTTCTTCCTATATAGAACCTTTCATTTTTGAAGTCCTGGAGCTACAAGTCTTTCCTATATAGAACTTTTTGCTCGGAAATGGCACCACGTTTTTTAACGTCATGAATACTAATTTTTTTTTCTTTTGTTTCCCAAAAGGTTGAAGCTTGAAAAATATTGAGTGTAACACCTGATTTTGGGCCTAGGAGTTAGCCGGGTTTAGGCTAGACGGTTCGGGAGAACTGGTTCGAACAACTTAGGCTAGTTACGAGATTTAATTATCTTAAAGGATTTTTGAGGTTGGTAACGTATGGGAAAATGTTTAAAACTCATTATATATATATATATATATATATGATTTTGGCGAGATCAATTTTGGAAAATGGATTTTGGAGGTTTGACATTTTGGAAATCGGTGACCAAAATATAAAGATCGAAAAACTACTTTAGTGACTAAATCGTAAAAGATCAGAACTTTGAATCTTTAAGGAGCTATTGATCCAAATTCTAATTTAAACTTTTTCCCTTTAATTGGTCAATTTTAAAGTGGTTTTAATTAATAAAACAAGATGGAGAGAATTAAATTGACAGTCTCTTAAAATCTATTTTATGTAACTATCTTTTCTCCTAATCATTTTCTCTCAAATTCTCTCCAGCCAAACATTAGTTTCTTCTTCAAGGATTTGAGGTAAACACTTGATTTGATTTATCTTTTAACATCAAATGATTTCTTAACGTTTTCCTATCAAAATCTTATGATTTTATCTTTGATTTCGCATGTAAATCCTTACAATTGAAGGGAAAAGTCACCATTAGAGGTAATGTTTCGTTCTCTTCCTCTAATCAAAGGTTCTTTATTTAAATTCTCAAGTTCTTGATCTTTTATGAGTGTTTTCTATTGGTTTTTATGTTACAATTATGGAAAATTGGTTTAAATGATGTTTAATTGATTAAATCATGAAATGTTTGTTTTGAATCTATTTTGCTGGGTTTATAATGAGATTATATCATGATTATGATATATTGAAATGTTGATTAAGTGATCTTAATTTAGGAAACCCGAAACTAGATGAGTTGGTTGAATTTTAGGTTGGAATCTTTGAGTTTTTGGCTTGATAGTGTGGTTGTTTGATTGCTAGAGGTTCGTTGGTATTGAGAAGGCTTTTTTAGATGTAAATTGATGTTGTTTTGATGTTAAACTCGCTGGGTAATGGCTGGAGATTTGTTAGAATGGTTTCGTCGGTGTTTTAGGTAGTTTTCGGGTAGCGAAAGCTTAATTGTTGATGGAGGATGATGTAGTTTCATGTTTCTGGGGATTTTGATGCAAGGTTGTGCATTAATCCTCTGTTTTCCTTTGGTTAGAAGTAGGGGATGATGTGTCATTAGCATCAGTAGAAGTTTCGGTTGATTCAGAAGCTTGATTTCTCCTCGACAAAGCAAGCGAGGTGTTGTCGGTGAGGGAAATTGGTTTTAAAACTTTTGAAAGGTTTGGAAACAAGGTTTTGGGGTTTAGATTAAGCTTGAAAATCTATTCTAATACCAGAAGTAAGTATGGAAGATTTCACTCTCGGTTTTCAGTTTCCATGGTTTTATTAAATTTATGCTCATGCTTTAAAGATAGATTTGTTTTACCTACTGTTATATGCATGTTTTGGAAGTGGAAAATGTTGCATATGTTTATGTTTTGATAATACATGTGTTTAGAAAGTGGTATGCAACATGTTTCAGATAATGCCTAAATACATGGTTTAATGTATTTGAGATACTTTGATAGAAATTGGTTTGAATGATGTATATGAAAAACAATGAGTTAACATGGTTTAAAAGTGTATATTGGCAAAGTGATGAGACTTGATACTATCGAATATAATTGGTTGACCAATAGGATGAGAGTGAACTATAAAATGTAAGCAAAATTCGTACGTACCTGTGATAAAACATGATGAGTACAATCGCATCATGTGTGTCGTAAGATGGGAACAACCACATCTTTACGAGCGCTAAGGTGGGAACAACCACACCTTGTGAACACTTCGGTGGGAACATCCACACCAAGTATTCTGCCCTTCTTATGGTCGAAACAGCCACGCCATAAGGTGTATCCGCATATCCGAGTTAGTTTATGGTTGGAACAGCCACACCATGTGTTTTGGGATGGGGTGTAGCCATCCGAGTCACTTGAATGCCAATATATAGATTACATGTATCATTGATTTAAATGGTTTTGTATGATGAGCATTATGCACGAGATTCTATTTAGTAGCATGTTTAGTAAGTTAAAGCATGTGAAGCCTATTTTGATAGTTTCATTGGGATCAATGTATGAGCCAAATGCTACATGTGTTTTAGAGTTAAATGTTTTGCTTTAATGTGTTTTAAAGCATGAGATAAATGAGCATGATGTGTAACCAACTTTTATTTGAGAAATGGTTTTAAAATGCATTGTTGGTTGGTTTCTATTTTGAGCATCCCTCACTAAGAAAATGTGCTTATGCTCTCTTTTTTTAGCACAATGCAAAAAAGTCGATTGAACGGGCAGTGAGAGAGAAAGTGAAGAAGTTCAAGTTTCGCTCATAGCTTAAGTTTGGTTTTTGAACGAATCAATAGTAATAAGTTGGCATTGGGAGGTTACCTTGATAATTTGGGAGCGTATGTAGTGAACTCCTTACTTTGGCACAAGTTTGTAGTGCCTTAATAAACTTGTAAATGGCCTTTAATTACTGGTATTTGGTTTGGTTTGCATTTTGGTACTTAAATGGCTATTACGCTTAGGGAGCACGTCTATAGATTGCTAAATATGTTGTGTTGATGTTGAAAGCATGCCTTGGTGTTATATGCCTTTAGAATCATGTAACACCCGAGTTTAGGGGTCGGGTGAATTTAAAATAATAAAATAATATTTTGGGCCTTAGGTTTTTAAAACAAATCAATTATGTTGGACTATTTTCAAAACAAGCCCAAATATCCATGGATATCTCCTATTTGTAAATGCCTTATTTCATTAAGGGTATTTTGGTCTTTGGCCTTTTTATTTTAAACAAACATTAAAAATTAGCTTTTGGCTCATCTTCTTCCCCTCCCCATTTTTCATTTTTCACGACACAAAGCCCCTCTTCCCCAAGTCTACTATTCCATCACATATCTTGCTTGTTGTTGGAGATTTCTCAAAGGTAAAATCATTTTTGACTTGTCCTCCCTTTCCTCTACAAGCTAGTACCTTTATTTTTCACAAAGCTCATGGTTTTTGTATTTTGGTGTTTTGAAAGTTTAGATTAAAAATGTCATCTTTGTTGTCTTTAACTTAAGCTTTTGATTTGTTGAGGTTATATGAGTTATTTACAACCTAAAAGTTCCAACATATTCAATTTTTACATAGTTTTATGGTGTTTCCCGAAATTAGGTTTTAGGGAGGTTTTAGAGTGTTGAAATGTTGAGTTTTGGGGGTGTTTTATGTTGGAACTTGTTGGTTGATGTTTAGACTATGTATAAGGGTTGTTTTGAAAGCTTTTGGGAGTAATTTAAGTGTTGGAATTAATGGTTTTGGACTGTGCTTTAGGGCTTCTCGGGAATGAGGATTTTGGGGATTGACTTTAGCTTGAATCATGTGTTTTGTATTTGAATTATGTTCCGGGTTTGCTACTTTGATTGTGGACTGATTTGTGGTCATTTTGATTGTGTTGGGATGACTAGAAGCAAGGAATTTAGTTGGTGAAGCTTCGGGGACGAATCCGGAGAATTTGGAGACTTGAGCTTGGTTTTCGGCTTTCATTTGGGTAGCAACGGTGAGTAGAAATTTCAAACTTTGATTTGTTTTCGAAATGGAACTCTTGGGGTTTTGGGTGGGACCTAGAGGGTTCACCTAAACCCGAGTGCAAGTTACTACTCCTACATCTTTGTTATGTGTTGATGAATGGCTATATGTTGTGGTATCATGTGCATCTCGAGTTGTTTTATATCGTTTTTGTTGTGTAGTCGTGTTGAAGTCGAGCCTCACATGATGGTTGTCTTAACTACGATGATGAGTGGTCCCACCGGTAGTGACTAGTAGTAGAGTAAGGTGATGAGTGGTCCCATCTGAAAACTACTAGTCGAACGGTGATGTGTGGTCCCATCGTGTGTATATTGGTTGTGCATGTGCAAGCCATGTGTAGTCTTGTTGTGCTAGTCATTCGTGCATTCATTGGTTTATTGTCAATTATGAAAAGTGTTTTGAAAACTGCATGCTTGTTGAATTATAGAGCTTCTCTCACTAAGCTAGTTAGCTTACGCTCTCCTTTATTTCCAACATGCAGATCGTTAGAGTTCTGGAGGCAAGTGGGAAAGGCAGGAGCTTTTGGAGTTCTCAAAGTAGCTCAAGTATGATTTACGTATTTGTAATAATGCCTAGACGATAAGGGTGTAGACTTGTAGGAGTGGGTGTCAAACTCCTTGGTTGATGATGTGTTTTGTTGAGCATGTTAAATTGTTGAATTCATGTTGGCCATGTGTATGCCTATATGATGTGGATTGTAGGCCATATTTACTTGTTGCATATTTGCCTTGTGTTTGAAGACTTGTACCCTTCCCATGAATGCCATGTGTGTTTGTCTAAGGCATGCTATTCTAAGTGCTATGTATGAATTCTTATGGTGAATGTTGATCCTTGATTGTATGGCTCTTACATGTTTGTTGAGTGCTAAGCATGTTTGTATAGGGTGCCTTGCATCTAGAATTGATGTATGTTGATTGTTGGAGGTTTTAGTAGTGTTTTGGGACAACCTTGTGCCATAAACCAGCTAAAACCAGTCTGCTTGTAGAGGGCGTATCGAAACGGTTGGTCTCGTTTCGATACGATCCCTTGTTTCAGGCCAGACGTTTCGATACACATAGGGGACGTTTCGGTACAATTTTGCCACTGAAAATCTGAGATTTTGCCGATAAATTGGAGTATCGAAACGAGTCTTGGCATTTCGGAACGGTCTTCGTATCGTTGACCACGAGAAGTTGACCGTTGAGGGTGTTTCGGAACGGTTGACCACCGTTTCGATACAGTCTCCTCGTGTTGACTTGGGCCTGTTGATTTAGTCACAGCATTTCGATACACTCCTTGGGTGTTTTGAAACGGCCTGTAAATTAAGCTAAAATTGACTGTTTTTGGAATGATGTTGGGTTGATCGTCTCCTTTGATGTTTCTGTTGTTGTCCTTTCATATAGGATTAAATTAATCCATTTAGACAAGATAATAATTAAAGAAATTTTCTAGGGTTGCTAACCGAATGGGAGCCTTAGCGGGTTTCACTTCAGTTTTACCCGTGTAGCCTACTCGGACCGGTCAATCATCCAGACCGGGACGAGGGGGTTACAAATCATGTCCTAAGTGATTGCCTATGCTTTGTTAATATGTTGGATTGATATTTGTTGTGTTTGGACTTGAAAAACAAGCAAATGTGACATTACAGGCCCAGTCGTACTGATACGTAGACTACCGTATCGATACTATATAGCCAAAACAAGCATACCGTATCAGTACTGGTAGACTGTATCGATACGACCAAAGGGAAAAATGAGAAACTGTACCGGTACATGAGGCCATATCGATACCCTTTTTTACAACTGAAAATCTGAAAAATTGACGAGATAATGGCGTATCGATACGGGTCGATACACTTGCCTGTTATGTTGGTTAATTAAGGCTTTTTCATGTTCTATTTTCTTTCGTTTTGGTCAATGAATGTTTGGATGCTCAATTGAATGAGTTTGAATGATTGAAAGAAGTTGAAAATTGACATGAAGACATGAAAACTGACTAATTTATTATCGGCAATTTTAATTTGGTTGAAGTCCTTGTAATTTGTTAAAATTACAAATTGGTCCCTAACATATGTTTATAAGCAAATGAATGCCAAATCGTTGTATGTTTGCGTTGGAGTTTCTTCCGCTGCGAGTGAGAATCACATAGGATATTATTGAGCATCTAGACAAGATAAAAGAAAAAAAAATTAGGGTCATTTATTGAGGTAAATCTTCACCGATTTACTTCAATATTCACTGTGTGACCTGTTCGGTTCGGTAAATGGTTAGACTTGGTCGAGAGGGTTATATTTGCAGGTGACAGAGACAAGTTTTTGAAAAAATTTGGAGGTAAGTTTGTGGTAATATCAATGTTTAAATGATTTCTTCACGGTGATTGCTTATGATATGCTTTAATCGTTAATTGATTGTGTGCAATGTACGGTGGTTCATAACATGTTGTATGAATTGCTATGTGATGATTTGGGGAGAGATATTAGGGTACGCATTGTCTTATTACTATTGATGTAAAGAGATTTTGTTTTAAACTTGAGCGTCTTTTATTCTTTCTTTTGGTTAGCCTAACTATTTTTATTATTGCATTTATATGCTAAAAGTTTATACTATTTTTGCAATGGGACCGAGACAAGAGCTTAGAAACAGTGTACGTGATATTGTGGAGAATGAGGGTAATGAGGAATTGCCACCTCCTCCCCCTCCCCCTGGTGGTAGAGTCGAAGCTGGAGATGGTGCGAGGGGTGTTGGACCTCAGGCAACGCAGGGTCAGGCTGTCGGTGATATGACCCCATTGATTCAGGCTATAGCTAGAGTTTTCAGGCTACTTTAGTGGGTATGTGTGTGGTTGTGCCACAACCTGCGATCAATGCTGGTTTACTGTTGGAGCGTCTACGCAGTCTGGGTGGCACCGAGTTTAGAGGTTTGTCTCCGGAAGGTTCTAAGGCATAGTTTGAGAGCACTCAAAGGATTCTTGGTTAGATGGAGTGCACAGATGTACACAAGCTGGGTTGTACGATATCTTTTCTTTAGGGAGATGCTTATTTGTGGTGGACTACCACTATTGCGGGGATGGAACCTGCAGAGGTGACATGGGAGTTATTCTGTAATGCTTTTCGTAAGAAATATTTGGGTGTTCGTTATCAAGATGAGAAGAAGCGAGAGTTTATGACCTTGTTTCAAGGGAACATGTCTGTTTCGAAAGTATGAAGTACAATTTGTTCGATTGAGTCAGTATGCCCCCGAATTGGTTTCCAACGAACATAAGAGACGTGATCGTTTCCAATACGACTTGGTGAAGGATGTAAGGACTTTTATGTTAGCTACGGAGTATACAGATTTCGATGTCTTGGTAGCTCGTGCTAAGGACATTGAGTAGAGCTTGGGTTTGTCTTCTCGTGTGGGGAATTCTATTTCCAGAAGAGGATTGTTGAGCTTGAAAGAGGAAGAGATCGTTATAAGAGGTAGCATGATAAGAAGTTTTATTTGGATTAGAGGCGTGGTGGTGGCAGTAATGTGGGCTGCGGACAGTAGGGCCAAAATGTGGAGGTTCGTTTGCCTGAGTGTACCAGTTGTGGGCGGCATCATCCTGAAGATTGCTAGGGTAATCCTAATGCTTGTTGGAGTTGTAGTTCACATGGTCATATGAAGCGTGATTGTCCTCAACAAGCTAGACATGCACTGGTGTGTGCTGTTGAGCCTCAAAAAGGTCGTGGGTACGGTCGAGGTAACTTTCAGCGTAAGGAGGATGGTCAAAGGAATGTTGCTTATGTTGAGGCAGTTTAGCCTGAAGGAGGTGGACCGGCTAGGGTGTATGCACACCGCGAGGGAAGGAATGATACATATGTGATTGCAGGTACCTTTACTTTTCATTCCTTGTCACTACTTTCTTTGATTGATTCTAGTTCTACGCATTCATATATTTTAAGTGATCACGCAAAGTTGCTTGACATACCGGTTGAGTTGTTAGATGTGGGTATGTAACTTACGAGTTCTTTTGGTGAAACAATTGTTGTTAGGAAGTTCTATAGGAGATGTCCATTAATGGTTCAAGGACATGTATTTGCGGTTGATATTATGGAGTTACCTTTCTATGGTTTTGATGTTATTCTTGGCTGTGGTAGATTGTGAAACCAAGCGTGTTTCATTGAAGCTTGCCAATGATTATGAAGTTGTGGTGGTAGGCGAGAATATTAAGTTCTTGTCCAATGTTGTTTCGGTAGTAGAAGCGCAAAAGTTGATGTATAGAGGATGTCAAGCATACATGGCGTATGTTATGAATCAAAATATGAAGGAAGTATGTGCCCAAGATATCCGGATTGTTTACGATTTTTGGGGGTATTTCCGAAAGAGTTGCCTAGGTTGCCGTCGGATAGAGAGGTTGAGTTTTGAATCGAGACGTATTCGGATATGGATTCGGTGTCTATTTCTCTGTATCGCATGACAATTAAAGAATTGAAAGAATTGAAGACACAACTTTAGGAGTTGTTAGACCAAGGTTTTACTAGGCCTAGTGTGTCGCCATAGGGAGCGCTAGTGTTGTTTGTGAAAAAGAAAGATGGCACTATGAGAATGTGCATCATTTATCGACAACTGAACAAGTTGATGATCAAGAACAAGTATCCTTTACCACGAATTGTTGACCTATTCGATCAATTCTGCGGTGCACGATGATTTCCCAAGATTGATTTGAGATTGGGATACTATCAGTTAAAGGTGGAGGATAGAGATTTTCCAAAAACAACGTTTCGTACTCGTTACAGACATTGTGAGTTTTTGGTGATGCTATCTGGGTTGACAAATGCCCCTACTGCTTTGATGGACATGATGAATTAGGTGTTCCATGAGTTCTTGGATCAATCTATGGTTGTGTTTATAGATGATATCCTTGAAAATTCACGTACCGAGGAGGATCACGATAGACATTTGAGGATTGTATTGCAGACCTTGTTGGACAATCAGTTATATGTTAAGTTGAGCAAGTGTGAATTTTTTATTAAGGAAGTGGTGTTCCTTTGTCATGTTGTATCGACGAAAGGAATTCGTGTGGATCCACAGAAAGTTGAGGCGGTTGTGAATTGGTAACAACCTAAATTGGTGTCGGAGGTTCGTGGTTTCTTGGGAATAGCGGGTTATTATCGACGTTTTGTGGATGGTTTTTCTAAGGCTGCTGCTCCTTTGACGAAGTTATTGCAAAAGGATGTTAAGTTCGACTGGATGGAGATGTGACAACAAGCTTTTGAGAAGTTGAAGGAAGCTTTGTGTAGAGTGTCCATGAGTTCTATATTTTGTACACATTCATGCCCTTATTATTGTTATTCTTAAGCTCATTTAGGCATATTTAGGTGCATTGCATGCATAATAACAATATTTTCTCTTTTACCATGATTTTATTGAATATTTTATGTTTTGTTAAGAAAAGATACTGTTTCAGAAAATCACATTCCACAACCCTCAAATCACATTTAACAACATCTAAACATGTCTAAAACACTCATACATGTTATATCCAACATTCCAAACATTTATGCATCATCAAACATTCGCAAAACAAGCATCAAACATGGTAATTCATGGAGAGATATTAAACTACTCAAGCATGCTTTTAGACACAAACCATAGCATAGCCAAATACCAAAGGCAAGACCATAAACCATATAGAGACCATTTAGAAGTCCCAATACACAAACCAAACATGCTCAAGGTGTTTAACATCACCAAAAAAATCCATGAGTAGAAATCCCTCCCATTGCCTCTTATTACACTAAAGTGAAAACACATACTTTGTTTAGATAAAATCACTTGGATTCCCCATTGAAGAAACAAATGAGCGTAAGCATAAAGCTTTGTGAGGACCTCTATAGCAACACACATTCATCAATGCATTTTATAAAACCAAAGCACCATTCTTGTAAACATATTCCTTCCTTTAAAACATGCACTTTAAAACATCATTTCCACTATCAAATCCACATGCTCATAGCATCTTTAATTACAACAGCAAAAACCTTTTCTCATGCTTAATCCAAGCATCATATGCATTCAAGCATATCTCTCAAGCATCTCATGCTTCCTAGAAATAATGTTCAACTTTCAATCATTATATCAACATCATTATATTGACTCACAAGTGATCAATAACAAACCATATCAAAACCAACTCAATTGACACAATCGGATATGCGGATTACAAGCGTTGTCCAACACGCGTCACACACACTACCGGATTCACAAGGTAGAGTTTAATGGCACAATCACAACCCCTCAACACTCGTGATGGAGATTAATGGCACAATCACAACCCCTCAACATCACTCATCGATAGTTGTATAATTCCACTAACGAGAGCACGAGATACAAACCACAAGATTCACACACATGATTAAACCATCCACCGTTGTGATCTTAGCCTTAATTGTTAGGGTATTTGGATAGAGTTTACGTCACAATCACAACCCCTCGACATCCAATGCGACTTTATTCACGTTGCACCCAATCCTATAGCCGGCTATCTATATCCGATTAAAGTAACCAAAACCTTTTACCATTACTTGCCAATATAATCATTATTCATCATTAATTCAGTGTTTTACAAGCATAAACCACAATGCCACTTTTACAAGCATTAACATGCTTAAAATCAAATGCATAAATCATATGAACCCAAGGATAACTTACCATGTGCATCCTTAACAAAATGGCATTTAAAACCAGCAAAATCATTGCTCAAAACATGCTTTAAAATAGAAATCAAACTACATTTAAAACAAGTGCATTTCAAACCAAAATATAGCACAATCCGAGAGAGACTTTCAATTTACTTACTCTTGAGCTTAGCTAAGTGTTTCAAACTTACACTAAGCTCCCAAAACCACGTACAAAACGTTTCAAAGCTGGAAAATCCTTTTCCACTCACCGATACGCGAAACTTTGCTTGCCGACGCGAAGATCACTCGCCCGAAGCCTGCAAAAATGCTTCGCTTGCTTCCGGATCAAGATCCCTTATTTTTAGAGCATCAAAACAGAGATCCAAATGCATTAAAATGCATTCCAACACCAGCAACTAAACACAAACTCGTTGCTCACCAAAACTACACCAATTTACCCATCCAAAACAACCAAAAACTCAATCGATTGCCTCCTAAACCAAGCCCAGCCAACATACATCATATCCAACCATTAACATTCATCAAAACACATCTAAAAACAACCTAAACCCTTCCTTATACCTCGAGCAACCACAACATCAACAAAACACCTCAAAAGCTCAACCAAAATTATCATAAAACTCAAGATCTCAAGGATTTCGGGATCTATATCAACAAAACAACTTTTCAACATCATAATCATCTCAAAACTCAATTAGAATCAATCTAAAACAGAGCTCAACAACAACACTAAAAAAATCATGATTTAAACCTTTATTTTGCAAGATTTTGATATTAAATCAAAACTATAATAAAAATTCAGTTAAAAACAACAATTAGGAGTCAATAATCTTGAGAATTTCAATAAAGAACCTAGATTAGAGGTTGAGAACGAGATTTACCTCCAATCCTTGTCTTCCTTAAAGATTGACAAGTTTTAGCTTCACAAATCTTGAAGAATGTAACCCCCTTAACCCGGCCTAGACGCCCGACCCGAACTAAGAAGATTAAACAGGGAAAATTGAAGTCAACTCGTTAAAGTCAACCTCGATTAACGACCCTTTTTTCTTTTTATCTTCTCTAGATGCACATCATTATCCTATATGTTCAGCAAAGCAATTAGGCGAGAACGACACAACGACCAGAGTTCGATTAGGGGTTCAATTGCATACATTTAACCTTTAGGGACTAAATTGTAATTTCCAGATAATACATGGACTTTTTAGATTTTAAAGTTACCAAACCATAATTAGTCATGTAACGTACCAACATGTCAAAAATCACCTCAAACGGTTCATCCAAACTCAACCAATTGAACAAACATTAAATAGGGACCAAAATGCAACATTTCAGAACTTAAAAAGATTCTTTTAACTGAAGTTAACGAAACCGTATCGGTACACCTCAGCCTGTATCGATACGCCCAAGCCCATATCGATACGACCTTCAATCTTTTACCTAGGCATATCGATATTCGGGTAAATCGTATCGGTACACCTAAGCTGAAATAGCCTGAATTTGGCCTTAGTGTATCGATACTCCTTCCCGAGTATCGATACGCATACCAGACGTGCACATTCATCAGCCATTTAAACACATTTAACAACATCTAAACATGCTTAAAACTTACATACATGTTGTAAACAACTTACTCAACACATAATCATCAACAAACAACATAACATAATCATCAAGCATATCAAAGCATGGTGAAAATATTAGCTACTCAAGCATGCTTTAGAATATAAGCCATAGCATAGCCAAAACACTATAATCAAGACCATAAACCAATTAGAGACCATTTACAAGTCCAAAAACGTAAACCAAACATGCCCAAGATGTTTAACATCACCAACAAAACCAAGAGTAGAAATCCGACCCATTGCCTCTTATTACACCAAAGTAAAACCACATACATTGCTTAGCGAAAAACTTGGATTTCCCCCTTGCTTTCTTGCTGCCTCTAATGCTCAATTCTCTACATTGATGAAACAAATGAGCGTAAGCATAAAGCTTAGTGAGGACCGCTAGAAACCAAACATTCATCAATTCAATTTGTAAAACCAAAACACCATCATTTGTCAACATAAGCCTTTCTTTAAAGCATGCTCTTTAAGCATTTTTGCACTTTTAAAACCACATGCTCAAAGCATCACATGCATTCTAGAATAATTCCCAAGCATCACATGCTTAATTCATTTCTTAACATCATTATATTGGCTCGCAAGTGATCATTAACAAACCATATCAAAACTAACACAATTGACACAATTGGATATGCGGATTACAAGCGTTGCCCCACACGCTTCATACACACTACCAGACTACACAAGGTGGAGATAAATGGCACAATCACAACCCCTCAACATCACTCATCGATAGTTGTATAATTCCACTAACGAGAGTACGAGACACATACCACAAGACTCACACACAGGATTAAACCATCCACCGTTGTGATCATAGCCTCAATCGTTAGGGTACATGGTGAAGTTTACGACACAATCACAACCCCTCGACATCCAAGGAAAATTTATTCACGATGCACCCAATCCTATAGCTAGCTAACTATATCCGATTAAAGTAACCAAAAACCATTTCCATCACTTGCCAATATAATCATCAACATCATTATTTCACTGTTTTACAAGCATAAATCACAATGCCATTTTCACAAGCATAAACATGCTTAAACCAAATGCATTAATCACATAAATACAAGGATCACTTTCCATGTGCATCCTTAACAAAATGACATTAAAAACCAGCATCATCAATGCTCAAAACATGCATTAAAACAGTAATCAATCCACATTCAATTCAAGTGCATTTTAAACCAAAACATAGCACATTCCGAGAGAGACTTTCGTTTTACTTACTCTTGAGCTTAGCTAAGTGTTTCAAACTTACACTAAGCTCCCAACACCACGCTCAAAGCGTTACAAAGCTGAAAAATCCATTTCCACTCACCAAATGTGAAACCTCGTTCGCCGACGCGAAGATCACCCTTCTGAAGCCTCCAAAAGTTCTTTGCTTGCTTCCGGATCAAGATCCCCTATTTTTTAGATCATCAAAACAGAGATCCAAATGCATTAAAATGCATTTCAACACCAGCAACTAAACACAAACTCGTTGCTCACCAAAACTACACCAATTTACCCATCCAAAACAACCGAAAACTCAATCGATTGCTTCCTAAACCAAGCCCAACCAACATACATCACTTCTAACCATTATTAAACATCAAAACACAACTAAAAACAACATAAACCCTTCCTTATAACTCCAGCAAGCATAACACCATCAAACCACCTCAAAAACCCAACTAAAACCATCAAGAAACTCAAGGATCTCAAGGATTTTAGGATTTATATTACCAAAACTCTATTTCAACATAATAATCAACTCAAAACTCAATTAAAATCAATCCAAAATAGAGCTCATCAATAACACTCCGAAAATCAAGATTTAAACCATGATTTTGCAAGATTTTGATCTTAAATCAAGACTATAATCAAAACTCAGCCAAAACAACAATTAGGAGCCAAAGATCTTGGGAATTTCAATAAAGAACCTAGATTGAAGGTTGAGAACGTGATTTACCTCCAATCCTTGCCTTCCTTAAGGATTGACAAGTTTTTGCTTCACAAATCTTGAAAATCTTGAAGAGAATCCTTAGAAAATAATGAGAACTAAAGAGAAAGTGTTTGAGAGAAAAGAAATATGGAGAAAAGGTCTTTTAGAAATGTGTTTGGCTGAAATGAGGATTGAAAGTTAGTTACGTAAAAAGATTTCTCTCAAATAATCATTTAATTAATTATTATAATTAAAAATCCATTTTAATCAATTAAAATAATTCATTAAAACACATGTCAATTTAAGGAAGGTGTAATTGCACCATAGCTCCCTAAAGATTCTAAGATTTTTGACTCGACTTTGAAATTTACAATTTTCCACAGTTTTAAAACTTTACATTTTGGTCAATACCCAAAATGTACCTCTTCCGAAACTCTTTTCTTAAAATTGATTTGACCAACCTCTTAAACATGATTTTAGAGGATTTTATCAATTTTTTCATATTTTTATCCTTTCCCAACCCTTGATTCCCCTAAACCACCTAATACGATTCGAACTGTTCCCGACCGGTCCGATCCGATGTCTAAAACATCTAGTCCCAAAACCAGGGCGTTACAAAGAAATTGAATAGAGTTATTGGAAATGATTTAGAAATCAAAGAGAGAGTGTTTGGGAGAAAATAAATCTGGAGAAATGGTTTTAGAAATGGGTTTTGCTGAAATGAAAGTTAGTTACGTCAAAAACTTCTCAATTTCCTATTTTAACAATTTAGTAGAATAACATCGCTTTTTAATTAATCATCCAAAAATCATTTAAAACACATGTCAATTTAAGGAAAGGTATAATTGCACAAAGCTCCCTAAAGATTCTAAGATTTTGACTCCTCTTTTAAAATTGCATTTTTCCACAGTTTTAAAATTTACATTTTAGTCACTACCCAAAATGTACCACTTCTCAAACTCATTTTGTAAAATTGATTTGACCAACCTCTCAAACATGATGTTAGAGGATTTTAGAAATTTTTGTCATATTTTTATCCTATCCCGACCCTTGATCTCCCTAAACCACCTTATACAATTGGAACTGTATCCGACCGACCCGATCCGATGTCTAAAACATCTAGGCCCAAAACCAATGCGTTACAACTCTCACCCTGTTAGGAAATTTCATTCCCGAAATTTTACCTAAAGGAAAAAGGTGTGGAAACTGCTTCAGCATGTCCGCCTCGCTTTCCCGAGTGGCCTCCTCAACTCCTCGGTGTCGCCACAACACCTTCACAAACTCTATCGTCTTGCCACGAAGAACTTTGCTGCTCGAATCAAGGATCTTCACTGGTTCCTCGTCAAAAGACAAATTCGGATTCAACTTTATCTCCTCAACATGCATCACATGCGAATGATCCAATCTATACCTCCGCAACATCGAAACATGAAACACATCATGGATCTTTTCAAAATCGGGAGGCAACCTCAACCGATAAGCCACAGGACCAACACGCTCCACAACTTCATAAGGTCCAATAAACCTCAGGCTAAGCTTACCCTTACGCCCAAATCTCATCACCTTCTTTCAAGGCGATACTTTCAATAACACTCGTTCGCCAACCGCGAACTCAATCTCCTTATGCTTCAGATCCGCGTAAGACTTTTTCCGATCCGATGCTGCCTTCAAGTGCTCACAAATGAGCTTCACCTTCTCGGTGGTTCCTTTCAACATAGCCGGCATCGAAATCAACTTTTGTTCAGTTTCCGCCCAACAAAGAGGCGTTCTGCACTTTCTCCCATACAATGCCTCGTAAGGAGCCATTTGAATGCTTGCTAGTAACTATTGTTGTAAGCAAACTCAACGAAAGGCAAGTGCTTCTCCCAAGAACCCTAAAAATCAATAACGCATCATCTCAACATGTCCTCAAGCACCTGTATAACACGTTCTGACTGGCCATCTGTCTGAGGATGATAAGAGGTACTGAAATTCAACCGTGTACCCAAGGCTTGATGCAAGCATTCCCAAAACCTCGATGTGAACCTCGGATCTCTATCCGACACTATAGACTTCGGCACACCATGCAACTGCACAATCTCAACGATATACAACTTTTCCAGCTTATCCAAGGTATACGTAGTATGCACAAACAAAAAATGTGCACACTTCATAAGGCGATCATCAATCACCCAAATAGAATTCTTCTTCGATGGTGACAAAGGCAAACTAGACACAAAATCCATGGTAATCCTTTCCCACTTCCATTCTGGGATTTTCAAAGGTTGCAACAACCCAGAAGAAATCTAATGTCCTACCTTCACTCGCTGGCAATCCATGCATTTGCTAACAAACTCGGCAACATCCTTCTTCAATTCCATCCAATAGTACTCATCCTTCAAACCACGATACATCTTTGTACTACCAGGATGCATAGCGAAAGTACTACTATGTGCCTCAGTCAGAATAGTGCGCCTCAACTCAGCATCATTCGGCACCACTATTCCACTCCCAAAACATAGAACACCATCATCATTGAAACTGAAATCTGAAGGCTTACCCTCCGTAATATCCTGGACGTGAGGGACAATAGAATCATCAAGCAAGTGCCTATCCTTGATCAACAGAGTTAAGGATGGTTTCACTTGCAATTCGACAATAAGACCACAATCTCAAGATATGCTCAAGTGAGCAAACATCGCCCTCAACACCACAGCCACCTTCCTGCTCAAAGCATCGGCCACAACATTGGCCTTTCCAGGATAATACTCGATCGACAGATCATAATCCTTAAACAACTCCACCCATCGACGTTGCCTAAGATTCAACTCCTTTTGAGACATAAGATACTTCAAACTCTTATGATCTGTGAATACCACACACTTCTCGCCATATAGGTAATGCCTCCAAATCTTCAGAGCAAACACAACAGCCGCGAGCTCAAGATCATGAGTAGAGTAGTTACGCTCATGCACCTTCAACTGCCTAGATGCATATGCCACTACCTTACCCTCTTGCATCAACACACAACCCAAACCAACATAGGACGCATCACTATAGACTACAAACTCCTTATCAGACTCAAGTTGAATCAGGACAAGAGCTTGTGTCAAAGCTTCCTTCAGCTTCTCAAAAGCTTGCTGCCTCGCATATGTCGACTCAAAGCGAACATTTTTCTGCAACAATTTGGTCAAAGGTGCAGCAATCTTCGAGAAACCGTCGACGAACCTACGATAATATCCAGCCAAGCCAAGAAAACTCCACACCTCTGTCACTGTCTTAGGCACCTTCCAACTCATCACTGCCTCTACCTTATGTGGATCAGCACAAATACCCTTAGCTGATACCACATGCCCAAGGAAGACTACTTCCCTAAGCCAAAACTCACATTTTCTAAGCTTAGCATAAAGTTGGTTCTCCAACAACACTTGCAACACAACCCTTAGGTGTCTATCATGATCCTCCTCGGTACGAGAGTACACAAAGATATCATCGATGAACACCACCACAATCTGATCCAAAAACTCATAGAACACGCGATTCATCATGTCCATGAAAGCAACAGGGGCGTTGGTTAAAGCAAAAGGCATCACTAAGAACTCATAACGCCCGTACCTTGTCCGGAAAGCCGTCTTAGGTACGTCTACATCCTTCACCTTCAACTGGTAATACCCTGACCTCAAGTTAATCTTAGAAACCACCGAGGCTCCCAGGAACTGATCAAAGAGATCATCAATCCTTGGCAAGGGATACTTGTTCTTGATCAACAATGTAACCCCCTTAGCCCGGCCTAGACGCCCGACCCGAACTAAGAAGATTACACGGGGAAAGCCAAAGTTAACTCATTGAAGTCAACCTTGATTAATGACCCTTTTTTATTTTCATCTTCTCTAGATGCACATTATTATCCTATATATTCAGCAGAGCAATTAGGCGAGAACGACACAACGATCAGAGTTCGAGTAGGGGTTCAATTGCTTACATTTGACCTTTAGGGACTAAATTGTAATTTCTAGAAAAAACATGGACTTTTTAGATTTAAAATTTACCAAACTATAATTTGTTATATAACGTACCAACATGTCAAAAATCACCTCAAACGGATCATCCAAACTCAACCAATTGAACAAACATTAAACAGGGACCACAATGCAACATTTCAGAACTTAAAAAGATTCTTTTAATTGAAATTAACGAACCCGTATCGGTACGGCTCAGCCTGCATCGATACGCAAATTTATAGTAGCGAGTTTTGGGAAAAAAGTATCGATACGACCAAGCCCGTATTGATACGACCTACAATCTTTTGCCTAGGCGTATCGATACGCGGGTAAATCGTATCGGTACACCTAAGCTGAAAAGCTTGAATATGGCCTTAGTGTATCGATACTCCTTCCCGAGTATCGATACACATACCAGAATTGCACATTCATCAACCATTTAAACACATTTAACAACATCTAAACAAGCTTAAAACATACATACATGTTATAAACAACTTACTCAACACATAAGCATTAACAAACAACATAACAAAATCATCAAGCATATCAAGTCATGGTGAAAATATTAGCTACTCAAGCAAGCTTTAGAATATAAGCCATATAGCCAAAACACTATAAGCAAGACAAACACAATTATATTGGCTCATGCTTATACCAAGCATCATATGCATTCTAGCATAATTCCCAAGTATCACATGCTTCATTCATTTCTAAACATCATTATATTGGCTCGCAAGTGATCATTAACAAACCATATAAAAACAAACACAATTGACACAATCAGATACGCGGATTACAAGCGTTGCCCCACACGCTTCATACAAACTACCGAACTACACAAGGTGGAGATAAATGACACAATCACAACCCCTCAACACCCGAGATGGAGATAAATGGCCCAATCAAAACCCCTCAACATCACTCATCGATAGTTGCATAATTCCACTAACGAGAGTACGAGACACATACCACAAGACTCACACACAAGATTAAACCATCCACCTTTGTGATCTTAGCCTCAATCGTTAGGGTACTTGGATGGAGTTTACGACACAATCACAACCCCTCGACATCCAAGGCGACTTTATTCAAGGTGCACCCAATCCTATAGCCGGCTAACTATATCCAATTAAACTAACCAAAAACTATTTCCATCACTTGCCGATATAATCATTAACATCATTATTTCACTGTTTTACAAGCATAAATCACAATGCCATTTTCACAAGCATAAACATGCTTAAACCAAATGCATTAATCACATAAATCCAATGATCACTAACCGTGTGCATCCTTAACAAAATGGCATTAAAAACAAGAATCATCAATCCTCAAAACATGCTTTAAAACATTAATCAATCCACATTCAATTCAAGTGCATTTTAAACCAAAATATCATATGCATTCTAGCATATACCAAGCATCATATGCATTCTAGCACATTCAATTCAAGCTTACACTAAGCTCACAATACCACGCTCAAAGCATTATAAAGCTGGAAAATCCATTTCCACAATCCGATATGCAAAACCTCGCTCGCCGACGCGAAGATCACCCTTCTGAAGCCTCCAAAAATGCTTCACTTGCTTCCGGATCAAGATCCCCTATTTTTAGAGCATCAAAATAGAGATCAAAATGCATTAAAATGCATTTCAACACCAGCAACTAAACACAAACTCGTTGCTCACCAAAACTACACCAATTTACATCCAAAACAACCAAAAACTCAATCGATTGCTTCCTAAACCAAGCTCAGCCAACATACATCACCTCCAACCATTATTAAACATGAAAACACATCTAAAAACAACATAAACCCTTCCTTATACCTCCAGCAAGCATAACACCATCAAAGCACCTCAAAAACCCAACTAAAACCATCAAGAAACTCAAGGATCTCAAGGATTTCAGGATTTATATTACCAAAACTCTTTTTCAACATAATAATCAACTCAAAACTCAATTAAAATCAATCCAAAATAGAGCTCATCAATAACACTACGAAAATCAAGATTTAAACCATGATTTTGCAAGATTTTGATCTTAAATCAAGACTATAATAAAAACTCAGCCAAAAACAACAATTAGGAACCAAATATCTTGGGAATTTCAATAAAGAACCTAGATTGAAGGTTGAGAATGGGATTTACCTCCAATCCTTGCATTCCTTAAGGATTGACAAGTTTTTGCTTCACAAATCTTGATGAGAATCCTTATAAAATGACGAGAACTAAAGAGGGAGTGTTTGAGAGAAAATAAATCTGGAGAAAATGTCTTTTAGAAAAGTGTTTGGCTGAAATAAGGATTTAAGGTTAGTTACGTAAAGAGATTTCTCTCAAATAATCATTTAATTATTTAATATAATTAAAAATCCATTTTAATCAATTAAAATAATTCATTTAAAACACATGTCAATTTAAAGAAGGTGTAATTTCACCATAGCTCCCTAAAGATTCTAAGATTTTTGACTCCACTTTGAAATTTACAATTTTCCACAATTTTAAAACTTTACATTTTGGTCACTACCCAAAATGTACCTCTTCCAAAACTCTTTTTGTAAAATTGATTTGACCAACCTCTTAAACACGATTTTAGAGGATTTTAGCAATTTTGTCATATTTTTATCCTTTCCCGATCCTTGATTCCCCTAAACCACCTAATACGATTCAAATCGTTCTCGACCGATCCGATCCGATGTCTAAAACATCTAGGCCTAAAACCAGGGCATTACAACTCTCCCCTAGTTAGGTAATTTCGTCCCCAAAATTTTACCTGCAGAAAAAAGGTGTGGAAACTGCTTTAGCATGTCCGCCTTGCTTTCCCAAGTGGCCTTCTCAACTCCTTGATGTCGCCACAACACCTTCACAAGCTCTATCTTCTTGCCACGAAGAACTTTGCTACTCAAATCCAGGATCCTCACCGATTCCTCGTCATAAGACAGATCCGGATTCAACTCTATTTCCTCAACAGGCATCACATGCGAAGGATCTGATCTATACCTCCGCAACATCGAGTCATGAAACACATCATGAATCTTTTCCAACTCGGGAGGCAACCTCAATCGATAAGCCACAAAACCAATACGCTCCACAACCTCATATGGTCCAATACACCTCAGGCTAAGCTTACCCTTACGCCAAAATCTCATCACCTTCTTCCAAGGCAAGACTTTCAAAAACACATGTTCGCCAACCGCGAACTCAATCTCCTTACGCTTCAGATCCACGTAAGACTTTTTCCGATCTGATGCTGCCTTCAAACGCTCACAAATGAGCTTCACCTTTTCGGCGGTTCCTTTCAATATAGCCAACATCAAAATCAACTTTTTCCCAGCTTCTGCTAAACAAAGAGGGGTTCTACACTTTCTCCCATACAAAGCCTCGTATGGAGCCATTTGGATACTTTCCTGGTAACTATTGTTGTAAGCAAACTCGACTAATGGCAAGTGCTTCTCCCAAGAGCCCTGAAAATAAAAAATGCAACATCTCAACATATCTACAAGCACCTGGATAACACGTTCTGACTGTCCATCCGTCTGAGGATGATAAGAAGTACTGAAATTTAACCGTGTACCCAAGGCTTGATGAAACATTCCCAAAACCGTGATGTAAACCTAAGATCCCTATCCGACACTATGGACTTTGGCACACCATGCAACCGCACAATCTCAGCAATGTACAGCTCTGCTAGCTTATCCAAGGTATACGTAGTATGCACAGGCATGAAATGTGAACATTTCGTAAGGCGATCTACAATCACCCACACAAAATTCTTCGTTGATGGTGACAAAGGCAACCCATACACAAAATCCATGGTAATCCTTTCCCATTTCCATTCAAGGATTCTCAAAGGTTGCGACAACCCAGAAGGTACCTGATGTCCAACCTTCACTCGCTGACACACCATGCACTTGCTAACGAACTCGGCAACATCCTTTTTCAATCCCACCCAGTAGTACTCATCCTTCAAATCATGATACATCTTTGTAATACTAGGGTACATAGCGAAAGGATTGCTAAGAGCTTTAGTTAGAATAGTGCACCTCAACTCAACATCACTCGGCACCACTATCCGACTCCCAAAACACAGAACACCATCATTATTAAAACTAAATTCCGAAGGCTTACCATACGTAATATCCTAAACGTGAGGAACAAGAGAATCATCAAGCAACTGCTTATCCTTGATCAACTGAATCAGGGATGGTTTCACCTGCAATTCAGCAACAAGACCACCATCTCGCGATATACTCAAGCGAGCAAACATCGCCCCCAACTCCACAGCCACTTTCTTGCTCAAAGCATCGACCACAACATTTTCCTTTCCCGGATGATACTCGATCGACAGATCATAATCCTTAAGCAACTCCACCCAACGATGTTGCCTAAGATTCAACTTCTTCTGAGACATAAGATACTTTAAACTCTTATGATCTGTGAACACCACACACTTCTCTCCATACAAATAATGCCTCAAAATCTTCAAGGCAAACACAACAATCGCAAGCTCAAGATCATGAGTAGGGTAGTTTTGCTCATGCACCTTCAACTACCTAGATGCATACGCCACTACCTTACCCTCCTGCATCAACACACAACCCAAACCAATAATGGACGCATCACTATAGACTACAAACTTCTTACCAGACTCAGGTTGAACCAGGACAAGAGCTTGCGTCAAAGCTTCCTTCAGCTTCTCAAAAGCTTGTTGCCTCGCATCTGTCCACTCAAACCGAACATTTTTCTGCAACAATTTGGTCAAGGGTGCAACAATCTTCGAGAAACCCTTGACAAACGTACGTCAATACCCACCAAGCCAAGAAAACTTCGGACTTCTTCCACCGACTTAGGCACCTTCCAACTCATCACAGCCTCTACTTTATGCGGATCAACACGAATACCCTCAACCGATACAACATGCCCAAGGAAAACCACCTCTCTAAGCCAAAACTCACACTTTCTCAGCTTAGTATACAACTGGTTCTCCAACAACACTTGCAAAACTATCCTTAAGTGTCTATCATGATCCTCCTCGGTACGAGAGTACACAAGGATGTCATCGATGAACACTACACGAACTGATCCAAGACCTCATGGAACACACGATTCATCATGTCCATGAAAGCATCAGGCGCATTGGTTAAACCAAACGACATCACTAAGAACTCGTAATGCGTGTACCTTGTCCAAAATGATGTCTTAGGAACGTCCACATCCTTCACCTTCACTAATAATACACTGACCTCAAGTCTATCTTAGAAAACACCGAGGCTCCACAAAACTGATCAAAGAGATCATCAATCCTTGGCAAGGGATACTTGTTCTTGATCATCAACTTGTTCAGTTGCTGATAATCTATACACATCCGCATTGTCCCATCTTTCTTCTTTACAAACAGCAACAGGCGTACCCCAAGGTGATACACTCGGCCGGATGAAGCCTCGATCGAGCAATTCCTGAAGTTGCATCTTCAATTCTTTCAACTCTTTAGGTGCCATGCGATAAGGAGCAATGGACACCAGAGTCGTATTCTCATACAACTCGATACCAAACTCTACTTCTCTGTTTGGCGTCAACCCCATCAATTCTTCCAGAAAGACACCCAGAAAATCACATACAGTTCTGATGTCCTGCACACGTACATCCTTTATACCAGGATTCATCACGTATGCAAGATAAGCATCGCAACCCATCCTTAACAAACGTCTTGCCTCCATAGACGAAACCACATTAGATAAGAATTTCACATTCTCGCCTACTATCACCATATCATAATCATTATCAAGCTTTAAGGTGACTCGCTTAACTTCAAATTCAACCACTGCTCTATGCTCAGACAACCAATCCATACCAAGGATCACATTAAATCCATAAAAGGGTAAATTCATCAAATCCACAAGAAAAACATAACCCTGAACAAATAAGGGACACCTCCGATACAACTTCCTAGTGACTACAGTATCACCAAAAGAACTAGTCACTTGCATTCCTACTTCAAGCAACTCAACAAGTATATCAAGCAAATGTGCATGCTCACTCAAGATATAAGAATGCATGGATCCAGAATCAATCAAAGCCAACAATGATAAAGATTGTAGAAAAAAGGTTCCTGCGATAACATCAGTGTCGTTGCGCTCCTCGAGTTGAGCATAGATCCTCGCAAGTCTGCCTCCCTCAGGCCGAACTGCTACGACATGGGCGATACCATACTGACCCTCTTCTCTCCTCTTGAAGTTACCTCGGTCGCGCCCACAACCTCTCTGAGGTGCAGCCACAGCAGGTGCACGTCCCTGGCCTCCCCCGGCCAACAGAGGACACTCACGCCTCATATGATCCGATGAACCACAGTTCCAGGAAGAATTACCTGTTACCACAACATGAGCCTGTGCCTCTCTAGCTGCACGTGGAGAATCTCGCTTCAGATGGTCCCTCGATCCACAAGTCCAACACGTGTACTGCTCTGATCTCACTCGGCCTCCTTGAGCCTGACCACCCCATCCTGGAGCACCTCGCCTCCCATCAGGCTGATGTCTCCTATCACAACCTCTTTTGTTCCGTCCACCTCTGGAACTATACTTAGCTGCTCTCTTTCCAGAGCGAGAACCACCTCCACGAGATGTCAGACCCAAGTTCTGCTCGATGTCCTTAGCTCAACATACAAGCACATCAAAATCCGTGTAGTCTGTAGCCAACATATAGGTCTTAACTTCCTACACCAGCCCTTATTGGAAACGATCACAACGATGCCTCTCACTCGACATCAACTCAGGTGCATACTGGCTTAGACGTACAAACTGGACCTCGTACTTAGCCACAGAGAGATTTCCCTGAACAAGAAACATGAACTCGCGCTTCTTCTCATCCAAGTATCTCACAGCCAAATACTTCCTCTTAAAAGCACTTTTGAAGAACTCCCAATCTACCTCATTGGGTTCCATACCAGTGGTGATAGTCGTCCACCAACTATAAGCATCACCCTGGAGCAAAGAAACTGCGCATCCCAACTTGCGAACATCATTGCATCCCATCTGATCCATAATACGAATCATACTAGCTAACCAGGCTTCCGATGCCTCAGGAGACATTCCATAGAACTCAACAACTCCCAGACTCCTCAGCCTTTCCAAAGGCAAACCCGTCTGCCCAGCTACAGGTGCTTGAACATGCCCTTCGGCTACCACAACTTGAAACGCTCCGGTGATCGCCTCAACCAGCGGCGCTAGATCACCCAAAACTGGACCAGCCTGTCCTTCTTGCTCCGGCTCTCCACCCCAGATGGTGGCAGAGGTAAAGTCTCATCAGTTGGGTTCTCAACCCCTGATTACCCTTCTCAGGCGAAGGCACGGTCATATTCGATCTAAGCTCTCTCCTCGGACCCATAGTGCTATTTTTAACAAGGCATAACAACAAAAACAAATCAAACCATAATTTAGGCCAAACTCAAGCAAGGATCCAAAACTTGTTGCGTGTAAAAGTGTCTATCGCAATGTAGTGCAAGTGTACACGATGCAAGTAGTAAAGTGATACGTAAGTATCAGATATCGTCTCCACAGGGACTGGGCTAATAGCTTTAACCTTGGATTTCTGCACAAGAGGGAAAAGAAATAGTTTAATTGTTGTCACGAGATAATAAAGAAGAATGAAAATAAAGGATAAAAATATTCAGAGTAAAGAATGGGCCGGTATTGATCCGCTCTGTAGTGCAGGTGTTTGCACTGTCTAAGACTTCTCTGTTCTGTCGTAGCGCCCCTCGCGACAGCACCTGCTACGACAGCGGTCTGTTGTAGTCGCGGCAGCGAACACACAACTCAGCACTTCAAGCTTGGCAAGAATCCCTGCTATGCCTTGGCCTATCCCTAGGTCCAAGTCTGTCGATGAACACGTCTTTGATGATACCTCCCGGCGTGAATCGAAGGATGAACACCGATGTTGTTGAATTCTTCCTTAGCCACTTAACCTCGTCCTATCCCTAGGTTCGAGATAGTTCAACCATAAACTAGAGAACCCGTACTTATTCCTTTCGTATACTTAACTCTCCCGATATTAAGTAAATGTGTAATCTCACAATGCTCTCCCGATACTCTTGCAAGATGTTGAAAACCAGAATAAGCAAACTTGAAGTCTATTTTATTGAACATAAGAAAATCCTAAAACAATGCAATCCTTGTAACTACTTCATAGAATCAACCCCTAGCCCTAGGGGAATTTTAGAACATGATGTGAAGGGGGAAAACGACTAGGGTTTAGAGGAAGACGGCTAGAGAATAAGATATCCTTCCCTAGGTCGAATTACATGCCTTTATATAGGCCTTGTGTTCAGGTTTACTAATATGGAAAGAATACAAGTTTAAATTAAAGTACAACTCTATTAAAGACTAAATCTTCAGAATAGTTGTCTTTAACTCGTCCTCTCTTCTTGCTTGGAGTTTCTTCCTTGAACTTTGGGCTTGTCCTTCATTTTGATCTAGGGCTCAGAAAATTATAAGAGTGCTTCATGACAGACCGGCTTAATTTCCTCTTTCTGTCGAGCCACGTCACTTCTTCCCTTTATTGTTGTTGTCGTCCTTAGCTGCCACGGCAACATCGTCCTTCTTGTCTGCAGTCCAGTGTTCCAGCTCTGCTTCTCCACTACCCAGCGTCTGCTACAACAGCTACCTGCAAAAGTGACCAATTTTAGTAGAAACTGTGCCATTTAATATAATTGTGATGTATGAATGAAATCTATCCTAAATGCAATGAATTATGCTTGAATGCAACAGAAATATGGGTTAAATAGGGGGTAAAATATAGAACTTTTACACACTCAACACACCCCCAAACTCAAGTTTTTGCTTGCGCTCAACCAATTAAAACCTAAAAAAGAATAAAATTTTTGTTTGGCTTAAAACAATGAACTTTGCCTTACCTACCCTTCATTCCCTGCTGTAAGCAACACCCTATTGGATAATTCATGATTCATCCGGAACCTTGCTATAATTCTCGTGTAGTGTGTGCATGTTTTGTGAACAATTATATGCCTAGATTCCCTTAGTTTACTAGAATAGCTAAGCTTCTAACTTGAATTTTATGCCAACTTTCATCTTTTTGGAGGCAATTCTTAGGCTCCTTTAGTTTTTTAATTAGACTCGATTCTCTTTTCTTAGTTTAAGTTTTACTAGAGCCGGTTTCGGGCACCTCTAGCTAACTTCCTAGAGCCGGTTTCGGGCACCTTTAGGTGTATTGAGTCTATTTTTCTTTAACTTCTTTTCCTAGAGCCAGTGTTAGGCACCTCTAGGGGCGATTCAAATATTAAGCTTTTCCCTATTCTAGTTTACCAGTTGAGTTCTAGACAATATAAAAGTCACAAATGTGTTTGAGAATCAAAACTATAGTAAGGCTCTAAACTGCTCCTAAAACTATCCTAAAGGCACTGCCACGACAGAGGCTGTCACGGCAGGTAAGTTCAATTCAAAGACTTAAACCAAATTTTTCAGTTTTTTTAAGCAAAAATAAACTAAATAATAGACACAATATTTAAACTTAACAACACTTCATTAATAGAGGGATGCCACCCCCAAACTCAAGGGTTGCATTGCCCTCAATGCAAATGACAGAATGTTAAAAGAAAAGAAAAATAACATCACAAATTATAACAAAATAGCATACATCAAATATAAGAAAAGAAACTTAAATTTTAAGCGTTATCGTCGTTGTTGCTGCTGCTGATGATCCGAATCTGTCAGCGACAGTGACTTTCCTTGTCGGTCCCGACAGATGGCTGGGAGAGGCAGAGGTGTTCTTGTTCTTGGCTTCCCTCGAAGGTTGGATGCGGGTAGGTGAAATATGTGGTGGTTTCTCCAGCACCTGAACCTCCTCGGAGGAGCTACTGTTGCTGCTGTCGCTACTACCGCTACTGCTGCTGCCGGATTTCTCTTGGCCGGATGATCCGACTCTAGTGTTTGGGTTCTGTCATTTCATCGAGGTGAATTCCTTGGACAGGTTCCTCTTGGCCGAGGGCTCGTCATCGGATTTCCCCCAAATAGAGGAGGAGGAGAAGCCAGCTATATACCTGTCGAGGTCGGACATGGGATCTTTTCTCTTCTCTCCCCTGGCAGATGGTGTGGCAGTGTGGCTGTCGCCTACAGCTGTTGTGGCCGGGGTCGGGGTGGACGCGGCAGATGGTATTCTCGGTGTGGCAGTAGGGGTAGGACTATGGGTAGGTGTGGGGATAGCAAAATAATGGCCAGGGAAGGCAAGAAACAGTACATCAGGAAAATTAAGATTGGTTTTAATGAAATGTACCGTTGCTGTTGTGAAATCCCGAATGAAGCTCATCAGGCCCAGTTGTCGTTCCTCCATTTTCTGCAGGGCTGCAAGGATTTGGGTTGAGGAGTATGCTGGGGGAGCTGCTACAGTGGGTTGCCTGGAAGGAGCTGGGAGTGGCTGCTGCTGGGCTGATCCTGAAGCAGCACTGTGTCGGGTATTTCTGGTACTCATGGTTGCAATGGTCTGTGGAAAAGAAAAATGAATGCAAATAAACTTCTAGAGAGTAAACAAGTAGAGAGAGTAAACGTGAGTGAAAAATTAATAGTAAAACGGGGTTTATATAGATGAGGAGTTTGCTGCCCGTTGGAGCTGTAACGGCAGGCGCGAATAACAGGGCCAGCTATTACGCAGTTTCTGACGCGTCTGTCACGCGTTTCTGTGTCTGTTGCGCGTCTGTTACACGTTTGCGTGTCTACCACGACAGCGTGTCGACAGGCTGGATTTTTCGCATCTGTCGCGGCAGATGTAACGGCAGGCTCTTATTTTGGGCTTTTTGGGCTGATGGTGAGATGGTGGACTGAGTTCACTTCTTCTTCTCTCCTTGTCTCCTTTATTTCCTAAAAATGATAAAAATAAAACTTAGTTCCTAAAAATAAAATAATTCTAATTTCCTAATAAATATAAATAAATAAATAAATAAATAATAAAAATAAAAAATTAAGTTAAATTAGGGATGCCAGGAGGGGCATCTCCTAAAGTAACCACTTCCTGCATTCTTGGGGCTTCAGTCCCCTGATAATGCTTCAATCTTTGTCCGTTGACTTTAAATTGGTGCCCGTCTTTTAAAGATCTGATTGTGATGGCACAATGGGGAAAAACTTGCACCACTTGGAATGGGCCGAACCACCTAGATTTCAGCTTTCCTGGGAAGAGTTTCAACCTAGAGTTGAACAACAACACAAGCTGCCCTAGGTAGAACTGTCGTGGCCATTGCTCGAATTTCTTCAATCTCATTCAAGTTAAGTAGCCATTTTTGTCCTGCCTTTTCCATGTCCAAATTCACTGCTTTGATGGCCGAATATGCTCTGTGCTCAATCTTAACAGGTAGATGGCATGTTGTGAAATCTATGTTTGATTTTGATATAATTAAATCTTTAAGGATCAAATTGAAAAACTTAAAATTGTTTTATAAGTCCCTTAATAAGTTTTAAATCACCAACTCTTTAAAACTGATTTGAAAAACTCAAACTCAAAATATTTTCTAAGTTTTCCAAGGCCAAACTATTGAAAACCGTCCAGGTGTATCGATACGCTTCCAGCCGTATTGATACCTTTTTTACAAAGTTGGCCACTGGAGGAACTCGTTTCGATACGCCCTTAACCACATCGAAATAGATTCAATCTGTATCGATACGCTCCTTTGTAAAATCTGAAAGAGTTTGAATGGTGTATCGATACGGCTTCACCCGTATCGATACGGTTTTTAACGAATTTTTTATTCAGATCGTTTTAAATGTTTCGACCGTTGGTGTCAGTTGTTAGGTAACCAAATTTCAAATTGGCAGTTGACACGTATTGATACGGTAAACCCTCGTATCGAAACGGAAACTTCTAGTGAGCTAAGTCGAGAAAAAGGTATCGATACGGTCTTAGCCGTTTCGATACCCCGTATCGATATGCCTACGTGTGTTTCGATACCCCCTATTTATTGTGCACAACGACTCTTTCTTTTTTGAGACAGGTATCGATACGGCTCCCTGTGTACCGATACGGATAGCTGCATAAGTGCATTTATGGTGGTAAGAGAGGGTTCCAACGGCTCTATTCAATTCTCCAACCACCCAAACGGCTAGAATTAATAGATGAGGTATAAAATGAAGCCCTTTGAAGGTCAGCAACAACCATTAAACCTACAAGCATCATCAAAGCAAAAATCCAAACCCTTGTGCTCTTCAAAGTCAAATTCTTGTACCCAACTCTAGTATTTTAATTGTTATCTTGTATTGTGAGTTTGGGGTGATTGAAATTGTATTTGGGTAAACATTTATCCTTTGTGAGGAATTATTTGAGTTTACCAAAACCCTCTCTTTGTAAATTGAGTGGATTAAGCTTTGGGTAGAAAGCTTAATCAAATTTGTAAGGTTACCTCCTCATCCAAGAAAAGGGGAAGAATTCAAGTAGTGAATTGGTTGAAAATCCTTAGTGGGAACTAAGGTAGTGATGTAGAGTTCATTTGGAGAACTTGAACCACTCTAACTACTTGTGTCATCTTTTATTTTTCACTTATTCTTCCTACCAATTTTTTAATTGCCAATTCACCCCCTCTTGGCCATTTGCAATTGTGTGATCAACTCAACAATTGGTATCAGAGCTACACTCATTGGAAGGATTACAACCCTCTTGAGTCGATTCTAGGAGAGTTTGATCAACAACTAGTCAAACAATGGCATCCACCTCCAACTCCAATCACTATGAGTCCCAATCGACCACCAAGCCACCACTCTTCAATAGGGATAACTACCCATATTGGAATAATAGGATGAGGCTCTTCATCAATTCTACCGACTACATGGTGTGGGATGTGGTTGAAGAAGGTCCATACATTCCTATGAAGAGAGATGAAGAAAGACTTGTGTAATCACTAATTTTGTCCGGGATGATTAGCCCTTAAATATGCTTAAATAAGAGTGGGCTTTATTTATTCACATTGGGCTTTAATTAATTAATACATAGATATACATATTATTTATTAAAATTCTGGGTTCTATTATTAATCCTCTTCTAATTACTACCTACTATCATATGTTATGTTATTATTATTACTATGTTATTATTTACTATCTATTATTACTAATATATATTATATTATTATTATGACTATTTATATTATTACCAATGTTATTATATACCGTATATTATTAATATTACCTATTATTAGTATTGTTATCTTGTTATTTACTATTATCACTATTATTGCTATTACCATATGTTAAAATTGTTACCGTATTATCTATCATATTACTATTTATTATTACCATCTACTATATACTATTACTAGTATTATATTAACACTACTATTACATATTATATTATTATTATTGTTATTATTATTAATGTTATTATTAAATCTGAAAGCCCAGTATTAAATAAATAAAAAGTCCAATATAAAAGAATAGAAGCCCAAAGTTTATTTTAAAGTCCATTACATAAAAGAAAAAACCCAAAAATACAAGGCCTGTTTGGCCCAAATAATTAAACCCTAATTACATCACAGAAACCCTAATGCTCTCCTATGTTTTGCGCAGCCCAATCTCAGCCGTCAGATCTGGATCCAGATCTGACGGCCCAGATGATCTTTGATCAAAGAAGCCCTAAGCTGTCATCATGTTGCCCCAGCGCCGCACATTTCCTACCGTCAGATCTGGTAAGATCTGACGGTCCACGATCAAAGCGGGAAAGTTCCAGAACCCCACGCGCTCACGCACGACCTTTGGCGTCACCCACGCGCGCGTTCGATCCACGCGCGCCTCCTCAGATCCATGGTGGCCGTCCAGATCTGCACCACGTCGATCGGAGGGATCGCCATCGGCCACGTCCTCACGGCCATCCCGTGCCTCTCTGGTCCCCTCTCCTCGACTCACATGCAACAGAAGTAAAAAACAAAATGTCAGAAACGCAAATGCATCAAATCAACAAAAATCAGAGGCGCACATGAATACAAACAAACAACAATAGCAGATATTTCAGCATATATGTATTTTAGAAAAAGGAAAAATGATGATTTTCGGGGCTATAAAAACCCGAAGCAAATTGTAATTGGGGGGGGGGGGGATTTTTCCTAGAGAGAAAAAATTGTAAAGGGATTCCATTTCGGAAATTTCAGAGAAGCATTAGAGGTTTTTTCAGAGTGTTTTGAGAGAAATTTGTAACCGGAAACTTCAATCAATACAAGCAACCTCAAAGTCTTCAGAGGTATTTTCATTGTCTTTGTTTTCATTTCCATTCGGATCGTATAAAAAATAAAAAGAAATGATCTAAGCTTTCACCTTGCGCGACTCTTCTTCTCCTTCTTGTCTGGTCGCCTTCTCGCCGGTGACAAGCTCCGTGGTCTCTTCCGAGACCATGCACGGGTGAACCGGTGGGAGTGGTAACACAAAAATGGTTTTGGGGATTTCGGTTTTTGATTCTAAAAAAAACAATTTAGAAGGCTTTTGGGGCTTTGATTCCACGAAGGGTTTCAGGTTTGGATTTTCGTGGTTTCGGGAAGAAAAAGGGGAACCTTTTTAGGGTTCCGGCACCGGAAACGGTGACCGGAACCCCTTGGCGGCGCCGGAGGAAATAGAGCAAAGGGGGGAGCTCTCTGGTTTTTAGGGTTTGTAAAATGGTTGAAATGAGTTTAAACCTGCTTTATATTTTGTTTTAATGATTTAAAACCGGTTTAATAACGTTTTAAGCCCCTCCGTGTTACTCTAATTGCACGAAGAGGGGCTTCCGCAAATTTAAATCCCAGCCACAGTCCCTCCATGTTTTCGGTCCTTTTTAATTTCATCCTGATGATCGTTCAAATTGATTTTTGGGTGGTCGAATCACCATATTGGTCCATGTATCCTTCCGCGTTTATTTAATTCGGTCCCCTTTCGCATTATAATCTTTTTTAAAATTGGTTTAATTACCGCCTGAGTCCCTATCTGTTTGCATTCATTTACCTTGCATTTTATTTATATTGTATGTTATCTTGGTCATATTGTGTTATTATGTATGCATTTTGTTTTTTTTTTGCATCGAATACATATTTTGCCATATTGTTTTATTAGTAGATGCATATACGTTTTTGTATTGCATGGCATTTTTTTTTATGTTATTATTCATACTCATGTTCATGCCTTTTTGTTATGCGTTTATTCGAATATATATTTGTTATATGCTTTTTTAATGTCATTTGGTTTGAATATATGTGACATGCATTTTAATTGTCATTCATGTGACTCTTTAATTTAGCTCGATAATTAATTAACTTAAAAATATACCCAAAGAGAGGTATTAATTAACCCCGATATTCGAGAAACGACAGTCCTAGCTTAATGGATGTCGATCGAATATTTGGGTTAATTTTCACCGTCTCTAGGTAAGCGGAAGCATAAAAATTGAAATAACACGCATCATCTCATATATGCTCGAATCATGCATAAAGGTGACGTACAGGATTCGAACCCTAAACTAACACGGCAGTCAACCTTATTTGATGTCGGTTTAGTCTATGGTCCGGTGTACCGTCATCCTTTTTAATTAAATGATTAATTAATTTTAATGCCACTATTCGATAAAGCCCGTGTTATCTAGGTCACATTTTCATTTAAGGACAATTATTAAATTCACTTCGATTTTTTAAATAATTCCTATCGATAAAAAGGCAACAAGTAATTTGGTACCGATTTCCGGGCGTGATGGGGGCGCTAACCCTACCCCACGCGTAACCAACTCCCGAACCCGTTTTAAAATGAATCTCTGGTTTTATGGTGTCCGGCCTACCTCAGTGGCCGGTGGCGACTCCAATTTTCACAAGTTTTTCAAAACATGAATTTCTCCTTTTTTTAAATAAAAACCCCTTTTCAAAAAGATGAAATAGTGATAAGGCCCACACTTAACGGTTTCGGAGAAAAAAAAACCTTATCACAGCTTGGCGACTCCGCTGGGGACAAAATTTTTGTTTTTTTTACAAAACAAAAAATGAGAGTTAAGCCAATAAAACGCTTGTTGCCATTTGATCGATAGAAAATATTTAAAGAGCAAAGTGAAGTTAGTAAGTTTGTCCTTTTATAAAAATTTAACTTGAATCGGACGGACTTTAAGAGTTAGTGGCATTCGAATTAATTTTCCATTTAATTATTAAGGAAGTCACCGACATGTGTTGCATCATTTTCATCAAGCTTTATACCCGAGCTACCCTTTTTTAAGTGAGAGTGAAACGCCCATACCCACGTGAGTATCCCTCCACGGGTCGGTAATTCACTTTCGGAATCCACGCCTTTTGACACGTGAGCAGCCCTCCACGTCATTAGGCCGTGCTTTCCCTCGAACCGAAACCAATTTGCAAGCCTGTAATGGGCCAGAATTGAGGTTCTTATTGCCTTAGTAGGTAATGAGATAGGTTCGGGTACCCTTTGCTAGAACCGAACTCATGAGTGAGAATGTAGAAAGCCCACCCCGTTAGAGCCATGCGGATAACCCTAGAGTTTAGAGTGTCTAGGTTTTTCTTGCTAATTGCTTGTTTCTACGCTTCTTTTTTCGTTAATGCTTGAATTTCATTTCTTGCCTTGATTTGTGTTTATCATGTGACTAACACCTTTGCTTTTCTTCCCCTCTTATTTTGCATATTTCATCATTGCATAAAGAGCACATTGAGTTGGAAATAGTCTGAAATTAAAGACTTGATTAGCGGGAAATATGGTCTGTAACAATAGGGAGAAGGACCTCGACGAAAATGTAGCCACAAGGAGGGCAACCACATGGTTGGGTTTCCGAGACAAGAAACGTTTTCAAAAACAAGAAAAGGCCACCTCACTTATTTGTTAGATGTCCCAGGCAAGTGATCATTACTTCAAATTTTGGAGTTCAACCTACATTTGTTCCACGGTTGGCAGCTTTGATTTGACTATAACAGTTGGGAAATACCGAGTCTTGCAAGGAAATTAGCAAGAACCACACCGAACAGCAACCAAGCTTTCCGGGGCACGATCGAAAGTTTCTCGGGCACTTCACCGCCTGGAGTCGACAATAAAGTCTCAATCTAGAACAAGGAAAAATATTTCAAGTCAGAGGGAATTCCGACCTCACCCCCGATGCGTTTTGAAGGTTAGGCTCAGTGGGACCCTTTCAAAGAGCAAGTCAAGAGTACCAATATCGACAGTGGATTAATCATAATTCGTCGCCTATACCACTTGGGGGCAAGATCGAGAGTTGACCTATTTGTTAACAAGGATATGAGAGAACGCCCGATTCCTAGCAAAAGATCCTTTCAAGAAAGAAGAATGGATTGAGTGAGTCTGGAAGAAAATCGTCGGCCTAGACGCCAGCTTAAGAACTGCATGTAGTGGGTTTCATCCGATCATTGTAGTAGACCAAGGTTCCCATTGATGAGTTGTTTAACGAGGATATTTGCCGAACTCAGTGTTGCTCTTTGCATTCCAATTATGCATTTTGTTTAATTACCTTTAGCCATGCATTTCTGTTGTACATGTGACACATTGTATACATGAAATGCACCTTTGCATTCAATTATACATTTTGATTAACCATATGTTGTACATGTGACACATTGCATTCATGAAATTAATGTTCAATGCACCTTTGCATTCAATTACATTTTGATTAATCACTCTTAACCATATGTTGTCCATGCGACACTTTGTATTTATGCACCTTTGCATTCCATTATACATTTTGTATGATTACCTTTAATCATATGTTTCTGTTGTACATACGACACATTAATCCATTCATTCATTCATTCATTCGTTCATTATACAAATAAAATTAATGTTCAATGCACCTTTGCATTTATTCATGCATTTTGATTGATTACCTTTAGTCATGTGTTTCTGTTGTACATACGACATGTTCATTCATTCAATCATTCATTAAACAAATAAAATTAATGATCAATGCATCTTTGCATTCAGTTGTACATGTTTGTTTGATTACCTCTAATCATCTATCCTTGTTGTGCATACAACACCTCTATTGTTCCTTGTATACTTGTTATTAAAATTATCTCATCTCCATGCATATGATGCATTGCATACATTAATCAATAATGGAATTAATTGTGAGAAATGTCATGACAGAAAGTGAAAGATTAATCTGCAATCATCCCTCATTCATACATCACCCGTTTGCATACCCGAACAATGGAAGAGAGATTGGCCAAGGTGGAGAAGGGGCAGAAGGACCTCGAAGCTCGTTTGGATGGGGTCAGTAAGAATATCAGTGATCAGATCACACAGTCGCAAGCTTCCGTTATTGCTCAGATGACCGACCTGTTATTGAAGATGAAGGGAGAGGAAGGAGTTTCCGAAGAAGGACACAAGGGTAATGCATCCCATGTGAAAGATCAATCGAAAGTCCCAAATCCCGGAAAAAGAATCTATGCGGGAATCTACGCCAAGACTGCTGTTGGAACGACTGTTGGCCCCCACGGGGGAACCTCAACGAATCAGCCCATTGACTCAGGGGCAGGATATGAGGATGAAGTAGAAAGGATTAAGGCCGAGATGGAAGAGAAACATGAGGAGAGATTCCGCTTCTTTGAAGAAAGATTCAAGGCCTTGCAAGGGACGGATGAGCAAGGGAATGATGCCAGCGATTTGAGTCTGGTAACGGATTTAGTCCTTCCGCCGAAATTCAAAGTTCCCGATTTTGAGAAGTACGGCGGAACTACTTGCCCCTTAGCCCACATTACTACGTATTGCCGGAGGATGGCAGCTTTTATAAAAGATGAGAAGCTACTCATTCATTGTTTTCAAGACAGTTTAGCTGGTTCCGCGACACGTTGGTATGCTCAACTTAGTCGAGCCGACATCAAGTCATGGAAAGATCTTTCAAAAGCCTTCATCGGTCAATACAAGCATGTAACTGATATGACTCCAAATCGGCTCATGCTACAAGGGATGGAACAAAAGCACGGTGAGAGTATCCGTGAGTATGCTCGGCGTTGGCGAGACGTAGCAGCTCAGGTGCAGCCCCCACTTCCGGAAGGTGAAGTCATTCCCTTGTTTGTGGACACTCTGAAAGGGGTTTTGTACGATCGCTTGATCAGCAATCCCGCTAATAGCTTTGCGGACCTGGTCATGACGGGAGAACGTATTGAGGATGCTATCAAAAAAGGGAAGATAGTGGATCCCTATAGCACAATCGCCCACAAGGGGCATGAATCCCAAGTTCATATGGTGGGCTCTCGCTCGAACAACCAGTTTCATGACCGCTTCCATAATCAAGCATCATGGTCTGCATAGCCGCCAAAGGTTCTTCACCCGATCCCTATGACGTACACCGATTTGCTCCCAGTGCTATTTGAGAAGAAGCTTCTAACCCCAGTTCAGTCCAAACCAAAGGATCCTCCCTATCCTGAAGGTTATGATGTTAGTGCCGTATGCAACTACCATGTGGGAAGCATGGGCCACACCACAGAGAATTGTGGGGCACTGAAAAACAAAGTTCAAGGACTGGTCGAGAATGGTCTTTTGAAGTTTTGAAAAGAAAGAATGATGAGCGCGACTTCTGGGGAGGTGTTGTTTCCTGGGTTGTTAGGACCTCGTATGTTTAAGTCTTCTTTCATGTTGCATTTTCTGTTGAAGTAATGCATAGAACAAACATTGCTATCATTTGCCCGAAGATAGTAATGATCTTTTTGTGAGGGCACTTGTTATTTGCAGATTTTCTTTCTAATGAAAATGCATTTTCCTTAACATACAATAACCTTGAAATCATATATATGTATATCCCTCCTTACCTTCATAGGTCCTCGGATATCACATGCTTGATGTGGCATTGATTCTAATGAAAGAGATCGACTGAATGTTGTGATAACGATGAAGCAAGATTTTCCGCTCTGTCTGCTCTGGTCGGAAAAGCGAGAGAAGCAAGATTACTATTCCTTCAATGATGTTCGATGATAAGGAAATCTCCTAAGAAATCCCAAATAAAGTTGCTTAAATGTGCCAAAAAGAAAAAAAAGAAAAAAGAAAAGTGAAAAAATAGACTGTTTCAAAACAAAATAAATGATTTTAATTTCAGAGCCTGGTAATAGGCATTAACAAAAAGCACTCCAATTTCCGAAACCTGGTAATAGGAATTTTCGGATATGAGTGTGGAATTTTAGGGGCACTCCGCTGAAGCCTGAATCTCTTCGCTTCATGAGTGATGGTAATATTTTCAAAATCGTGACCATGCCGAGTAACTCGGGGTATCGTTGTATGCTCCATCTTTATTCTCGAGCCAAAGGATTGTGACGAGTTGAATTCCCCTAAGAAAAAGAAATAAATGAACAAATCAAATAAGTCCTGAAAAGGAATCCTTAAGGACACCGACATGAAATCAATGATAATCTTAAACATGATTAGAACTAGAAGGAATGGTAATCGAGCTGATCCAGCAAGTACCATAATCATGAGGATGAACCGAGCGATTAGGGAGGAATTTCATTACTTCAAATATCGCCATAACATTCAAAGACGCAAGCCATGCTTGAAGAGATCACCGGAAAGCTGAATCTAAGACGCTCTTGCATTTGATACCCGGGGCATCCTATTCTATTTTTCTTTTAATTAGACTTTTGGTTGCCAGGTTCTGTATGTTAATTTGAAAATCTACTCTTCATTAGAATGACGACCAGCGAATTGACATATTTTTAAACAAATAAATTTCCTTGTATTACTTCAGAGATAAATGCATTATCGGAAGTGAGACCCAAAATTGAGAGGCACTACATGATGTGTGATGATGAAAGAACCATTGAAGTTAAGTTGTCGTGAAGGGGCATCTTTGTCCGTGGGGCAACTAGGGATTTACACACAGGATTTCAAATCAGTGAGAGATGGCATACAGCTGGGAGGTACTGGGCTAAAGGTTCTGATTGCGATTCAGGCCATTGGCCTCAAGGAATAAGCAACACAAGTTGGGGGCAAGTTTTGTCAAGACACGAGATTGATGAGTGGTTGTAGTCCCAAGATGGTGACCACCGACCTTAAAGAATAAAGACAAACTAAATTCATGCATCTTTGCATTCCCATGACCATACGCATCATTGCATCATGAAGTATGCTCATGCATCATTGATAGTTAGACATCCCTATGTTAGGAGCATGCTAACTCATGCCATCATAGTATTTGTTTATTTTTAAACAGGTATTTGAAGATTGATAAAGGGGTGGATCTACGGCTCTACGAGAAGAGAAATAGATCTCAAGAATCCTTTGATTGGTATCAAGGTTCTTAATCCCTGATTTTTTTATCCTTTCTAAAGGATGTTTTTCCCAGAATTCAAATGTCTCAATTTTATCCTTTCTAAAGGATATTTTTCTAAGAATTCAAATTTCTCAATTTTATCCTTTCTGAAGGACGTTTTTCTTAAATTTCAATTTCTCAACTTTATCCTTCCTAAAGGATATTTTTTCTTGAAATTTTAATTTTATCTTTTCGAAAAGGATTTTTCTTAAAACTCGGATTTCTCAATCCTATCCTTTCTAAAGGATGTTTTTTCTTAAAACTCGGATTTCTCAATCCTATCCTTCCTAAAGGATGTTTTTCTTAAAACTCGGATTTCTCAATCCTATCCTTCCTAAAGGATGTTTTTCTTAAAACTGGATTTCTCAATCCTATCCTTCCTAAAGGATGTTTTTCTTAAAACTCGGATTTCTCAATCCTATCCTTTCTAAAGGATGTTTTTCTTAAAACTGGATTTCTCAATCCTATCCTTCCTAAAGGATGTTTTTCTTAAAACTCGGATTTCTCAATCCTATCCTTTCTAAAGGATGTTTTTCTTAAAACTCGGATTTCTCAATCCTATCCTTCCTAAAGGATGTTTTTCTTAAAACTAGATTTCTCAATCCTATCCTTTCTAAAGGATGTTTTTCTTAAAACTGGATTTCTCAATCCTATCCTTCCTAAAGGATGTTTTTCTTAAAACTCGGATTTCTCAATCCTATCCTTTCTAAAGGATGTTTTTCTTAAAACTCGGATTTCTCAATCCTATCCTTCCTAAAGGATGTTTTTCTTAAAACTGGATTTCTCAATCCTATCCTTCCTAAAGGATGTTTTTCTTAAAACTTGGATTTCTCAATCCTATCCTTCCTAAAGGATGTTTTTCTTAAAACTCGGATTTCTCAATCCTATCCTTCCTAAAGGATGTTTTTCTTAAAACTGGACTTCTCAATCCTATCCTTCCTAAAGGATGTTTTTCTTAAAACTCAGATTTCTCAATCCTATCCTTTCTAAAGGATGTTTTTCTTAAAACTGGATTTCTCAATCCTATCCTTCCTAAAGGATGTTTTTCTTAAAACTTGGATTTCTCAATCCTATCCTTCCTAAAGGATGTTTTTCTTAAAATTGGATTTCTCAATCCTATCCTTTCTAAAGGATGTTTTTCTTAAAACTGGATTTCTCAATCCTATCCTTTCTAAAGGATGTTTTTCTTAAAACTCGATTTCTCAATCCTATCCTTCCTAAAGGATGTTTTTCTTAAAACTGGATTTCTCAATCCTATCCTTCCAAAAGGACATTTTTCTCAAAATTTAAATTCTCAACTTTATCCCCTTTGGGACGTTTTTTTTAAAAAAATAAAAAATAAAAAATCAGGTTTCCTGGTTTTTAAATTAAAAGAAAAGAAAAAAGAAGAAATAAGAGAGAAAGAGAAAAAAAAGAGAAGAAGAGAGAAAGAGAGAGAAGAAAAGAAAAAAGAAAAGAAAAAAAGAGAGAAAAGGAAAATAATGAGAGGAAATAAGAAGAGAGAAAGAAAAAAAGTAAACGAGAGAAAATAAAAAGAAAAAAGAGAGAAGAAAAAAAAGAGAAAAAGAAAGAGAGAAGAATAATAGAAAAAAAGAAAAAAAGAAAAAGTGAAAAAGAGAGAAAAATGAAAGAAAAGAAAGATAAGAAAGGAAAAAGAAAGAAGAAAAGAATGAGAAAAAGAACGAGAGGGAAGAGAAATAAAAGAAAAAGAGAAAAGATGAAGAGAGAAAGAGAGAAAGAGAAAAAGAAGAAATGAGAGAAAAAAGAAGAAAAAAAGAAGATGGAGAACAAGAAAGAATGAGAGATGAAAATGAAAAAAGAGAAAAAAGAAGAAGATGAGAAAGAAGAAGAAACAAAAGAGGAAGAAGAAGAAAAAGAAGAAGAAGAAGAAGAAAAAGAAGAAAAAGAAGAAAAAAAGAAGAAGAAGAAAAGAAAAGAGACCCACAACTTTAGAATTTCAGAGCAAAAGAGCTCAAGGATTTCCGAGCAGAAGAGCCAGAAGGCCTGCCCAGTTTGCTTTCGCCGCTCCAGGAAAGCACGCAATTTGAAGTTCATTCTGTACCGCGTAGGAAGAATGAATCAGCTATGTCCTTTGACCGCTCAGGGAGGACATGCCAACGTTGTCCAGTTGCTATTGGAGGTTTATTCTTTGCCGCTCAGGGAGAATGAATCAGCTACGTCCTTTGCCTCTCAGGGAGGACATACCAACGTTGTCCAGTTGCTATTGGAGGTTTATTCTTTGCCGCTCATGGAGAATGAATCAGCCACGTCCTTTGCCGCTCAGGGAGTACATACCAACGTTGTCCAGCTGCTATTGGAGGTTTATTCTTTGCCGCTCAGGGAGAATGGATCAGCTACGTCCTTTACCGCTAAGCGAGGACACGCCAACGTTGACCAGATACTTTTAGAAGTTCGTTCTTTGCCGCTCAGGGAGAATGAATTAACTAGGTCCCTTGCCGCTCAGGGAGGACCTACCAATGCCACCGACCCTGTTCCTGCCACTCCAGAGGAACAAGCCACCCAAACGGGGAAGTTGGACAAAATTAGTGCTTATAATCTTTGCTTTGTTCTTGTTTCACAAGTACAAGCAAAGAGGGGCAGCTGTAATCACTAATTTTGTCCGGGCTGATTAGCCCTTAAATATGCTTAAATAAGAGTGGGCTTTATTTATTCACATTGGGCTTTAATTAATTAATACATAGATATACATATTATTTATTAAAATTCTGGGTTCTATTATTAATCCTCTTCTAATTACTACCTACTATCATATGTTATGTTATTATTATTACTATGTTATTATTTACTATCTATTATTACTAATATATATTATATTATTATTATGACTATTTATATTATTACCAATGTTATTATATACCGTATATTATTAATATTACCTATTATTAGTATTGTTATCTTGTTATTTACTATTATCACTATTATTGCTATTACCATATGTTAAAATTGTTACCGTATTATCTATCATATTACTATTTATTATTACCATCTACTATATACTATTACTAGTATTATATTAACACTACTATTACATATTATATTATTATTATTGTTATTATTATTAATGTTATTATTAAATCTGAAAGCCCAGTATTAAATAAATAAAAAGTCCAATATAAAAGAATAGAAGCCCAAAGTTTATTTTAAAGTCCATTACATAAAAGAAAAAACCCAAAAATACAAGGCCTGTTTGGCCCAAATAATTAAACCCTAATTACATCACAGAAACCCTAATGCTCTCCTATGTTTTGCGCAGCCCAATCTCAGCCGTCAGATCTGGATCCAGATCTGACGGCCCAGATGATCTTTGATCAAAGAAGCCCTAAGCTGTCATCATGTTGCCCCAGCGCCGCACATTTCCTACCGTCAGATCTGGTAAGATCTGACGGTCCACGATCAAAGCGGGAAAGTTCCAGAACCCCACGCGCTCACGCACGACCTTTGGCGTCACCCACTTAAAATTGTTTTATAAGTCCCTTAATAAGTTTTAAATCACCAACTCTTTAAAACTGATTTGAAAAACTCAAACTCAAAATATTTTCTAAGTTTTCCAAGGCCAAACTATTGAAAACCGTCCAGGTGTATCGATACGCTTCCAGCCGTATTGATACCTTTTTTACAAAGTTGGCCACTGGAGGAACTCGTTTCGATACGCCCTTAACCACATCGAAATAGATTCAATCTGTATCGATACGCTCCTTTGTAAAATCTGAAAGAGTTTGAATGGTGTATCGATACGGCTTCACCCGTATCGATACGGTTTTTAACGAATTTTTTATTCAGATCGTTTTAAATGTTTCGACCGTTGGTGTCAGTTGTTAGGTAACCAAATTTCAAATTGGCAGTTGACACGTATTGATACGGTAAACCCTCGTATCGAAACGGAAACTTCTAGTGAGCTAAGTCGAGAAAAAGGTATCGATACGGTCTTAGCCGTTTCGATACCCCGTATCGATATGCCTACGTGTGTTTCGATACCCCCTATTTATTGTGCACAACGACTCTTTCTTTTTTGAGACAGGTATCGATACGGCTCCCTGTGTACCGATACGGATAGCTGCATAAGTGCATTTATGGTGGTAAGAGAGGGTTCCAACGGCTCTATTCAATTCTCCAACCACCCAAACGGCTAGAATTAATAGATGAGGTATAAAATGAAGCCCTTTGAAGGTCAGCAACAACCATTAAACCTACAAGCATCATCAAAGCAAAAATCCAAACCCTTGTGCTCTTCAAAGTCAAATTCTTGTACCCAACTCTAGTATTTTAATTGTTATCTTGTATTGTGAGTTTGGGGTGATTGAAATTGTATTTGGGTAAACATTTATCCTTTGTGAGGAATTATTTGAGTTTACCAAAACCCTCTCTTTGTAAATTGAGTGGATTAAGCTTTGGGTAGAAAGCTTAATCAAATTTGTAAGGTTACCTCCTCATCCAAGAAAAGGGGAAGAATTCAAGTAGTGAATTGGTTGAAAATCCTTAGTGGGAACTAAGGTAGTGATGTAGAGTTCATTTGGAGAACTTGAACCACTCTAACTACTTGTGTCATCTTTTATTTTTCACTTATTCTTCCTACCAATTTTTTAATTGCCAATTCACCCCCTCTTGGCCATTTGCAATTGTGTGATCAACTCAACAATTGGTATCAGAGCTACACTCATTGGAAGGATTACAACCCTCTTGAGTCGATTCTAGGAGAGTTTGATCAACAACTAGTCAAACAATGGCATCCACCTCCAACTCCAATCACTATGAGTCCCAATCGACCACCAAGCCACCACTCTTCAATAGGGATAACTACCCATATTGGAATAATAGGATGAGGCTCTTCATCAATTCTACCGACTACATGGTGTGGGATGTGGTTGAAGAAGGTCCATACATTCCTATGAAGAGAGATGAAGAAAGACTTGTGTAATCACTAATTTTGTCCGGGATGATTAGCCCTTAAATATGCTTAAATAAGAGTGGGCTTTATTTATTCACATTGGGCTTTAATTAATTAATACATAGATATACATATTATTTATTAAAATTCTGGGTTCTATTATTAATCCTCTTCTAATTACTACCTACTATCATATGTTATGTTATTATTATTACTATGTTATTATTTACTATCTATTATTACTAATATATATTATATTATTATTATGACTATTTATATTATTACCAATGTTATTATATACCGTATATTATTAATATTACCTATTATTAGTATTGTTATCTTGTTATTTACTATTATCACTATTATTGCTATTACCATATGTTAAAATTGTTACCGTATTATCTATCATATTACTATTTATTATTACCATCTACTATATACTATTACTAGTATTATATTAACACTACTATTACATATTATATTATTATTATTGTTATTATTATTAATGTTATTATTAAATCTGAAAGCCCAGTATTAAATAAATAAAAAGTCCAATATAAAAGAATAGAAGCCCAAAGTTTATTTTAAAGTCCATTACATAAAAGAAAAAACCCAAAAATACAAGGCCTGTTTGGCCCAAATAATTAAACCCTAATTACATCACAGAAACCCTAATGCTCTCCTATGTTTTGCGCAGCCCAATCTCAGCCGTCAGATCTGGATCCAGATCTGACGGCCCAGATGATCTTTGATCAAAGAAGCCCTAAGCTGTCATCATGTTGCCCCAGCGCCGCACATTTCCTACCGTCAGATCTGGTAAGATCTGACGGTCCACGATCAAAGCGGGAAAGTTCCAGAACCCCACGCGCTCACGCACGACCTTTGGCGTCACCCACGCGCGCGTTCGATCCACGCGCGCCTCCTCAGATCCATGGTGGCCGTCCAGATCTGCACCACGTCGATCGGAGGGATCGCCATCGGCCACGTCCTCACGGCCATCCCGTGCCTCTCTGGTCCCCTCTCCTCGACTCACATGCAACAGAAGTAAAAAACAAAATGTCAGAAACGCAAATGCATCAAATCAACAAAAATCAGAGGCGCACATGAATACAAACAAACAACAATAGCAGATATTTCAGCATATATGTATTTTAGAAAAAGGAAAAATGATGATTTTCGGGGCTATAAAAACCCGAAGCAAATTGTAATTGGGGGGGGGGGATTTTTCCTAGAGAGAAAAAATTGTAAAGGGATTCCATTTCGGAAATTTCAGAGAAGCATTAGAGGTTTTTTCAGAGTGTTTTGAGAGAAATTTGTAACCGGAAACTTCAATCAATACAAGCAACCTCAAAGTCTTCAGAGGTATTTTCATTGTCTTTGTTTTCATTTCCATTCGGATCGTATAAAAAATAAAAAGAAACGATCTAAGCTTTCACCTTGCGCGACTCTTCTTCTCCTTCTTGTCTGGTCGCCTTCTCGCCGGTGACAAGCTCCGTGGTCTCTTCCGAGACCATGCACGGGTGAACCGGTGGGAGTGGTAACACAAAAATGGTTTTGGGGATTTCGGTTTTTGATTCTAAAAAAAAACAATTTAGAAGGCTTTTGGGGCTTTGATTCCACGAAGGGTTTCAGGTTTGGATTTTCGTGGTTTCGGGAAGAAAAAGGGGAACCTTTTTAGGGTTCCGGCACCGGAAACGGTGACCGGAACCCCTTGGCGGCGCCGGAGGAAATAGAGCAAAGGGGGGAGCTCTCTGGTTTTTAGGGTTTGTAAAATGGTTGAAATGAGTTTAAACCTGCTTTATATTTTGTTTTAATGATTTAAAACCGGTTTAATAACGTTTTAAGCCCCTCCGTGTTACTCTAATTGCACGAAGAGGGGCTTCCGCAAATTTAAATCCCAGCCACAGTCCCTCCATGTTTTCGGTCCTTTTTAATTTCATCCTGATGATCGTTCAAATTGATTTTTGGGTGGTCGAATCACCATATTGGTCCATGTATCCTTCCGCGTTTATTTAATTCGGTCCCCTTTCGCATTATAATCTTTTTTAAAATTGGTTTAATTACCGCCTGAGTCCCTATCTGTTTGCATTCATTTACCTTGCATTTTATTTATATTGTATGTTATCTTGGTCATATTGTGTTATTATGTATGCATTTTGTTTTTTTTTTCCATCGAATACATATTTTGCCATATTGTTTTATTAGTAGATGCATATACATTTTTGTATTGCATGGCATTTTTTTTTATGTTATTATTCATACTCATGTTCATGCCTTTTTGTTATGCGTTTATTCGAATATATATTTGTTATATGCTTTTTTAATGTCATTTGGTTTGAATATATGTGACATGCATTTTAATTGTCATTCATGTGACTCTTTAATTTAGCTCGATAATTAATTAACTTAAAAATATACCCAAAGAGAGGTATTAATTAACCCCGATATTCGAGAAACGACAGTCCTAGCTTAATGGATGTCGATCGAATATTTGGGTTAATTTTCACCGTCTCTAGGTAAGCGGAAGCATAAAAATTGAAATAACACGCATCATCTCATATATGCTCGAATCATGCATAAAGGTGACGTACAGGATTCGAACCCTAAACTAACACGGCAGTCAACCTTATTTGATGTCGGTTTAGTCTATGGTCCGGTGTACCGTCATCCTTTTTAATTAAATGATTAATTAATTTTAATGCCACTATTCGATAAAGCCCGTGTTATCTAGGTCACATTTTCATTTAAGGACAATTATTAAATTCACTTCGATTTTTTAAATAATTCCTATCGATAAAAAGGCAACAAGTAATTTGGTACCGATTTCCGGGCGTGATGGGGGCGCTAACCCTACCCCACGCGTAACCAACTCCCGAACCCGTTTTAAAATGAATCTCTGGTTTTATGGTGTCCGGCCTACCTCAGTGGCCGGTGGCGACTCCAATTTTCACAAGTTTTTCAAAACATGAATTTCTCCTTTTTTTAAATAAAAACCCCTTTTCAAAAAGATGAAATAGTGATAAGGCCCACACTTAACGGTTTCGGAGAAAAAAAAACCTTATCACAACTTGTCCCAAAAGTAAAAGCCGAGATGACGGATGATGAAAGAAGAAGGATGCAAGTGAATGACAAAGCACTACATATGATATTTTGTGCACTTGGTCCGGATATCTACTCCAAGGTGTCTTCAATCGAAAATGCCAAGGAGGTTTGGGATACCCTCGAGACAACATATGAGAGAACTAGTGATGTCAAGGAGACAAAGATTTGGCTACTCAATCTAAGCTATGAAAATTTCAAGATGAATCCCGATGAAAGTGTCTCCAAGATGTTTGATCGATTCTCGGTCATTCTCAACGGATTGAAGGGGTTCTGTGAGATCATCCCTGAAGACAAACTAGTGAGAAAATTGTTGTACTCTCTTCCGGAGTCTTGGGATGGCAAGAGAACGGCTATTATTGAAGCTTGAGATTTGAAGACTCTCAATCTTGATTCTCTTGTTGGATCTCTACTCACCCATGAGATCATGAGGAAGGGAAGAGAAGAAGAGAAGAAAATGGTTGAGAAGAAGGATATTGAGAAGAACAAGGTTGGAATCGCTCTTAAAGCTTCATGTCAAGAAAGCGATTCAAGTGAAGATGAAGATGAGGAGATGGCCATGTTGGCCAAACGGTTTACTCGTTTCATGAAGTCCAATTGTGGAAGAAAGTTTATTAGAAAGGGAGACTTCAAGAGTAAGAGTAAGGAAGATGAGAAGGATCAAATCACTTGCTATGAATGCAAGAAGCTGGGTCACATCCGTTCTGAATGTCCTCAATTGAAGAGGAAGAGCTTTGGGAAGAAGAACAAGCTCAAAGCTCAAATAGCAACTTGGAGTGACGATGAGTCATCCGAGGAAGAGGAGGAAGTGGCCAATCTATGTCTCATGGCCATTGATGATGAACCAAAGGTAAATTCTAACTTATCCAATTTTGATTTTACTTTTGATGAACTTTAAGATGCTTATGATGAATTGCAAGAGGTTTACGATGAGTTAGTAGGAAAATATAAAGAATCCATTTTGAAAAACAAGAAAACCATTTCCGATTTGAAAAATCAAAATGAGACATTTTCAAAAGCTAACTCCGAATTGGAAAAGAAAGTTTTGTTTTTAGTACATCTTTCAAATGATCTTAAAACGAAAAATCTTGAACTTGAAAAACTTCTTTCCGATTTTCAAGATTATCACACAAAGGAAGTGGATAATCTTAAAACATCTATTTCTATTGGGAAAAACAATTTTGAAAAAGGAAATCATTCTAAATCTCAATATGTAAAAAGAAAACCCTTTATTCCTAAACAAAGAAATTTTAATAAGCAATCTAGAGGTCAAAGAGTTATGAGTATTTGGGTTCCTAAGGAACTCATTATTTATAATAATATGAGTGCTATTGCTTCTTGGATTCCCAAGGGGACCAAAATTTTGAAGGCTAACACACATGGACTCAAAATGATTTGGGTACCAAAAATCAAGGCCTAATTTCTTTGTTTGTAGGAGAGCATTGCTACAAGGCTAAATCTTCAAGCCAAAATTCTTGGTACCTTGATAGTGGATGCTCAAGACATATGACCGGTGACAAGAGTAGATTTGTGGAACTAAAGCCAAAGAGTGGTGGAGTGGTAACTTCCGTTGACAACTCCAAAGGCCACATTGAAGGAATAGGCTCTATTGGTAATCACTCTTCTATTTTCATTGAAAATATTTTGTATGTCAACGGTCTTAAACATAATTTATTGAGCATTAGTTAATTATATGATAATGGTTTTAATGTTTTATTTGATAAAAATGGTTGCAAAATTGTAAACATTAAAACAAATCAACTAATGCTCATTGGTCATCGCATAGGGAACATATACATGGTGCATCTAGATGACATTCATTCATATCATACATGCTTAGTTGCACATGATGAACATGACTCATGGCTTTGGCATAGAAAATTAGGACATGCTAGCATGAGTGTCTTAGAGAAATTAAATTCCCTTAATCTAGTTAGAGGTTTACCCAAACTTAAATTTTCTAATGATAAAATTTGTGATGCATGTTCAAAGGGTAAACAACATAGAACTTCATTTAAATCCATTAATGATGTCTCTACTAGTAGATGTTTACAATTGATTCATATGGATCTTTTTGGGCCTATTAGAACAATGAGCTTGGGTGGAAAACCATATGTTTTTGTGCTTGTAGATGACTATTCTAGGTTTACTTTGGTTCTATTCTTAAGTACAAAAGATGAGGCTTTAGAAAAATTCATCACATTTTCTAAAATAACTCAAAATGATCTTGAACTTAAAATTTCTCACATTAGAAGTGATCATGGAACCGAATTTCAAAATCTAGGTTTCGATGAGTTTTTAAATGAAAATGGGATTAGCCACAATTTTTCCGCACCTCGCACTCCTCAACAAAATGGGGTAGTTGAGAGGAAAAATCGAACTTTAGAAGAAATGGCTAGAACCATGCTTTGCGAAAATAATTTACCTAAATATTTTTGGGCGGAAGCCACAAATACCGCTTGCTATATTATAAATCGAGTAATGATTAGGCCGATTTTGAAGAAAACACCTTATGAGATTTTAAAATCTAAGAAGCCTAACATTAGCTATTTTCATCCTTTTGGTTGCAAGTGTTTTGTTTTGAATAATGGTAAAGAAAACTTAGGTAAATTTGATGCTAAAAGTGATGAAGCTATTTTCTTAGGGTACTCTTTAAACTCTAAAGTCTATCGTGTATTTAATAAAAGAACTCTAGTAGTTGAAGAGTCTATACATGTTGTTTTCGATGATAACCTCCTTCCGAGGAAGGAATCTTGTGATGATGATGATGTAGGAATCTTTGATGCCATTGATGGAGGACAAACGTCAAAGGTGGATGAGGTTCCAACTAAAGATGAGGATACACAAGATCCACCTCTTGAAGCCTTGAAGGACTTGGCTCTTGAGGAAAAGGAGGTGTCTTACCCAAGGGAGTTCAACTATGTCAAAGGTGGTGAAATCTTGGGTGATCCATCCAAGGGGGTAACTACAAGATCCTCTCTCAAATTAATGAACCATGTTGCATTTCTTTCATGCATTGAGCCTAAAAATATTAAAGAAGCTTTAAAAGATGGTTTTTGGATTTTGGCCATGCAAGAAGAATTAAATCAATTTGAGAGAAGTAAAGTTTGGACATTAGTTGAAAGGCCTAATAATCAATCTACTATAGGAACAAAATGGGTATTTAGAAATAAATTAGATGAGAGTGGTAATATAGTGAGAAACAAGGCTAGGCTTGTTGCTCAAGGCTATACCCAAGAAGAGGGAATTAATTTTGATGAGACATATGCACCCGTAGCTAGAATCGAAGCCATTAGGATGTTGCTTGCATTTGCATGTTATCATAATTTCAAGCCTTTTCAAATGGATGTGAAAAGTGCCTTTTTAAATGGTTTTATAAATGAAGAAGTGTATGTTGAACAACCACCGGGTTTTGAGGATTCAAAATTTCCAAACCATGTGTTTAAACTTACAAAAGCTCTCTATGGTTTAAAACAAGCTCCTAGAGCTTGGTATGAGAGACTTTCAAATTTGTTAATTGAAAAGGGTTTTGGAAAAGGAAAGGTGGATACTACACTCTTCATAAAAAGATATAACAATGACATATTAGTAGTACAAATCTATGTTGATGATATCATTTTTGGTTCTACTAATGAGTGTTATTGTAAAGAATTTTCTAAGCTAATGCAAGGTGAGTTCGAGGTGAGCATGATGGGGAGCTCTCATTCTTTTTGGGACTCCAAATCAAACAAAGGAAAGATGGCACCTTCATAAATCAAGCTAAGTACGTGAATGATATGCTCAAAAAGTTCGGCTTGGAGAATGCAAAACCTCAAGCCACACCTATGAGTTCTTCCATAAAGCTTGACAAAGATGAAGGAGGTAAGTGTGTTGATTCTAAGCTTTATAGATCCATGATAGGTTCTTTGCTTTACCTTACCGCAAGTAGACCGGATATTATGTTTAGTGTTTGCTTGTGTTCTAGGTTTCAAGCTAGTCCTAGAGAATCACACTTAGTTGCCATTAAGAGAATTTTTAGATACCTTAGAGACACACCTACCTTAGGCCTTTGGTATCCTAAAGATTCTTCCTTTAGCCTTCATGCTTATTCGGATGCGGATTATGGGGGATGTAAGATAGATAGGAAAAGTACTTCCAGGACATGCCAATTCTTAGGTAGTATGCTCGTATCTTGGTTCTCTAAGAAACAAAATAGAGTAGCCTTATCTACCACCGAAGCGGAGTACATATCCTTAGGGAGTTGTTGTGCTCAAGTCCTTTGGATGAAGCAAGAACTCTTAGATTATGGTGTTGAAATAGAAACCATACCCCTTAGGTGTGACAACACTAGTTCCATTTGTCTCACTAAGAATCCCATCCAACACTCTAGAACTAAACACATAGAAATTAGACATCATTTCATTAGAGATCATGTTTTGAAAAATGATGTTGTTATAGAATTTGTTGACACCTTAAACCAATTAGCGGATATATTTACAAAACCTTTAGATAAAGAGCGCTTTTGGTCTCTTAGGAGAGAGTTAGGTCTAGCTAGCCTATCTTGACCTTTTAGGACCTCTTTGTGCTTAAAATTGCTTGATCTTGTGAAATTGCATGTTTGTGTGTTGTAACTCTTAAAAATGTCCATGCCTATAGCTAGGGGGAGTATGATTCTTTTCAAATATGCTTAAAACTGTTCATTCAACATTTGCATTCCTTTAGGAGGTGTTAAAATCGAGCCTATGGTTGTTTTTTAGGCCTAAAATGTATTTCTGGGCATAGGGTATCGATACGGCCATACGCGTATCGATACGAGTACTTCATTAGTTTCCCAGACTTCATTTTGCCTTAAACGGGTATCGATACAGTTAAACCCGTTTCGATACGAGCTTCAATCGTTTCGATACGGATTTCATCCATTTCGATACGATTCTTCAACGGGCATTTTTAAGGGAATTACGCTTTTACCCCCGTATCGATACACCCTCAGGTGTATCGATACGCGATTGCGCAGACAGCTTTAAATTTGGCATTTAAAGTCTTCAACTTTTACCAAAACTAAAATTATCAAAACCCTAAAAACCCTAGCCATTTTTAGCCTATAAATAGGCTCTTCCTCCCTCATATTTTCACACCACAACTTAAAAAACTTAAAGAGGGCTTAAAATCAAGCAAAGATCTAAAGGTTTTTCTCATCAAATTTGGTGCTAGGCTTTTCTTCATTCCTCTCTAATCACTATCAAGGTAAAACACTTTCTTTTTCTTTTTCAAATTTTTTTTGTTTTGTTTTTATATTTGTCTTCTTAACAAAATTTTGTTTTTCTTTCAAAATTTCTTCTTCAAATTTTATTTTCCAATATTTTTTTACCTTGATCTTTGATTTCTCAATGACTTGAATGAAGGAATCTAAATGCATACACTTGTTTTTCTAGTTCATGGCACCCAAGGAATCTAGGAAGAGATCTCGTGTTACTCAAATCGGTGAATCATCTAATCCCGGTGAGGTTGCTCGTCCAAATTACACCCAAATCTATGAACATTCCTTTGAAATCCCCGGAGCTCTCACATATTTTCGTCAATTCGAAAACTACAAGATTCGTCCGGAAAGGGTAATATCTATTCCTTTTCTTAACTCGAAGCGATTCAAATTTGAATATCTTCCATTGCTCCAACTTTGGAATTTTATGGATTTTCTCTCCATTCCCAGGTTTTATTTCCGTCTTTTGGTTTTGATCTTTTATACCAATGCCAAATGTTGTGCTAATTGCAATGGGGTTGTTACCGGAATTAGTTCCTATCTCATGGGCAAGAAAATCCTCCTTGATGTAAAATCTATATGTGAAGTTTTTAAGTTGGAGGATGAAGGCCTTGATGATGAAAATGCTTTAGGCCATGTTCTTAGTGGTTCCATCACCGCCCTCAATGCTTAAGATCAGATCCTCCATTTGATGGTCTCTTGGTGGTTTAGGCCTTCCGGTGGAAAGTACTCTACCATCCGTCATGTGGATGACTTTTGGATTCGTTGCTTCCGTGAGAGAAAATGTTCAAACCTTGCTCGTATCATGTTTCCGGAGATTGTTTATCTTGTGCAACATCGCCACACCTCTCTTGTCACCTCCTTCACCTATGGTACGACCCTAAGCTATTTCTTTTTTGAAAAAGGATATTGATTGCTCGTTTGACTTCCCAACTCCCCTTACCGATCCTATTGATGAACGCTCTCTTGCACGAGGTAAGTTCCATTATTTTAATGGTAATTAGTTACGTCTTTCCGAGCTACCACCCGAGGCCGCAGCAGAATTGGAACATCCTCAAGGTGATCAAGCTCCTCAAGCTCCTCTACCTCCTCCTCAACCTTCCATGGATGCTCTTATGACCTTCCTCAATGAGCAATTCACGGGGTTGCGCACGGATATGGGGAATCGTCTTACCGCTCTTGAAACAAGCTTTGACACAAGGATGAGGAACATGGAGAATCGTCTTACCTCTCTTAAAGGTGGTCATAACTCCTTGAATATTTCCTTCTCCGCCTTCCATGATGAGTGGCGTAATAGCATGAGGAATGATGCTCCAACTGTAGATGAAGAGGAAGATGATGAAGAAGGCGATGATGATGCCTAGTAGCTTCTCCTTGCATTTCATGCATATCATCTAGGATATTTCTATTTATGCACCTTTGTTTCATGTTCTTAGGACTAAGTTTGCTTTATTTTAAACCTATGCTTTGATTTTATGTTTTGTTGGATTTTTAGGTTGATGTTATGCTTTATTTTGAACTTAATGATATTTATGTTGCCTATTTATACCTTTGCCTATGTTATGCACTTTACTTTGTCTCAATATTTTTGATCTAACAAAAAGGGGGAGAGAAGCTAGCTCACAACACTTAAAAATTTTGATTTTAGCTCACAACACTTAAAAATTTTGATTTTAGCTCACAGCACTTAAAAATTTTGATTTTCAACTTAAAAGTTACCTAGCTCATATTAAGGGGGAGTTAATTTTGCAAACATTTTCAAAGTGTCAAAAATTTTAAGTTTTAGTTTTGTTATATCAAAAAGGGGGAGATTGTGAAACCTATGTTTGATTTTGATATAATTAAATCTTTAAGGATCAAATTGAAAAACTTAAAATTGTTTTATAAGTCCCTTAATAAGTTTTAAATCACCAACTCTTTAAAACTGATTTGAAAAACTCAAACTCAAAATATTTTCTAAGTGTTCCAAGGCCAAACTATTGAAAACCATCCAGGTGTATCGATACGCTTCCAGCCGTATCGATACCTTTTTTACAAAGTTGGCCACTGGAGGAACTCGTTTCGATACGCCCTTAACCGTATCGAAACACCATATCGAAATAGATTCAATCTATATCGATACGCTCCTTTGTAAAATCTGAAAGAGTTTGAATGGTGTACCGATACGGCTTCACCCGTATCGATACGGTTTTTAACGAATTTTTAATTCAGATCGTTTTAAATGTTTCGACTGTTGGTGTCAGTTGTTAGGTAACCAAATTTCAAATTGGCAGTTGACCGGTATCGATACGGTAAACCCTCGTATCGAAACGGAAACTTCCAGTGAGCTAAGTCGAGAAAAAGGTATCGATACGGTCTTAGCCATTTCGATACCCCGTATCGATACGCCTACGTGCGTTTCGATACCCCCTATTTATTATGCACAACGACTCTTTCTTTTTTGAGATAGGTATCGATACAGCTCCCCGTGTACCGATACGGATAGCTGCAGAAATGCATTTATGGTGGTAAGAGAGGGTTCCAACGGCTCTATTCAATTCTCCAACCACCCAAACGGCTAGAATTAATAGAGGATGTGTAAAATGAAGCCCTTTGAAGGTCAGCAACAACCATTACACCTACAAGCATCATCAAAGCAAAAATCCAAACCCTTGTGCTCTTCAAAGTCGAATTCTTGTACCCAACTCTAGTATTTTCATTGTTATCTTGTATTGTGAGTTTGGGGTGATTGAAATTGTATTTGGGTAAACATTTATCCTTTGTGAGGAATTATTTGAGTTTACCAAAACCCTCTCTTTGTAAATTGAGTGGATTAAGCTTTGGGTAGAAAGCTTAATCAAATTTGTAAGGTTACCTCCTCATCCAAGAAAAGGGGAAGAATTCAAGTAGTGAATTGGTTGAAAATCCTTAGTGGGAACTAAGGTAGTGGACGTAGAGTTCATTTGGAGAACTTGAACCACTCTAACTACTTGTGTCATCTTTTATTTTTCACTTATTCTTCCTACCAATTTTTTAATTGCCAATTCACCCCCCTCTTGGCCATTTGCAATTGTGTGATTAACTCAACACATTTTTTTCCATAAATCAGCCAGTAGGGTGACATTCCCAATGGAGTTTTAAATGTTGTTCTGTAGGCCCATAATGCATCGTTGAGGTGTAGAGACCAGTCCTTTCGAGTTGGCTTAACCATATTCTCAAGAATGTTATTTACCTCTCTGTTGGATATTTCAGCCTGTCCATTGGTCTGAGGGTGGTAAGCTGTTGCGATCCGATGTTTGACACCATATTTTTTTAAAGCAGCAGCTATAACCCTATTATCAAAATGCCTCCCTTCGTCACTGATGATCGCCTTGGGGATGCCAAATCTGGAAAATATGTTCTTGTGCAAAAACCTCTTAACAGTCTTGGCATCGTTTTTTTGTGTAGCGATCGCTTCAACCCATTTGGACACATAGTCCACTGCCAGGAGGATATATAAGTTCCCACATGATGCTGGGAATGGTCCCATAAAATCTATCCCCCAAACGTCGAAGATTTCGACTTCAAGAATGTTTTGTAGCGGCATCTCATGTCTTCTTGATATATTTCCAGTCTGTTGACATTTATCACAGCCTTTGTAGAATACCTGGGCACCCTTGAACAAGGACGACCAATAAAAATCAGACTACAAAACTTTGGCAGCAGTTTTGTTACCACCTAAGTGTCCTCCATATTGTGAAGCATGGCAGTGATGAAGCACATCTTCCTGCTCATCCTATGGTACACACCTCCTGATAACCTGATCTGCACACAGTTTGAAAAGAAGAGGTTCGTCCCAATAATAATGCTTAACATCATTTTGGAACCTCTTCCTAGCTTGATAGTTAAGGTCAGGAGGAGATATTCCGCTAACTAAATAATTAACGAAATCAGCATACTAGGGGAGTTCAGAAAACTTACCTGCCGCCATTGCTATCGCGGTATGCTTGTGGCAGCGAACAACTGCTCGTCAGGAAAGGTCTCCAGAATGTGTGTCTATGTCCTTTGGGAGACTCTTTCTCTTATCTAATCTCGACAAGTGATCTGCGACTTGGTTCTCTATCCCCTTTTTATCTTTGATCTCAAGGTCGAACTCTTGCAGTAGCATAATCCAACGTATTAGTCTAGGCTTCGCATCCTTTTTGGCGAACATATAATTTAGTGCAGAGTGGTCTGTGTGGACTATGACCTTCGTTCCAAGTATATATGAACGAAACTTGTCAATCAAGAACACCACAGTTAACAGTTCCTTCTCCGTTGTGGTGTAGTTTACTTGGCCATCGTTCAGTGTTTTGCTGGCATAATATATAACATGAAAGAGTTTGTCCTTCCTCTGCCCAAGTGCTGCCCCAACAACATAGTCACTAGCATCACACATGATCTCAAATGGTAGTTTCCAATCTGGTGGTTGTACTATCGAAGCTGTTACCAGCTTTTCTTTCAGAATTCTGAATGCCTCAGTACATTCAGTCTTGAAGTCGAAGGGACGATTCTTCTCTAAAAGGTGGCATAACGGCTTGGTGATCTTTGAAAAATGGCTATAAACCTTCGATAAAAACCAACATGCCCTAAAAAGCTTCGAATTCCCTTGACTGTGGTGGGTGGTGGCAACTTTTCGATTACCTCAATTTTGGCCCTGTCGACCTCTATGTCGCGGCAGCTTACTTTGTGGCCTAGGACTATCCCTTCATCCACCATGAAGTGACATTTCTCCCAGTTCAAAACCAAGTTCGCTGTTTCACATCTTTCGAGTACCTTCTGTAGGTTGCCTAAGCAGCTTTCAAAACTCTCTCCAAAGACGAAAAAATCGTCCATTAATATCTTTAGGAAATCCTCCACCATGTCGGAGAATATTGCCATCATACACCTCTGAAAAGTTGTTGGTGCGTTGCAAAGTCCAAATGGCATCCTCCGAAAGGCGTTTTGATTGTAACCTGAGTAACCATCAAGAAAACAATAGTAAGGCTTTCCCGCTAATCTATCAAGCATTTGATCAATAAAAGGTAGGGGAAAGTGGTCCTTCCGGGTAGCTTTGTTAAGCTTCTAATAGTCCATACAAACCCTCCAACCGGTCACAGTCCTGGTTGGGATTAGCTCGTTTTCTTCATTGGTTACCACCGTTATCCCTCCTTTCTTAGAGACGCACTGCACCGGGCTCACCCACTTACTATCTGAGATGTAATAAATTATCCCAGCATCTAGCCATTTGATAATTTCTTTCCGGACTACTTCTCGCATAACATCATTCAAACGTCTTTGGGCATCATTGGTCGGCTTGTGATCATCCTCTAAGAGGATTTTATGCATGCATAGTGCCGGACTAATGCCTTGGATGTCAGCTATCGTCCATCCAATAGCCTTTTTATGCTGCTGCAGCATCCCTATCAGCTGTTGTTCCTGTTCCTGCATCAACTTGGAAGAGATGATTACGGGCAACGTATCATTTAATCTAAGAAAAACATATTTAAGCTGCCCTGGCAGGGGCTTAAAATCTAGAACAGATGGCTCTACAGTTGATGGCTTTTGGACAATATATTCATTCGAGGTGCAGTTCAAGGGCTCGAATAACTTACCTGGACAATTGCCTATCCAGTTTACCTCCTCATGACCTTCAGTGTCAGATATGTCAGAGTCTGAGAAGCTGCTGTCGTCGTCGCTGCCGTGACAGTCTTCTAAATGGCTGCTGGGGCAGTGGCCAAATTTGATGTCATGGCAGTCTGACCTGATGCAGGGTTGGTCAAGGATAACTTCAGTGATAACCTTGCATTCTTCTTCTGCATCAGCACGTTTTATTGCTTGGAGAACGTTCAACTTGATCTCTTGATCGTTCACTCTCATAGTGAGTTCTCCCTTTTCTACATCAATCAGTGATCTTTCTGTGGCTAAAAAGGGTCGCCCCAGGATGATTGGTGCATTCTCATACGCTTCATAATCTAAAACAAGAAAGTCAGCAGGAAAAATAAATTTATCCACTTTTACCAGAATATCTTCAATTTTTCCTTCTGGTTGCACGTAAGAGCGGTCTTCCAGCTGCATCATAACTATTGTGGGTTGTGCTCGTCCAATACCTAATTTCTGAAATACAAATTTTGGCATTAAATTAATACTAGCACCTAGATCACAAAGTGCCTTACCCACAAACTTATCTCCGATTATGCACGGTATTATGAAACCTTTAGGATCCTTCTTTTTCTGGGGTGGATGCTTGTGTCGAATAGTCATGCATCCTTCTGTCAGTTTAACCGTCTCAAATTCCCCAAGTCTGGATTTCTTCGACATAGCATCCTTGAGAAATTTGGCATAACCAGGCATCTCCTTTATAGCATCTAAAAGTGGAATATTGATGTGGACCTGCTTAAAAATATCATAGATCTTCTTAAGCTGGGATTCCTGTTTCAACTTCTGTAACCGTTGAGGAAAAGGAGGTGGAGGACGATAATCTGCAATGCGTCCTTCCCACTGCATTCGGATCTGAGGAGGCTTAGGTTCTTCATCCTTCTCCTCTGTCCCTTCTGCTGTCGTGACAGGTTAATCGGCAGCATGCTGTTTGTCGTCTGTCGGGGCAGCATTCTCGGCAGTTGATTCTAGGGCTGGTTCCTTAACTGGTTCAGCTTTTTTCTCTGGCCCTGGTAATTTCTTCCCACTCCTAGTTGTGATAGCTTTGCACTGCTCATGTGTGGGTTGTCTAGCGTTTTCAGTATCGCTAGGGAATCCTCCATTCTGCCTCGGTTTAATATGCTGGGAAACCTGGCCCATCTGTGTCTCAAGTGATTTCAGAGTAGCTTCATGGTTAGTCATCCGCATCTCTGTTTTATCCATGAATGACTCAGTCTTCTTGACGAAGTGATTCATGTTCTCAATGTAAGTTCCTGTCTGGGACATAAACGTAGCCAAGGTCTCCTCCAATATACTAGTTGTGGCAGTTGGTGGCTGTTGTGGCTGCTGTTGCGGTTGTTGCCGAGTTAGTAATCTAGGTCCCCCTGATTTTGAGTGTTCTGTGCTTGAGGATTTAGGGCATTGTTAGGGTTGCTCCAAGAGAATTTGGGGTCCTTTCTCCAGTTGGGATTGTAGTTGTTGGAATTGTAGTTCTGCTTGTTGTAGTTTCCAACATACATCCCTTCCTCTAACTGTAGCGGACAATCTTCCGAACTGCGATTCCTATCGCAAGTTTCACATACCTCTTCAGCAGAGTAGACAGGTTTTGAATCTTTCTTCAATAGCTTTTCCACTGCCTTTGTGAGATATGCCACATGTGTTTTTAGGGAATTGTCGGCCTCATAATCTTTCACAGCTAGTACTCGTTTACCCCCTCTTCTTGCTGTAGGAAATTGTTCCTCATTCTTTGCCAGGTTTTTCAATACTACCATTGCTTCATCTGGATCTTTGTCTAACATCAATCCATTCGTTGTTGAATCAATTCTCATACGAGTCTGTAAGTTGGCAGCATTATAAAACCTAATTACCTGGTTCCAAACGGGGAATCCATGCATCAGGCAGTTCCTCAGTAGAGTGGTAAATCTGTCCCATGCCTCGTGCATTGGCTCGTCATTTTCCTGTTGAAATGTAGCAATTTCGTTACGTAATCGCTCAGATAAATGTGAAGGATTAAAACGAGACAAAAATTCACGAGTTAAATCTGTCCAAGTTCGTATTGAACCCGACATTAGTTTATTCCACCAAGTTTTCGCCTTGTCCCTCAATGAATGAGGAAATAATCGAAGCCTCAGTATCTCCGGATTTACTCTTGGTAGTCTAAACGAACCACAGATTTCCTGGAACGTTTTCAGATGCTCCCTAGCATCCTCTGTAGCAGCACCACTAAATTGGCAAACGTTATTAATCATGCTGAACCTGACAGGTTTCAACTCGAAATTTTCAGCTTCCACGTCTGGCAGGGTGGTTTCTAGTTCCACATGATCATTGATCATGTAGTCTCGGTAGGACCGGCGTGCGGCTCCGGCAGCAGGAATAACGGGCCGTCCGTTTTCTCCATCCCCGACGGGATCGTTAGGATCTTTGGGATTCCCCTGGTTGTTCATGGCCTCTAACTGTTCTTCAAGTTATTTGTTTCTGGCTAACACGAGGCGAAGTCGGTTCCTAAGATTGTACGAGCGTTCGATTTCAGGGTCTAGCGGATACTCAGGTTCCTCTCCTCGTTTCGATCTGCGCATAAACAGAAAACCTTGTGAAAAGCACAAGTTGAAGAATCCAAGTAAAACAAAACAGAAAAATAAAAAGAATGTGCAGTATAAAGTAAGGGTAAAGTTATGTTGCCAGTCCCCGGCAACGGCGCCAAAAACTTGTTGCGTGTAAAAGTGTCTATCGCAATGTAGTGCAAGTGTACACGACGCAAGTAGTAAAGTGATACGTAAGTATCGGATATCGTCTCCACAGGGACTGGGCTAATAGCTTTAACCTTGGATTTCTGCACAAAAGGGAAAAGAAATAGTTTAATTGTTGTCACGAGATAATAAAAAAGAATGAAAATAAAGGATAAAAATATTCAGAGTAAAGAATGGGCCGGTATTGATCCGCTCCGTAGTGCAGGTGTTTGCACTGTCTAAGACTTCTCTGTTCTGTCGTAGCGCCTGTCGCGGCAGCACCTGCTGCGGCAGCGGTCTATTGTAGTCGCGGCAGCGAACACACAACTCAGCACTTCAAGCTTGGCAAGAATCCCTGCTATGCCTTGGCCTATCCCTAGGTCCAAGTCTGTCGATGAACACGTCTTTGATGATACCTCCCAGCGTGAACCGAAGGATGAACATCGATGTTGTTGAATTCTTCCTTAGCCACTTAACCTCATCTTATCCCTAGGTCCGAGATAGTTCAACCATAAACTGGAGAACCAGTACTTATTCCTTTCGTATACTTAACTCTCCCGATATTAAGTAAATGTGTAATCTCACAATGCTCTCTCGATACTCTTGCAAGATGTTGAAAACCAGAATAAGTAAACTTGAAGTCTATTTTATTGAACAGAAGAAAATCCTAAAACAATGCAGTCCTTGCAACTACTTTATAAAATCAACCCTTAGCCCTAGGGGAAGTTTAGAACATGATGTGAAGGGGGAAAACAACTAGGGTTTAGGGGAAGACGGCTAGAGAATAAGATATCCTTCCCTAGGTCGAATTACATGCCTTTATATAGGCCTTGGGTTCAGGTTTTCTAATATGTCAAGAATACAAGTTTAAATTAAAGTACAACTCTATTAAAGACTAAATCTTCAGAATAGATGTCTTTAACTCGTCCTCTCTTCTTGCTTGGAGTTTCTTCCTTGAACTTTGGGCTTGGCCTTCATTCTGATATAGGGCTCAGAAAATTATAAGAATGCTTCACGACAGACCGGCTTAATTTCCTCTTTCTGTCGAGCTCCACTTCATTTCTTCCCTTTATTGTTGTTGTCGTCCTTAGCGGCCATGGCAGCATCGTCCTTCTTGTCTGCAGTCCAGTGTTCCAGCTCTGCTTCTCCACTGCCCAGCGTCTGCTACAGCAGCTACCTGCAAAAGTGACCAATTTCAGTAGAAATTGTGCCATTTAATATAATTGTGATGTATGAATGAAATCTATCCTAAATGCAATGAATTATGCTTGAATGCAGCAGAAATATGGGTTAAATAGGGGTAAAATATAGAACTTTTACACACTCAACAATCCAAGTTCACAAAAACATTTAACTAGTGTAATAAGGCAATGGGCACCCCGATTTCCCTCAAGCATAACATAGCATACAATATCACATCATATACATCATGCTTTACATCATCTTAAATCAGCACACATCCTTATCACATCATCATCATCATACAATCATATTTAACTCACATATGATTCATAACTACCAAGCGTGGCATAATCAACAACATTCAACCAAAAACATGGTTTTTTCAGACAACATGTCATTTAACATTGCATCGAACATCAAAACATACCAATTTCACTTACCATCATCCCCAATTCTTTCGAAACCTGGCGCTAATACCAACAAATGTAACCCATTAGCTCAGCCTAGACGCCCGACCTAAACTAAGAAGATTACACGGGGAAAATCGAAGTCAACTCGTTAAATTCAACCTCGATTAACGACCCCTTTTTTCTTTTTATCTTCTCTAGATGCACATTATTATCCTATATATTCAGCAAAGAGATTAGGCGAGAACGGTATAGCGATCAGAGTTCGATTAGGGGTTCAATTGCATACATTTGACCTTTAGGGACTAAATTGTAATTTCTAGAAAATATAGAGACTTTTTAGATTTTAAAGTTACCAAACCAAAATTAGTCATGTAATGTACCATCATGTCAAAAATAATTTTAAACGGCTCATCCAAACTCAACCAATTGAACAAACATTAAACAAGGACCAAAATGCAACATTTCAGAACATAAAAAGATTCTTTTAACTGAAATTAACGAACCCGTATCGGTACGCCTCAGCCTGTATCGATACGCAAATTGATAGTAGCGAGTTTGGGAAAAATGTATCGATACGCCCAAACCCGTATCGATGCGACCTTCAATCTTTTGCCTAGGTGTATCGATACGCGGGCAAATCGTATCAGTACACCTAAGCTGAAAAGCTTGAATTTGGCCTTAGTGTATCGATACTCCTTCCCGAGTATCGATACACATACTAGACTTGCACATTCATCAGCCGTTTAAACACATTTAACAACATCTAAACATGCTTAAAACATACATACATGTTATAAACAACTTACTCAACACATAAGCATCAACAAACAACATAACAAAATCATCAAGCATATCAAATCATGGTGAAAATATTAGCTACTCAAGCATGCTTTAGAATATAAGCTATAGCATAGCCAAAACACTATAAGCAAGACCATAAACCAATTAGAGACCATTTACAAGTCCAAAAACGTAAACCAAACATGCCCAAGATGTTTAACATCACCAACAAAACCAAGAGTAGAAATCCCACCCATTGCCTCTTATTACACCCAAGTAAAACCACATACATTGCTTAGCCAAAAACTTGGATTTCCCCCTTGCTTTCTTGTTGCATCTAATGCTCGATTCTCTGCATTGATGAAACGAATGAGCGTAAGCATAAAGCTTAGTGAGGACCGCTAAAAACCAAACATTCATCAATGCATTTTGTAAAACCAAAACATCATCATTTTTCAACATATGTCTTTCTTTAAAGCATGGTCTTTAAGCATCAATGCACTTTTAAAACCACATGCTCATAGCATCATTATGATAAAAGCAAAATCCTCTGCTCATGCTTAAACAAAGCATCACATGCATTCTAGCATAATTCCCAAGCATCACAAGCTCAACATCATTATATTGGCTCGCAAGTGATCATTAACAAACCATATCAAAACCAACACAATTGACACAATCGAATACGCAAATTAGAAGCGTTGCCCCACACGCTTCATACACACTGCTGGACTACACAAAGTGGAGATAAATGGCACAATCACAACCCCTCAACATCACTCATCGTTAGCTGTATAATTCCACTAACGAGAGTACGATACACATACCACAAGACTCACACACAGGATTAAACCATTCACCATTGTGATTTTAGCCTCAATCGTTAGGGTACTTGGAAGGAGTTTACGACACAATCATAACCCCTCGACATCCAAGGCGACTTTATTCACGGTGCACCTAATCCTATAGCCGGCTAACTATATCCGATTAAATTAACCAAAAACCATTTCCATCACTTGCCAATAGAATCATTAGCATCATTATTTCATTTTTTACAAGCATAAATCACAATGCCATTTTCACAAGCATAAACATGCTTAAACCAAATGCATTAATCACATAAATCCAAGGATCACTTTCCATGTGCATCCTTAACAAAATGGCATTAAAAACCAACATCATCAATGCTCAAAACATGCTTTAAAACAGTAATCAATCCACATTCAATTCAAGTGCATTTTAAACCAAAACATAGCACATTCCGAGAGAGACTTTTGTTTTACTTACTCTTGAGCTTAGCTAAGTGTTTCAAGCTTACACTAAGCTCCCAACACCATGCTCAAAGCGTTACAAAGTTTGAAAAACCATTTCCACTCACCGATACGTGAAACCTCGCTCGCCGACGCGAAGATCACCCTTCCGAAGCCTCTAAAAATGCTTCGCTTGCTTCCGGATCAAGATCCCCTATTTTTAGAGCATCAAAACATAGATCCAAATGCATTAAAATGCATTTCAACACCAGCAACTAAACACAAACTCGTTTCTCACCAAAACTACACCAATTTACCCATCCAAAACAACCGAAAACTCAATCTATTGCTTCCTAAACAAAGCCCAGCCAACATACATCACCTCCAACCACTATTAAACATGAAAACACATCTAAAAACAACATAAACCCTTCCTTATACCTCCAGCAAGCATAACACCATCAAACCACCTCAAAAATCCAACTAAAACCATCAAGAAACTCAAGGATCTCAAGGATTTCAGGATTTATATTACCAAAACTCTTTTTCAACATAATAATCAACTCAAAACTCAATTAAAATCAATCCAAAATAGAGCTCATCAATAACACTCCGAAAATCAAGATTTAAACCATGATTTTGCAAGATTTTGATCTTAAATCAAGACTATAATCAAAACTCAGCCAAAACAACAATTAGGAGCCAAAGATCTTGGGAATTTCAATAAAGAACCTAGATTGAAGGTTGAGAACGGGATTTACCTCCAATCCTTGCCTTCCTTAAGGATTGACAAGTTTTTACTTCACAAATCTTGAAGAGAATCCTTAGAAAATGATGAGAACTAAAGAGAAAGTGTTTGAGAGAAAAGAAATCTGGAGAAAAGGTCTTTTAGAAATGTGTTTGGCTGAAATAAGGATTGAAAGTTAGTTACGTAAAAAGATTTCTCTCAAATAATCATTTAATTAATTATTATAATTAAAAATCCCTTTTAATCAATTAAAATAATTCATTAAAACACATGTCAATTTAAGGAAGGTGTAATTGCATCATAGCTCCCTAAAGATTCTAAGATTTTTTACTGCACTTTGAAATTTACAATTTTCCACAGTTTTAAAACTTTACATTTTGGTCAATACCCAAAATGTACCTCTTCCAAAACTCTTTTCTTAAAATTGATTTGACCAACCTCTTAAACATGATTTTAGAGGATTTTATCATTTTTTTTCATATTTTTATCCTTTCCCGACCCTTGATTCCCCTAAACCACCTAATACGATTCAAACTGTTCCCAACCGGTCCGATCCGATGTCTAAAACATCTAGGCCCAAAACTAGGTCGTTACTGTCAACTTGTTCAGTTTCCGATAATCTATATACATCCACATTGTCCCATCTTTCATCTTAACAAACAACATCGGTGCACCCCAAGGTGATACACTCGACTGGATGACCTCGATCAAGCAACTCCTGAAGTTACATCTTTAGCTCTTTAGGTGCCATTCGATAAGGAGAAATGGACACCATAGTCGTATTCTCATACAATTTGATACCAAACTCAACTTCCCTATTTGGCGGCAACCCAGACAATTCGTCTGGAAAGACACCCAAAAAGTCACAAACGATTCTGATGTCTTGCACACGTACATCCTTTACACCAGGATTCATCACATATGCAATATAAGCACCACAACCCAACCTTAGCATACGGCTTGCTTCCAAAGCTGAATCAACATTAGACAAGAATTTCACATTCTCGCCTACTATCACCACCTTGTAATCATCAACAAGCTTTAAGGTGACTCGCTTAACATCAATGTCAACCACTGCTCTATGCTCAGACAACCAATCCATACCAAGGATCACATCAAAACCATAAAAGGGTAACTCTATCAAATCCACAAGAATGGCATGACCCTGAACAGACAAAGGACATCTCCTATACAATTTCCTCGTGACTACAGTCTCTCTAAAAGAACTAGTCACCTGCATTCCTACTTTAAGCAACTCAACAAGTATATCAAGCAAATGCCCATGCTCACTCAAGATATAAGAATGCGTGGATCTAGAATCAATCAAAGCCAACAATGAAAGAGACTGTAGAATGAAGGTACTTGAGATAACATCGGTGTCATTGTGCCACTCGCGTTGTGCATAGACCCTTGCAGGACCACCTCCCTCAGGCTGCACTACTACCACATGAGCGATACCTCTCTGACCTTCTTCCCTCCTCTAGAAGTTACCTCAGCCTTGCCCACGGCCTTTCTGAGGTGCAAGCACAACAGGTTCACGTCCCTGGCCTCCACCAGCCAACAGAGGACACTCACGCCTCATATGATCTGTTGAACCACAGTTCCAGCAAGAATTCCATGTCACCACAATAGGAGTCTGTGCCTCTCTAGCCGTACGAGGACAATCTCGCCTCAGATGATCCCCTGATCCACACGTCTAACAAGTGTGCTGCTCGGACCTCACTCGTCCACCCTGAGCCTGTCCACCCTGTCCTGGAGCACTTCGCCTCGCACCAGGCTAATGCCTCCTATCTCGACCTCTTTTGTTCTGTTCATCTCTAGAACTAAACTGAGCAGCCTTCTTACCAGAGCTAGAACCACCTCCCTGAAATGTCAGGCCCAAGCTCTGCTCGATTTCTTTAGCCCGACATACGAGCACATCAAAATATGTGTAATATATAGCCAACATAAAGGTCTTTACTTCCTGCACAAGCCCATATTAGAAGCGATCACAACGGTGCCTCTCACTCGACATCAACTCAGGGTCATACTCGCTTAGACGTACGAACTGGACCTCGTACTCACCCACAGAAAGATTTCCTTGCACAAGCGACATGAACTCGCTCTTCTTTTCATCCAAGTATCTCACACCAAGATACTTCTTCTTAAAGGCACTCCGAAAGAACTCCCAATCCACCTCATTGGGTTCCATTCCAGCGGTGATAGTCGTCCACCAACTATAGGCATCACCCTGGAGTAAGGAAACTGCGCATTCCAGCTTGCGCACATCACTACATCCCATTTGATCCATAATACGGATCGTACTAGCTAACCATGCCTCTGATGCCTCAGAAGACATACCACAGAACTCAACAGCTTCCAAATTCCTCAGCCTTTCCAAAGGCAAACCCACCCGCCCAGCTACAGGTGCCTGAACTTGCGCTCCAGCTATTGTAACACTCGAGTTTAGGGGTCGGGAGTTGAGTGTGTGAATCGGGTTCGAGTCGTGTGGCTCATTTTAATTAAAATGGGATTTACTTTAAACTTTAAAGGCTTCTAGTTCATTAAGGGAAAATGTAATTTTCTAAATAAAGGGAATAAGATGAGTAAAAAAGGGGTTTTTTGAAATGTCTTCATCTTCTTCTTCCTTTAAACTAACCCGTACTGATACGCTCTTACCCGTATCGATACAGATTCTTCCAGTGAGCTTTGTGGGAGAAATTACATTGATACGGTCTTGCTCGTACCGAAACACTTCCCTAACTCGTACCGATACGCCTACATGTGTATCGATACGCTCCTCTTGTAATTGTGCAAGAACTCTTTTTGTTTTGAGACAAGTATCAATACGGATCCCCGCGTACCGATACGGTAGGCTGTAGAAGTGCATTTATGGTTGAAAGAGATGGTTCCAATGGCTATAATCAATTCCCTAACCACCTAAACAACTAGAATTAATGGAGAAGGTATAAAATCAAGCCTATGGAAGACCAACAACAACTATTGTATCCAAGAGAAACATCTATACAAAAATCCAAGCTCATAGTGCCTAATTTCTCATTCTTGTAAAATCTCAAATTTTGTTGAGTGTAATTCCTAGTGAGGGTTTGGTCAAATTTTGGGTAGAAAATTTGATCGGTATTGTAAAGGTTACCTCCTAAGCCTAGAACAAGGGAAGAGCAATTAGTGAATTGTTGGAAAATCCTTAGTTGTAGCTAAGGTAGTGGATGTAAAATTCATTTGGAACTTGAACCACTCTAAATTATCTTGTTCTTCAATTTTAGTCATTCCACTTTCTCCAACAAAATTTTAAATATCCAACTCACCCCCCTCTTGGCTTTGATCAATCCATTGATCCACTCAACATTTTTAATAATAAGTGGTTGTCTATTGGTGAAATATTTTTCCTAGTTTAACTACGCTCGTTATTTTATGTATGAGCTCTTGCTCCGTCAGGTGATATTTGTGAGGTTGCTTGGTGGGATTGTCCTTGTACTTGTGTGCATGATCCGGGCATGAGGTTTACGCGGATTGTCACTTGTTGGGAACCCCCTGCGGAGGGAATTCTAAAGTTTAATGTTGATGGTTCTGCGCGAGGTAAGCCGGGGATGGAAGGTTGTGGTGAGGTCTTACGTGATTCCAAGAGTCGTGTTTTTGCCATGTTCTTAGGACCATTGGGTTTGTTCGATTCTAATGAGGCGGAGTTGTAGACTATTTATCATGCTTTATTCATCTTCCGCCCGATGGGCTGAGGCGACTGATATCGAGTTTGATTCGAGGGTGCCGTTGGCATGGGTGTTACATCATGAACGACGGCCATGGTCTTTTTGGCAGATTGATGATGCTTGGGAGGTCCTGTCGTGTGTATGTTTTCATCATGTTTATCGTGAGGCGAATAATTTCATCGATGCCTTTGCTAAGGGTAGGGTGGATCGGGCTACATGGTTCCAGTTGGTAGAGTAAGGTCTGTCGGTTTTGGTGTCAGGTGGTATGGATACTTTATCTGATCGTTTGATAATGATGTTATTGGTGTTTGTTCCATCTTCTTCTCTTATTATTATTGGTATTCTTTTTTTCATTAAACTTGGGGTAGTTTTTAACGAGGCCTATGTTAGTAGACCTGGCAAACTTGACCCGAGACCCGAAACCCGAACCGAAACCCGATTTTGACCCAAACATGATGATTCGAAGTTGACCCGAAACCCGAACCGAACCGAACCGAAAATTTTTGTTGAACCGAAATGGACCCGAACCGAAATAGACCCGAACCGAATAGACCCGAACCGAATGGACCCGAACCGAATGCTACCCAAACCGAAAGCTGAACCGAAAGCTGAACCGAATATCGACCCGATTTTAACCCGATTTTAACCCGACTTTGACCCGATTTTGACCCGAATATCTATTGTTAACAATATAATAAATAATAAATGAAGTATAGAAATTTGAGATCTTGGTGACCAATTTTATAATTTCATCATAAAATATAGCATAAAATTGAAATTGTAGACTAAATTGACAATTTGGAAGTGGAGAAATTTGAGAGTCCAATGATCAAATTTGTAATTATACCATGTAAATAAATAGGGGTCAATTTTGGCTAAAATTTAAATCTTTGAAATTAAAATGAACGAAAATATAAATATATTAAATTAATAGACTAAATTACAAAGATTAGTCAATTTCAACTAAAAGTAAATTTTAGAGACTAAATATCACTACGGGGAGGGGATTTGTATATCCGAAGTCTAAACCGTGGGAATACTTGTGACAAAATAAAATTAAACTAAAACTTAAAGTTGACTAAAATGTAACATTTTAAATGCAACATGACCTAAAAAGTAATTAATCTCTAGCTTAAAAAATTGGTGGCTTATTTCCCTCCAAAATTTTGTCTTTTCTCTCTCTATTTTTTCCGATTGTCTTTTTTTTTCAATCTAGCTTAAAAAATTGGTGGCTTATTTCCCTCCAAATTTTGTTTTTTCCCTCTCTATTTTTACCAATTGTCTTTCTATTTTTCTTGATTTAATTGAGTTTCAATTTAGATTAATTTAACTGAAATTTCACATTTAGTTTTAAAATTATTTTAATTATGTCCATGATTTATGCTTTTAGATTTTAGTTAATTCAATTAGATCCTAAGTTTAATAAATTAATTCATTTCAGACATTATTATTATTATTATTATTATTATTATTATTATTATTATTATTATTATTATTATTATTATTATTATTATTATTATTATTATTATTATTATTATTATTATTATAAACTTTGATTCAATATAATTATACAAAAAAAATTATATGGATACATGAAACTTTGATTTAAATATTTAATCAAATTCAAATGCATAGATTGACAAGTTGAATTAGAATTAATCTCATACATCAATAACTCTAAACCCTAAACCATAAATACTAAACCTCAAACCTTTAACCCAACTCAAATCAAATTGACCCGAAAATTTAAATGTTGACTCGAGCCGAAATTGACCCGAAATTGACCCGATTTTAACCCGAACCGAAATCGACCCGAACGACCCGATTTTGACCCGAACCGAAAGCGACCGATCCGATATTGACCCGACCCGAAAACAACCGATCCGATTTTGACCCGATCCAATACCCGAACCGGATCCGACTCATCACAGACCCGAATTAGACCCGAACCCGAACCGAACCGACCCGAACCGAATCTAAACCGATTCTAGATAGACCCGAAATGACCCGAACCGAAACGACCCGAACCGAACCCGAACCGAATGACCCGATTGCCACCTCTATACGTTAGTAATGGCTATGTATGATTTTCTTAATAATATTATATGTTTTGCCGAGAAAAAAATTATATATGAATGGATGAATTGAACACAGAAACTGTCAGATTTATTTATTCACATTTGTTGATATATGCAATGTTTTTTATTAGATATTTTTATTATTTATTTATCATCAAATTAATTAAAACTTAATTAAGCATTTTAAGTTTTACAAGTTATACATATTTAGGACTTTAGGAGTTCGGACTCATGCAAACTCACGACAATATGATTATATACATTGTTAATTAATAATAGATATAAAGTGATATAAAAGAGTCTCCTCATATTAGTATTTTAATAATTTTAATCATTCAATTTAGAGAAAACTACATATTTGGTATCTCAATTATGCCCGCATTACTGTTTGGTACCTTATTATTATTTTTGACAAAATGGTACCTAACGTTATGTTTTTGTTCTGTTTTGGTACTCCGGCCACTAAAAACTAACGGAGATGATGACGTGACTTAGTATAACCATAGTTTTCGTCCAAAACACATATATAAATGATCAATTTAGTCAAAATTTCATCAATTTAAAAATCATCTTAATTTCGGGGAAATTTTGGAAATTACGTTCAACTAGAAGAAGAAAAATGAGGAATTTAAAACTTTAATACAAAGCTTAAAATAATATTTAAATTGATAGAATTTTAAACTAAATTGATAGGTTGTATATGTTTTGGACTAAAATTTTTATTAGCCCAAGCCACGTCACCATTTACGTTAGCTTTTAACGGTTGGGGTACCAAAACAGAATAAAAATGTAACATTAGGTACCATTTTGCTAAAAATAATAGTTGGGGAACCAAAACTGTAATGCCGACATAGTTTGGTACGAAATATATAGTTTTCCTTTCAATTTATTAATATAATTATATTTGTTTCGTATAATTTATATAGGCGTAAGGGCTATTTTTGCCCCGAAGTTCGTACCAAATAATCGATTTATCTCGTCCACAAAAAATACACTCAATTAGGCCCTCAAACTCAGAAAATGCATCAATTTAACGCTTTGAGTAACGTTGGCCATTAATGTATTGACATGGCCGTTAACGGTGCTAACGTGGTAGCCCACATGTAAATGTTGATGTGGTAGAGGGGCAACATTTAATTCTTTAGGGAATTCGAGGGCAAAATTGATTTTTAGAAAGTTCAGGGGTAAAATTGATTTTTAGGAAGTTCGAGGCTGAATTAATTTTATGTAATATTGAAATAAAATTTTAAAATAAAATATTAAAAGAAACTTAAATAAAATTAAAATTAAAAAATGATCGAAGCTATAAAGTGATAAATTATTAAAAATATTAAAAACTAAAGAATATTTAAAATTATATTGGAATGGAATTGAAATTACAAAAAAATTAAAAGATAGATATTAAAAAGTTGTAAATTGTTTATATTATTGTGTTCAAGATTTTACAGGGTAACAATGAAGCTGACAAATTAGTTATAGAAAACATTTGTTGAGTTTGCTCAAATGATTTACATGTTGTGGCCTTATGGTCGGATGGTCCCGATTGCATTGTAATTTATCATATGATGATTGTATTTTATAAATCTTTTCCTTAGCTAGTTTGTGAATTTCATCACTACCCTAGTAACATAGAATTGCAAGACTCGCAAAATTTAAAAACACATCAATTTCTATTATAATTTTAATATATTTTTATACAATTCTAACAATTTATAAATATTTTTAAATTTTCACTTAATTTTTTAAAAATAATTTAATAGTATTTTATCTTTAATATTTGAATTTTTTTTAAATATGACATAAAAATCAATTAAGTTCTCGAACTCTCTAAAAAATTAATTTTTCACTCATACTCCCTAAAATAATCTAATGTTGCTCCTCCGCCTCGTTAACATTCACATGTGGGCTGCCACGTTAGCACCGTTAATGACCACGTCAGCACATTAACAATCAATGTTAGTCAAATAGATAAATTGATGCAATTCGCGAGTTCAAATGCCTAATGAGGTGCGTTTTTTTGCAGAGAAATTAAATTAATTATTTGGTACAAACTCAGAGACAAAAATACCCCTTAAGCATTATATATATATATTTAATTAACACTATATATATATATATATATATATATATATATATATTAAAAAATCATAAAAGTCTCTAAAATATCATAAAACTCGATAAAAAAAAAAGCATATATGTAACTTTTTAAAATTGTTCGATTTTTTTATGTGCATTTGATTGTCAAACAAGATATCAAATTTGCGGAGTTTAATGTTTTTATTTTTCGATGAATCAAACATCAAATCTGTGTCATGAAACCAAAAGATAGTGATCAAATTAATATATGAGTTAAATTAAAAGTTAACCCTTTTGCCAACATGCACGTTTCAAACTAACATCAATTAACGTTACAATAACCAAAACATTATTTGTTTTAATTCAGTGAGCAAAAATAAATGCTTTGAAACGAAAATTACCATTGCGATAGTTTATCCTATTAAAATGATTTGTATTGCGAAACCATCTCATGTAATTAACCAAAAGAAAACACTTTTGGGGGTCTTAATTTGCATTTTAAAAAGAAAAGGCAGATGAAAAAGTAAAAGTAAAAGATAAATTGGGTTTGACTAAATTGAATGGATTTGGAAGCAAAATTAACAATAAGTAAGGCCTTTGAATAGCTATAGCTGTGTATTATCTTTTTGAGAGACAAAATTAGCTTAAATTAGAAGACAAATGCCATATAATCATTGGCCTACGAGAGCCTTGAAACAATTGAAAAGCATGACCGGGCAGATGAAAGAGAAACAACCTAAAATAGCAGGTGATAAAACTTTTCTCTAAGAATGGTGACTGACCTAACTTCAAAAGAAAACATGCTGGAAATGGACAAATCTTTCAAGCATGAATCAACGAGTGGCAAGCAAGTCAAATACAAGCCAACACATGTAGAAAAATATTGTGTATGTGGCATTAGATTATTGACATTCCATCTTATGTAAGTTACTTTCAAAGTTTGTTCCTTGGTGTTAAAGGTTCTTTATATAGATAGTTTGATTCTGCACTGCATTTTTTTAGACTAAAAAAAAGTGGGAACTATATTGCATTGATACCAAAGTTAGGTAATGGATACCATCCGTGCCCCCAAATAATTTAGTTGCAAAAATTTTACTCTCAAAGTGATTTAATTGCATATATTTTGCCCATAAAATAAACTTAAATTACTAAAATTAAATGACTTTAAGAACAAATTCGATGCAATTAAATGAACTCGAGGATAAAATTGATGCAATTGAAAAATAAAAACAAAATTACTGATTTGAGGGGGCAAACTTACCTTAAACCTAAAAATCTCGAAGACTATTTAAAACAACGGTTAATTCACAAGACATCCCTAAATTATGGCGTCAATTTTAAATTAATTCCAAACTTTAAAACCTTCTAATTAAGTCTTTATAGTATTAATATTTATTAATCAAGTCATTCCATCAGTCTACTTGACAGCTTGGGCACTAGATGCTTATTTATATCCAACATGAATCATATTTAAAGCACATAAATCGAATCTTAAATACGTGTGTACCTACAGTATGGATAATTTAGATACGACGCTTTGAATTTGATCAAATAAAAAGGTTAATCAGATCCAAGTTGTCTTGATACACATAATTTTTTAATCCAAGTTAGATTGCTTGAAAAACATGATTGATACGGTATTGATACTTTAAAGACTCAATTAAAAAGTTTTGTAATTTTTATAACCAATTTAGAATTTGAACAATAGTTTGAGGTTGTCCAGCGGAACTAACCCATTATAAAATGAAAAAACCTCTGTATCCGATACTTATACTTTTTTTTGTTCAAAGTATCCGATACTTATACAATAAACATAAGAAAGAATATAAAACATCAAAGAAAACGAGGAAATATTTACATCAAAATTAGAAGAACAGCTAAAGGTAAAGAACATTAAAATACAACAATACAATAAGTTGTTAATAGAATCATTGTCAGCATCCAAATTCGTTGGAGCCGAGCTGAGTAAACCTAAATGTCATAATGCCTGACCCAGCCCAAACCCCGCTACACATCAACGGACCCAAACCAAAAGGTCCAACGAGCAATTTGATAATGGAAATTTATCCTATTTAAACCCAATGACGTGTACAAGATGTCAAGATATAAATAAAATTCAAAAGACAAAGGGATAAACTACACATTTGATAATGGAAACTTATATAATTAAACATTTATCCTTAGTTACTTATTCTATTAATTTTATTTTAATTTTAATTTAATTAAATAAATTAATCATTCAATTAGGTGTCATCATCACCTTATTAGAAAAATTTAATTTTTTTTTTTGCCTTAGATGGGAATCAAACCCAAGTCCCCTGGGAGTAAATGGTGCGGGTTTTCAACTGAACCAAATGGTCTTTTGTGATACAAAATACACAATGTAATATATGTTTTAGTTTGTTGTTAATGCAAAGAAAAGAAAATAATATGAATTAAAATGGCTCGAACATGACACATTTAAGACACATAAAAATATTTAAACCACTATAGAAATATAATGTTTAAATTAAAGTTGACAACATTATATATATATATATATATATATATATATATATATATATTAAATAATAGTTACTTCAATATTTAAAATACAATTTTAAAATTATATTAAAAATTCATTTAATGAATTCAAACTCACGAATATAACTCTAATCATAAGATAAGTTTGGTTTCGTTAAATGAATTTTAAATTTTTTTATTTAATTAAATTAAATTTTGTTAAAAATAAAAAATAATAATTAAATCAAAGTTAATACCATGAAAAGGAAATAAATAAGATTCACAACAAAATTAAAGTTGACTCGAATATAATTTTTATTTTTAATATATAATTTAAAATAATTAAAACCCTCTAATAAGGTGATGACACGTGTCGACACCTAATTGATGGATTAATTTATTTAATTAAATTAAAATTAGGATCAAATTGATATAATAGGTAACTAACATGGACCGAATGTGTAGTTATACAAATTTTCATTAATAGCCAGTTATTCCTCCTATAAATTTTAACGGTTGGTGGTCAAAATAATTCTAATTAAATAATTAGATAATCACTCAGTTAGTTTACGCGAGAAAAAAAATGACAAAATGAAAAATAGTAGAATACAATTGGTTTCTATTTGTGATATTTTCTTGTAAAAGTGACCCTAGATTTGAGTTCAGCGTGTCGAGAGTGTCCCCACTGAAATTTGGACTTTATTAATCATCGGTGATGCGTGTCGGAATTGTGGCCAGCATTTTGAGATGAGAGTCCCCACTAGAATTTAAACTTAATTAACCACATCGTTTTAGTTGTTTAACCGATTATTTGAAATAAGTACGGACTAGGGAGGTTAGTGTAACACCCGGGTTTAGATGTTAGGTGGAAATAATATTTTAATATTATTTTGGGCACGGTTTTATAAGTTATTTAATGGCTCGGGTTTGTTTTCAAATTAATTAATTTAAAGATTGACTATGTTTTAAGACTTAACCCCTTTTAGTCATGGATTTTATGTCATTGTGAATAATTCATTTCATTAAGGGCAAGATAGTCTTTGTGCCTTTAAATTTAAAACAAAACAAAAACCCCAACCCATTTACTATTCATTCTCTTCTTCATCAACGGGAAAACAAAAACTCCCAACCCATTTACTATTCCATTCAAGAGTTCTCTCATTTCAACTCCGTTTTGAAAGGTAATGGTGTTTTCGACTTCCCCTCATCTTCCCCTTCATAAAAGTACTCTTCTTTTTCATTTTCATGAAGTTTTTAGAGAATGGAGGTTTTGAACATTTTGATTAAAAATGGCGCCTTTGTGTAGCTAAACCTAACATTTTGATTTGTTATGGTTAGTTATGGAATATAGGGGCCAAATGAAACTACATATGTGAATTTCAAATGATTTTAATCAATTTTCGGAATTGAGTGTTAAGAGGGTTTTTGGAGGGTTTTAAAGTGGTTTTTAGGGTTGCTTAATGTTGGTTTTTGAGGGCTGGTGTTAGTATGATATACGAGTCTAAAGTCGCGCGTGGCCTTGGTGGCATTGAGTCACCAAGGAGGAGTACGGGTTCGCCCGAAATTGTATTTAAATGTAGTCGGTGATGAGTGGAATCCCATCGACGGGGCATGAGGATGAGTGGAATCCCCTCCGTGAGACCGGTGATGACTGAAATCCCACCGTGAGGTAATGTGGTTGTTGGATGTGAGTTCCAACGATTCTATCCGCGTATTCGGGTCTTAACTAGGTGCCAACGTTGATTGATATGTGTATCAATGTGTTGTGACATATGAGCTATGAATTGAATGTTATATGTGAATACATGTATGGTAAAGTTGGGCTTATGATCATGGCATTTATATTGTATATTGCTCATGCACCTTTACTTCATGGCTCTTGTGGACCCTTGGTATGGTTGTGTTTTACCTTGGCTAGATCGTGCTCGGACCCTGCAATATTGAGGTTTGTTTTTAGAGCTTACCCTCACTAAGCATCATTGCTTACGCTCTCTTTGTTCAACATTGCAGATCCTTAGTTCGTGGGTTGCTCGGGTAAGTGGAGGGCCTCCAAGTGTTGTTTTTGGCTTGAGTTCATCAAGTATGGATTTTGATGTTAGACATGTAATAGATTGAGCAATGGGACACGTATGGTTTGTTGGATAGTTGTTGGTTTCTAGGAGCATGTTTAGACTCCTTAGTATCTTGTTTTTGTATGGTGAATGTTGCCATGTTGAATTGTAGCTCATGCCTAATTTCTTATTCTGAATGCTTGCTATATGCCTTAGAGGCCCTCTTTAAGTTTGAATGATGTTTGAATGAATGTATGTTTGTGGGATGTTTCCTTAGTGTTAGACATGTCTAAATCTTGTTGAAGCATGATAGTACGGTGAGTATGCCTTGAGTTTTATTGGTATAGTGTTTTGAGGTGTTTTGGGGGTGTTTTGGGGCACCCTTATGCCTCGAAACAGCCCAGACGAGTCTGCAGACAGAGGGCGTTTCGGAACGGGTCCCCCTATTCCGGAACGAGTCCTTTGCAAATGGCCTGCCGTTTCGAAACGGATGAGGGTCGTTTCGGAACATTTTTGCTACTGGAGTTTTGAGAAATTGACGAGATAAAAGCGTTCCGAAACGGGCCTCTAATGTTTCGAAACGGTCAAATCTCGTTGACCACGAGATATTGACCGTCAAGGTCGTTCCGATACGGGTCACCCCTATTTTGGAACGGTCACCTTATGGTTGACCCAGGCCCGTTGACTAGGTCAAGGCGTTTCGGAACTCCCTAAGGGCGTTTCGAAACGGCCTGCTGTAAAACATTAAAATGAGCTGTTTAATGCTCGGTTGGTCGTTGTATGTTGCAAATGTTCGTATCTTCCGCTGCTGTGCTTCACATAGGATTAAATTATGCATATAGACAAGATAAAATAAAAAGAAATTTTCTGGGTCGTTAACCGAGGGGAAGCCTTAACGGGTTTCGCTTCGGTTTTCCCCGTGTGGCCCACTCGGACCGGTCATCCGACCAGACCGGGACGAGGGGGTTACACTTGTTGGTATCAAAGCCTAAGGTTACCGAGACCTTGGGCAGGTAAGTGAAGTAAGTTTAAGTTTTTAAATTGAATTGCACGGTGTTTGCTTGTTTTGCAAGAGTGGTTGCTTGTGTGACAAGTATGCTGATTGTTTTATTTTAAAGCATGTGTGTGTGGGTCCCATTGCTAATATTACATCAGAAAAATGATTTTTAAGTGAGGGAACGTACTTGAACACTTGGAAGCCTTGCCTTGCTAACCCAACTTTTATGTGTTGTTGTTGTGGTTGTAGTTAATATCTGTGAGAGCGATGTCTAGACCGAGAGGTAGACCGAGGTTGGTTTGTCAGGAACCACGAGTTGCGGCTCCTGTTGAGCCGGCAGTTGGTGTGGAGGCTCACCTTGAAGGGCCGGTGGCCGCGAGAGTTGGCGCTCCTCCACCACCTCCACCACCACCACCTCCTCCACCTGGAGTTAGGGGCGAGGATGGAGCCGGAGGTAATGGACCACAAGGTGGCCAAGGTGGCCAAGGTCCAGCTGGAATTGACATGACTCCGCTTGTGCAAGCAATAGCGGGAGCATTCCAGGCCGCAGTTGCGGGAGCTCAGGCTGCAGCTCAGCCTAGGTGTGATGATGCTAGTCTACCTTTGGAGAGGCTCCATAGCTTGGGGGCCGAGGAGTTTAGAGGATCTACTCCGGAGAAGTTGGAGTTATGGTTGGAGAAGACAGTTCGTATCTTGGCTCAGATGGGTTGTGCGGGCGCACGTAGATTGGGTTGTGTGATCTCGTTGTTTCAGGGTGATGCCTACACCTGGTGGGTCACCATTACTACCGGGGTTCCAGAGACAGAGATTGATTGGGAGTTCTTTGAGTCTGCTTTCCGGAAGAGGTACTTGGGACCGAGGTACCTAGATGAGAAGAAGAGAGAGTTCATGGCTCCCACTCAGGGAGATGCTTCTGTGACTGATTATGAGATTTGTTTCGTTCGTCTGAGTCAGTATGCTCCGGAGTTAGTGCCTACTGAGAGGGCCCGATGTGATCGCTTCAGATACGGACTTCATGAGGAAGTTAAGAGGTATACCTTAGCTTCTGATTATTCGGAATTTGATGTCTTGGTTGCTAGAGCCAAGGACATTGAGCATAGCTTGGGGCTGGCCAAGCGTTCTGGGGGATCTAGTTCTGGTAAGAGGCACAACAACTATGATGGTAGAGATGCCAAGAGGCACAGAGGTGGCGGACATCAGTTTGACCATAGGCGTGGCGGTGGCCACCATGGTAGGGGCCATCAGGGCTATAGAGGAGGAGGGCGTTTTCCTGAGTGTACCCGTTGTGGGAGGCAACATGCTGGTGAGTGTTGGGGTAATTTCCATGCCTGCTGGAACTGTGGTTCGAGGGACCACTTTAGGAGGGATTGTCCGCATCAGGCGGCTCAGGCACCGAACATTGCTCAGGCTCCTGCGAGAGCGAATGATTTTCAGAGAGGCCGTGGGCGCGGTCGTGGCTACTTCCAGCCTAGGGCTGATGCACCTAGGGTAGATGCTCAGAGGAACCTTGCTCATGTTGTGGCTGTGCAGCCAGAGGCGGGAGGACCAGCGAGGGTCTATGCTCAGAGAGAGGCCGAGAACGACACCGATGTGATAGCATGTAATTTCGAGTTACAGTCTATGTCTTTGCTTTCTATGGTTGATTCGGGTTCTACGCATTCCTACATTTTGAGTGAACATGCACAGAAGTTAGATATCCCTGTTGAGATCTTAGATGTAGGTATGCATGTTACTAGTTCTTTTGGTGAGACAGTTGTGGTTAGACGTATGTGTAGGAGGTGTCCACTGAAGATTCAGGGTCATGTGTTCTCAGTTGATATGATGTAACTTCCCTTCTATGGTTTTGATATTATTTTGGGGATGGATTGGTTGGTTGAGCATCGGGCTAGTGTGGATTTTGAGACTAAGAGAATTTCTTTGAAGCTTTCCGATGACTACGAGGTAGTGGTAGTGGGCGAGAACATTAAGTTCTTGTCTAATGTGGTGTCGGCTTTAGAGGCTCATAGGTTGATGGACTATGGATGTGGGGCCTACTTAGCTTATGTTATGAATCCGGATATGAGTGAAGCTAGACCGAAAGATATCAGAACAGTGCGTGACTTTCCATATGTGTTTCCTGAAGAGTTGCCGGGTTTGCCTCCTGACAGAGATGTTGAGTTTGTGATTGAGACAGTTTCAGGGTCTAATCCAGTTTCGATAGCTCCGTATCGTATGGCTCCGAAAGAGTTGAAAGAATTGAAGAGTCAGTTGCAAGAATTATTAGACCGTGGTTTCATTAGGCCTAGTAGTTCTCCGTGGGGTGCTCCAGTGTTGTTTGTGAAAAAGAAAGATGGTAGCATGCACATGTGTATTGACTATAGACAGTTGAATCAGTTGACTGTGAAGAACAAGTATCCGTTGCCTCGTATAGATGATTTGTTTGATCAGTTGAGAGGTGCTTCAGTATTCACGAAGATAGATTTGAGATCCGGATACTATCAGTTGAAGGTGAAAGAGTGTGATGTCCCAAAGACAGCTTTTAGGACTAGATATGGTCACTATGAGTTTCTTGTGATGCCATTTGGGCTCACAAATGCACCAGCAGCATTCATGGACATGATGAACAGAATTTTCAGAGACTATTTAGACCGTTTTGTAGTTGTCTTCATTGATGATATACTTGTGTACTCGAAGACAGAAGAAGAGCATGATGAGCACTTGAGATTTGTCTTACAGAGATTGTTGAGCAATCAGTTGTATGTGAAGCTTAGTAAATGTGAGTTCTGGATTCGGGAGGATGTATTTCTTGGCCATGTCGTTTCGGCCGAAGGCATTCGAGTTGATCCATCGAAGATAGAGGCTATTGTTGAGTGGAAACAACCTAAGTCCGTGACCGAGATTAGGAGTTTCCTAGGATTAGCCGGTTACTATAGGAGGTTTGTTGATGGCTTCTCTAGAGTAGCTGCTCCCTTGACTAAGCTGTTGCAAAAGGGAGTCAAGTTTGAATGGTCAGATGCAAGACAGAAGGCTTTTGAGAAATTGAAAGAAGCTTTGACGAATACTCCAGTGTTAGTGCAACCTGTTTCAAGTAAGGAGTTTGTGATTTACAGTGATGCTTCCTACATAGGTTTAGGACGTGTTTTGATGCAAGATAGGAGAGTTGTTGCTTATGCTTCTAGACAGTTGAAGATTCATGAGAAGAACTATCCTACTTATGATATAGAGTTGGCCGCAGTTGTTTTTGCATTGAAGATTTGGCGTCATTACTTGTATGGTGAGAAGTGCATTGTCTACACCGATCACAAGAGCTTGAAGTACTTGATGACACAGAAAGAGTTGAACTTGAGACAGAGAAGGTGGCTAGAGATGTTAAAAGACTATGATTTGACCATTGAGTACCATCCGGGTAAAGCAAACGTAGTAGCCGATGCTTTGAGTAGAAAAGTGGCCGTTGAGTTGAGAGCTATGTTTGCTAGATTGAGTGTGTCCGATGATGGTGGTTTGATCACCGAGTTGCAAGTGAAGCCTTCTTTGATTCAGTTGATTAGAGAGAAGCAGTTGCAAGATGCAAGCCTAGTTCCTCATGTTCAGGACATAGCCGAAGGATGACCGACTGAGTATAGTTTCAGTGGTGAGAGTTTGTTGTGCTTTAGAGATAGAATTGTTGTACCGGAAGATGTTGAGCTGAGACGTCAGATTTTGAGTGAAGCACATTCGAGTCCCTTTTCTATGCATCCGGGTAGTACCAAGATGTACCGAGATTTGAAGAATGATTACTTCTGGGTTGGTTTGAAGAGAGATGTAGCCGAGTATGTGAGCCGTTGCATGGTTTGTCAGAGAGTGAAGGCAGAACATCAGGTTCCTTCAGGTTTGCTACAGCCTTTGAAGATTCCGGAATGGAAATGAGAGACGATCACCATGGATTTTGTATCGGGGTTGCCTTTATCTCATTCGAAGAAGAATTCAGTTTGGGTGATTGTTGATAGGTTCACTAAGTGTGCTCACTTCTTAGCAGTGAACACTACGGATTCCTTAGACAAGTTGGCAAACTTGTACATTCATGAGATTGTTAGACTTCATGGAGTTCTGAAGTCTATTGTTTCAGATAGGGATCCTAGATTTACTTCGAGGTTCTGGAGTTGCTTACATAGTGCTTTGGGTAGCCGTTTGCATTTCAGCACATCTTATCATCCGCAGTCCGATGGGCAGTCAGAGCGAGTGATACAGATTCTTGAGGATATGCTTCGTTGTTGTGTGATTGATTTTCAGGGTTCTTGGGAGAAGCACTTACCGTTGGTTGAGTTAGCTTACAACAACAGTTATCCGTCTAGTATTCAGATGACACCTTATGAGGCTTTGTATGGTAGACGGTGTAGGACTCCGATTTGTTGGGCTGAGACAGGTCAGAGACTGTTGCCTATGCCAGACTTGCTTAAAGGAACTACAGAAAAAGTGAAGTTGATTTGTGACCGTCTGAAAGCAGCTTTTGATCGTCAGAAATCTTATGCAGATTTGAAGAGGAAAGAAATTAAGTACTCAGTGGGTGAGAAAGTGTTTCTGAAAGTATCTCCGTGGAAGAAGGTGATGAGATTTGGCCGGAAGCTCAAATTGAGTCCGAGGTTTATTGGTCCGTATGAGATAGTTGAGCGGATTGGGCCTGTAGCTTATCGTTTGAGGTTACCTTAGGAGTTAGAAAAGATCCATGATGTCTTTCATGTGTCTGTGCTTAGGAGATATAGATCAGATCCTTCTCATGTGATGCCTGTTGAGGAGATAGAGTTAAATCCGGATTTGTCCTATAATGAAGAGCCCGTTGAGATACTTGCTTCTGATAGTAAGGTGTTGCGTGGCAAGACCATAGAGTTGGTCAAGGTATTGTGGAGACATAGAAGTGTGGAAGAGGCCACGTGGGAGAGGAAAGCAGATATGGTTGAGTAGTTTCCGTATCTGTTTCCACCAGGTAATTTCGGGGACGAAATTCCTTAAGTGGGGGAGAGTTGTAACACCCGGGTTTAGGGGTTAGGTGGAAATAATATTTTAATATTATTTTGGGCACGGTTTTATAAGTTATTTAATGGCTCGGGTTTGTTTTCAAATTAATTAATTTAAAGATTGACTATGTTTTAAGACTTAACCCCTTTTAGTCATGGATTTTATGTCATTGTGAATAATTCATTTCATTAAGGGCAAGATAGTCTTTGTGCCTTTAAATTTAAAACAAAACAAAAACCCCAACCCATTTACTATTCATTCTCTTCTTCATCAACGGGAAAACAAAAGCTCCCAACCCATTTACTATTCCATTCAAGAGCTCTCTCATTTCAACTCCGTTTTGAAAGGTAATGGTGTTTTCGACTTCCCCTCATCTTCCCCTTCATAAACGTACTCTTCTTTTTCATTTTCATGAAGTTTTTAGAGAATGGAGGTTTTGAACATTTTGATTAAAAATGGTGCCTTTGTGTAGCTAAACCTAACATTTTGATTTGTTATGGTTAGTTATGGAATATAGGGGCCAAATGAAACTACATATGTGAATTTCAAATGATTTTAATCAATTTTCGGAATTGGGTGTTAAGAGGGTTTTTGGAGGGTTTTAAAGTGGTTTTTAGGGTTGCTTAATGTTGGTTTTTGAGGGCTGGTGTTAGTATGATATATGAGGGTCACTTTGGGTGTGTTTGATGGTTGATTGGATGTTTGAAATGGAAGAATTCAGTGGGTGTTAGGGGCTGCTCGAAAATTCTGTTTTTGGGGTTGTTCTTGAGTGTTGAATGCTTGACAATGTAATCCGGGTTAGTTCCCATGATGAGTTATTGATTGTGGGTATTTTGTTTGTGTTTGAGATTGATTAGAATCAAGTTTGGACATCGGTGAAGCATCGGAAGTGAATCCGGAAAGTTGAAGGTTGTGCTTGCTTGGTCGTTGAGCTCGGGTGGTTAGGTGAGTGGTTAATTGCTTTAAATGATTTTAAAATAGTTGGTTCGAGTATTTGGACTAGGTTGGGCTTGGTAGACCCACCTAGAGTTAGGATTAGGGTGGTAGCCTAATCCTAAGCTTGATCTAGAGCCTTTGGTTGAACTTAATTATGTGGTTGTGTATGTCTCATGTGAAATGTGTTATGAAGGTTTATGTATATTGTATTATACATGTGAAATGAGTTATGAGTTGTGATTATTGAGACATGCATGATGATGGATGTTGGTGAGTACGTGCTAAGCACGAATGTGATTGGATGAGTAATGAGAAATGAGTACATATTGGCACTAGTTTACTTGAATACAAATGATCGATCATTAGGATGTTAGTGTGTACACACGAGTCTAAAGTCGCGCGTGGCCTTGGTGGCGTTGAGTCACCAAGGAGGAATACGGGTTTGCCCGGAATTGTATTTAAATGTAGTCAGTGATGAGTGGAATCCCATCGACGGGGCGTGAGGATGATTGGAATCCCCTCCGCGAGACCGGTGATGAGTGAAATCCCACCGTGAGGTAATGTGGTTGTTGGATGTGAGTTCCAACGAGTCTATCTGCGTATTCGGGTCTTAACTAGGTGCCAACGTTGATTGATATGTGTATCAATGTGTTGTGACATATGAGCTATGAATTGAATGTTATATGTGAATACATGTATGGTAAAGTTGGGCTTATGATCATGGCATTTATATTGTATATTGCTCATGCACCTTTACTTCATGGCTCTTGTGGACCCTTGGTATGGTTGTGTTTTACCTTGGCTAGATCGTGCTCGGACCCTGCAATGTTGAGGTTTGTTTTTAGAGCTTACCCTCACTAAGCGTCACTGCTTACGCTCTCTTTGTTCAACATTGCAGATCCTTAGTTCGTGGGTTGCTCGGGCAAGTGGAGGGCCTCCAAGTGTGGTTTTTGGCTTGAGTTCATCAAGTATGGATTTTGATGTTAGACATGTAATAGATTGAGCAATAGGACACGTATGGTTTTTTGGATAGTTGTTGGTTGCTAGGAGCATGTTTAGACTCCTTAGTATCTTGTTTTTGTATGGTGAATGTTGCTATGTTGAATTGTAGCTCATGCCTAATTGCTTATTCTGAATGCTTGCTATATGCCTTAGAGGCCCTCTTTAAGTTTGAATGATGTTTGAATGAATGTATGTTTGTGGGATGTTGCCTTAGTGTTAGACATGTCTAAATCTTGTTGAAGCATGATAGTATGGTGAGTATGCCTTGAGTTTTATGGGTATAGTGTTTTGAGGTGTTTTGGGGCACCCTTGTGCCTCGAAACAGCCTAGACGAGTCTGCAGACAGGGGGCGTTTCAGAACGAGTCCCCCTGTTTCGGAACGAGTCCTTTGCAAATGGCCTGCCGTTTCGAAACGGATGAGGGTCATTCCGGAACATTTTTGCTACTAGAATTTTGAGAAATTGACGAGATAAAAATGTTCCGAAACGGGCCTCTAATGTTTCGAAACGGTCAAATCTCGTTAACCACGAGATATTGACCGTCAAGGTCGTTCCGATACGGGTCACCCCTGTTTCGGAACGGTCACCTTATGGTTGACCCAGGCCCGTTGACTAGGTCAAGGCGTTTCGGAACACCCTAAGGGCGTTTCGAAACTGCCTGCTGTAAAACATTAAAATGAGCTGTTTAATGCTTGGTTGGTCGTTGTATGTTGCAAATGTTCGTATCTTCCGCTGCTGTGCTTCACATAGGATTAAATTATGCATATAGACAAGATAAAATAAAAAGAAATTTTCTGGGTCGTTAACCGAGGGGAAGCCTTAACGGGTTTCGCTTCGGTTTTCCCCGTGTGGCCCACTCGGACCGGTCATCCGACCAGACCGGGATGAGGGGGTTACAGTTAGAGCTGACCCGACCTGCAAAACTGACTGAAATCGACTTGAGCTAGAATTATTTGTGAATTGAGGTGATCTGAAATTGATTCGAGTTCGAACTGGTGTTGACCTGAACCCGAGTTGGACCTTGAAATTTTTTATTTGAACTCGACCTGAGAACGACCTGAACCCGAATTCAACCTGATAATGTGATAACTGAAACCGACCTGCATCCGACCTGATATGAACTCGAACTCGAGATTAACCTGGTAAATAACTGATATTACCTGACATGTTATCAACCTGACATGTTATGAGTCTGATCTATACTCAACCTGTAAATGATCTGACTTGTTATTGAACTAATATGATATTTACTTGACTTGGTATTTACCTGACTTGTAAATAAGTTACCATTGATGAAGTTGTGAGATTATGAATTTATTATAGGGTAAACTACACAGATGACCATTGAATTATAGGTTTGCTGTCAAAATGACCACTATATTATTTTTTGTCGCAAATATACCACACAACTATTTAAATGGTTCCAATTTAGCCACACGCCGTAAAAAAAACGAAAAAGTTGACGGAACTGTTAAAAAAATTGGTATAATTACATATTTGGTCTTCTATATTTATACAATATATCAATTTAGCCCTAATTTTAATCTAATAAAATAAATTAATTATTCAATTTAGTCACCATCTTATTGAATAATTAATTTATTTTATTAGATTAAAATTAGGACTAAATTGATATATTGTATAAATATAGAGGACAAAATCTATAATTATACCAATTTTTTTAAAAGTTCCGTCAACTTTTTCGTTTTTTTAACGGCGTGTGGCTAAAATGGAACAATTTAAATAGTTGTGTGGTGCACTTGCGGCAAAAAATAATATAGTGATCATTTTGACATCAAACCCATAGTTTAGTGGTCATCGTTGTAGTTTACCCTTTATTATGTTATATTGTATCAAAACATCTCTATAATTTAAGATACATAATTAGCTATGATCATTAAATTGATATGTTTAATTTTTATATTTATAAATTGAATTATTTAAAAATTTTATTAAATTAATAATTTTCTTTTCAACAAATATTAAATTAATAACTTGAAATTGATAAAGTTAATAGAAAACAATTCTTCAAATTTTAAAATAAATTAATAAATATGGTCGTTAAATTCATTAATTTTATTAAATGATTCGTTTATTTATTATTAAATTTATTAAAAAAATTATTTATTCATTATTAAATTTATTAGATTAAAATTTAAAGTATATATATATATATGAGAATGATTTTAGTTATGAGTAATGATGATATAAAAACACGAGATTAAAAATTTTAGAAATTTTAAAATTCTGAAAATAACAAAATTCATAAATGTACAAATTAAATTTATTACAATTTAGTTTTAGTGAAAATTAAGGTTTATTAATTTATGAGATTAATTCTGATCCCTTGAGGTCTATAGTTTGGTATTAATGGTTTAGTTTATGGTTATTGATTTATGATATTAATTTTGATTCCTTAAGATTTATGGTTAACCTTTAGTATTAATGGTCTATGATTTAGTTTAGGGTTATTAGTTTATAAGATTGATTCCAATTCAACTTGTTAGTGTTATGCATTTGAATTTTATTAAATATTTAAATCAAAGTTTTATGTGTACAATTGAGCTAAAATTAAAATTTCAATTTTCATGTGTACAATTGCATATTTATATTAAAATTAAAATTTTATGTGTATAATTAATTATATTAAATCAAAGTTTATATTTAATAATAATAATAATAATAATAATAATAATAATAATAATAATAATAATAATAATAATAATAATAATAACAATAATAATGTCCGAATTAAATTAACTAATTAAACTTAGGATTTAATTGAGCTAAATTAAAACCTAGAAGCATAAATTACGGAAATAATTAAAAAATTCTAAAACTAAATATGAAATTTTAATTAAATTAATATAAATTGAGACTTAATTGAATTAAACTAAAATCTAAAAACGAAAATTCATGACTTAAATAAAAACATATAAAATTGGAAGGGCCGTAAAATATTTGCCCCTAAAAGATCACAATTCAAGCGTGAATTAAGCCACCTATTTCATTTTAATTAAAAAAAAGTAAACTGGCATTTGTTAAAAAAAAGGGAAAATGAGATAATTTTGGAGGGAACTAAACTGTCTATTTCCAGGTTAAAGATTAATTACTCTTTAGGTCATGTTACGTTTAAAATGTTATATTTTAGTTCTAATATTTACTTTTAAGTTTTTGTTCAATTCAATTTACTCACAAGTATCCCACAGTTTGGACTTTGGTATAGCAATCCCTTCCCTACGGTGATATTTAGTCCCTAAAAATTTACTTTTAGCCGAAATTGACACCTATTTATTTCTAGTTTTTATAATTTAGTCTAATAATTTTAATATGGTAATATTTTTGTTCAATTTAGTTCCTAAGTTCTATTTTTAGCCGAAATTGACCCATATTTATTTCTATGGTAAAATTATATGGTGAAATTATAAAATTAGTCATTGGACTCTCAAATTTCTCAACTTTTAAGTTGTCAAATTAGTCTCTAATTTCGGTTCTATGCTATATTTTATGGTAAAAATGTTAAATTGGTTATTGGACTCTCAAATTTCTCCACTGTCAAATTGATCCCTAATTTCAATTTTAGGCTATATTTTACGGTAACATAATGAAATTGGTCCCTAATTTTGGTTTGTGGTTTAGGGTTTAGGTCTTAGTGTTAATGGTTTAGGTTTTCTGGTGTAATTTATGATTATTGGTTTATGAGATTAATTTCTATGGGTGAAGGTTTATGGTTTAGGATTTAGTATTTAGTATTAATGGTTTAGGGTTATGGTGTAGTTTAGGGTTGATGATTTATTAGATTAATTTCTATGGCTTAAGGTTTATGGTTTACGATTTAGGGCTCAATGTATACTATAGTCTTTGATATAATCTATAGTCTATACTATAGTCCATAGGTTATACTATATGCATTGCCTACTCTATACTCTATATTGATACGTGATTCGTGAATACAAGTATAACGTCATATGTGTTACATGATCAATGATAATTTTTAGGGGTTATATACCCTATAGGTTATGTGACTAGTTTAGGGTCTTAGGATAAAATTTAGGGTTTAGGAGTTTAGTGTTCAATTAATTCACTATAAATCTTTATTTAACTGAAAAATAATCTTTATTTATTTTAATTTGTGTAATTTAGTCCAATATTTTTAATATAAATATATTTTTTCTCAATTTAGTCCCTAGAAATTTACTTTTAACTAAAACTTACACATATTTTTTTTTAATTTAATCCAAATCATATATTTTTTGTAATTTAATCCAAACCATATAAATTATTGGTAGATCAGGTGGGATCTTAATGGTATGAGAGAATTCTTGATTTCGGTTGGATGTATCGTTGATTGAGAGGAATTTTGTGATGTTGAAAGGGACTTGGATAGATGATGGTTAGGTATGTGGTTTGATCAGTGTTTAGGCTCTTTGTGGGGTGTCGGAACATGCTGAATTATGGGAGAAGTTGCACACATGATGGCCATGCATTCCATACCGTGGTGTGTTGGTGGCGATTTTAATGCCGTCAAATACTTAGAGGAAAGAAGTGGTTCTGTTGGGAATGTGTACGGAATTGTTGAGTTTATTAATTTTATGGAGACTTGTGGATTGATCGATTTACCTGTATCTAGGAAGACATTTACGTGGTTTGGATCAGGCAATAAGGGTAGTATATTAGATCGCTTTTTGACCTCGTATGGGTGGCTGGATAAGTATAGCAAATTGACTCAGTTCAACTTGTCGCGGGGCCTTTCGGATCATGTTCTGCTGAAGCTTGTAACTGATGATTGTGATTGGGGACTGAGACTGTTTTGCTTCTTAAATGTGTGGTGGGAGAGTCGTGAGCACAAAAACACGATTGTAGTGGAATGGAAGAGAATTTGGGATAATAATGACAGTGTTGGCTTGTTACTGTTGTTGGTTAAATTGCGTTAGTTGCGTAAGTTTCTTCGTGCTTGGAACAAGTATACGTTTGGTAGTATAGACGATCAGATTACTACAGTTACTATTCTATTAGATGAGATTGACGGGAGAGTTGGACACGAGAGTGATTTGAGTGAGCTGGAGGCAGAAAGGAGGAAATTGTAAGCGGAGTTGTGGAAGCTATCTCGCTTTCGTGAATCCATTTGGAGGCAAAAATCTTGTGCTACGTGGTTGAAAAATAGGGATTATAATACTCATTTCTTTCAGTGTGTGGCAAAGATATGTAACATGCGGAATAGTATACGTGGTTTGTGCATCAAAGGTCGTTGGTGTATGGATCCGGAAGGCTTAAAACGTCGTGTGTTTGAGGCTTTTTGTCAACATTTTTTACAATTTAAGGGATTGAGGTAGAGTTGTGTTAGAACAACAGTTATCGTTGGAACATGAGTTCACAGAGGAGGAAATACGAGCAACAATCTGGAGCTGCGAAGGTACGAAGGTGCCAGGTTCGAATGGGTTCACTTTTGAGTTCTATAAAAAAAGGATGGGAGTTTGTGAAGGCTGATGTGATGTGTTTGTTTAAGTATTTGTATTGGATTGCATGGCTGCAGAAAGAATTAAATTAATCTTTTGTAGTTCTCATTTCGAAGAAGGAGAACCCCGTAGAGATTGGGGATAGCAAACCCATTTGCTTGCTCAATTCAACCTATAAAATTATGGCGAAGGTGTTGGTCGCGAGGTTTCAAGAAGTGTTGGGATATTTGATTAGTGACACGCAACCAACATTTGTACAAAATAGGCAAATTGTGGATGGAATCATGTTAACCAACAAAATTATTCACTCATTGCAACATAAGCGAGGTGGGGATGGAGGTGTAATTTTGAAGTTTGATATTGCTAAGGCTTTTGACTGAATAAATTGTGAGTTTTTGGATTGCTAAAAAATGGATGTGGTGAAGGTTGGCGAGGTTGGATCCGCGAATGTGTGACTACAACTAGGTTGTCCGTGTTGTTAAATGGATCAGCAACAAGAGAATTCGGGATGCAACAAGGACTCCAGCAGGGTGATCCGTTGTCGCCACTCTTGTTTATGGTGGTCGCGAAAGTGCTACATCAATTGTTGGTTGTGGCCGAAACTAAATAGTTGTTTCGCGGTGTAAAGGTGACACAAGATCTATCGTTGTCGCATTTGCAGTTTGCGGATGATACAATTTTGTTCATCCAGGGTGATGTGGAAGGGGCTTGTAATTTAAAGAGGATTTTGCTTTGCTTTGAATGCTGCTCTAGACTCAAAATTAATTTTTCCAAGTCTTGCTTGTATGTAGTGGAGGTGGATAGTGAACTTGCTAGTGACATGGCCGAGGCTTTGGGTTGTGTAACCCCCTAAACACGACCCAAGGGTTATGGGCCGAATTTAGGAAGTCGGATTGAAAACGTGTCCCTCAAGTGAGATGAATATTAGATTTTGAAAATTAAATAATTAGATTAATTATTGAAAACGATACTGTTTCACATTAAATTCCATCAAATCAAAAATGCAATCTTATAGGTAAAAAATAACATAAAATAAATTATTAGAAATATCCAATTTAAATTCTCATGCAAGCTAAAACAATTTAAAGTCCCAAATAAATTTAAAAGTAACCGAAATTACATAAAATCCCCAAATAATAAATTAACTGATATAAATATGAAATCTAATAATATCTATACTGAAAACTGTAAATAATCTGATAAAATGTGGTTCTCCAAGTACCGAACTCCGATGTCTGAGAATCTGAAATAGAAGCTAAGGGGAGTCAGCTATTAAGCTCAGTGTGTCTCTAAAATGCATTAGACAGAATATCACAAGAATCATACAATCAACATAGTCATTTAAGTACACATATATTGAAAGCACGATGCACCTAAGTCTATGTCATGAACCCATCTACATCACCGTCTGAAGAGTAAGGTTCCCCTGAACCACTCTCTACACCGTCACCAAGTTTGAAGTGGAATTCAACCCGAAGGGTGAAACCACTGATCTTCCTCCGTACATTTCTCAACCCGAATGATATGACACGAAAATCTTATTCTAGTTCGAATGCAAACATTATTAATCCGAAAATGCATGAGCATTTAATCTGACAAAAGTTATTCAAATTCCGATGTATGATGCTTGATAGAATTACACAAAGCATAACACATAGCTCATATCACAACATATTTTCACAAGTGAGACATCATACAACAACAACACAAACAATATAGCACAAGTAGAGAACACACCTTAGACAACTAACAGCTCAACGTCGGGAGTGACTTCTCCCACGCTGAGATTTAGTAACAAGTTGAACAGGATCAACACCTACAAGGGTAACACTATGTAAGATTTCACTACTACTATGCCACAAGCTACTAAACAAAAACTTATTTAATTAAACATACCCGCGGAACTCGAAGGCTGTGATGCTGGAGGTCGACCAAGTGGAGGAGGAGGAAAAATCTCAGTGTCTGAATCGATGTCACCTAAACGCAAAAATTACTCAATTCAGAAACCTGAATGTATAATTCTCAACTAAGCATAAATTAATTAAAATGGACAAAAACGATCGTTCAGGTTTGAATTTGAAAAAACGGGCTGTAAATCTGGAACCGGGACGTCAAAAAATGTAAAGTTGACCATGACTGAAAAAGTCAACAGTCAAAGTCAAACTACTGAAGTCATCTGGTCAATGCTGACGTTAGCAAGGTCAACACCGACGTCAACAAGGTCAACACTGACGTCGGCAGCTTACATCATCCCTTTCGTCAACAGATGACATCATCTTGATGTCACCCAGTTCGGTTCAAGCTGCACTCTAACGATCCTGTTCAACTCAGTTTTTGGGATCAGTTCGGTTCGGTTTTTCCTATAATCACTAATTACCCTTTTCCCAAATCAGATTATTCGAACCCTAATTCCCTCTTCCCTCAAATCCACAAATCAAAACCCACACCTGAAACCCTAGATATAGAAACTCCACCCCAACGATGGTAGCCAGCAAGCCCAACGACGCCCACTACTTATTCCAGCCCCGACTAATATACCAAAACCATGAACCATGGTGCTTACCAAGCCTGAACAGAGAAGGGGAACCATGAGGACGGCAGCGTGAGAGAGTTTGAAGGCTTCAACCTCTTTTTCCGGCGAAGACGGCAGCGAACAAGCAATCCAAGCTTGGGTTTTGGTCGCACGACCATGGTGAGCGCACTGAAGGTCACGATTTGGTAAACGACCGTCGACGGTCCTTGATCGGAGGTTAAACTGAAGATGAATGGTTTTGATTTCGAATGGTAACGAGAGAGAGGGAGTAATGCGGCTGACAAAGGTTTTTAGCAAATTAAAGGCCACATATGGGTTTATACCCTAATTAGCGGGTAAATTACAACATAAGGGCTTCAAGGGTAGCTTATTTACAAAAATACCCCCTAAAATATTGAATTATCAGAGATAAGCCACTAAAAACAATTAGGTAAAATTGGGTGTTACAATTCTCCCCTCCTTAAAAGAAATTTCGGCCTCAAAATTTACCTGGATCAAAGAGATTCGAATACTGGGATCTGACAACAGCCTTGGGCTCCCATGTAGCCTCATCATGACTACTACCATGCCACAAGACCTTGACCATCTTAATGGTCTTCCTCCTAAGAACCTTCTTGTCTTGAGCAAGAATCTCAACGGGTTCCTCCTCAAATCGCAAGTCAGGACGAATCTCATTCTCCTCCACTGGAAGAACGTGAGACGGATTAGCATGATAGCGTCTCAACACAGAGACGTGGAATACATTATGAATACGCTGAAGCTCAGGTGGTAACTCAAGCTGATAGGCAACTGGTCAAACCCGATGAATAATTTGATAAGGTCCGATGTAACAAGGACTCAGCTTTCCTTTCCAACCAAACTGAAGTACCTTCCTCCACGGTGATACTTTCAAGAAAACCTGGTCACCCACCTCATACTCAATATCCTGAAGTCTCAAATCAACATAAGATTTATATCGATCAAAAGCAACCTTAAGCCGATCCCGAATCAATATGACAGTCTGCTTAACCTCATGTACAATCTTAGGTCCCAACAACATGTGCTCATTCAGCTAAGTCCAACCAATAGGTGAACAACACTTATGCCCATAAAGAGCCTCATATGGTGCCATCTTGATACTGGCCTGATAACTGTTATTATAGGCAAACTCATTAAGCGGCAAGAAATCCTCTCAATTGCCTCTATAATCCACCACACAACCTCTCAACATATCCTCAAGAATCTGGATTACCCGCTCGGACTGACCGTAAGTCTGAGGATGATAAGAAGTACTAAAACTCAACTGAGTACCCAAAGTAGTATGTAGAGCTTTCCAAATTTTTGATGTAAACCTCGGATCCCAGTCCGAAATAATAGATAACGGTACTCCATGAAGGCGAACAATCTTAGAGACATAGAGCCGAGCTAAATTGCTCAAGGGATAGTCAACTCGAACATAAATGAAGTGTGCATACTTAGTCAACCGATCCACAATAACCCAAATAAAGTCCTTCTTTGACGGAGTAAAAGGAAGACCACTGACAAAATCCATAGTCACGCGCTCCCATTTCCACCGAGGGATCTCAATATGCTTAAGTAACCGAGATGGATGTTGATGCTCTACTTTGACCTTTTGGAAGGTCAAACACTTGGACACAAAACCCACAACATCACGCTTGAGATCCTTCCACCAATACCTTGCATGGAGATTCTTATACATCTTGTCCCCACCAGGATGCATAAAATAAGGACTATCATGGGCCTCACGAAGAATAACATGCTTTAACCCAGATTTCCTTAGAATACAATACCGACCACGGAAACATAATACCCCATTCTGATCAATAGAGAAATCCTAAGATGTACCTTCCTGCACCTCTCTGATACGATGCATCAAAAATAGATCACTAGGCTGCTCAGCTCAAATATCAGAAATCAATGTAGGAATAACCTGAAGTTCTACCAAAAGACTGCCATCATCATACAAACTCATCTAGGCAAACAAAGCTCTCAAAATCTGAAATGGCGTTACGAATGAAGGCGTCAGCAACAACATTAACTTTGCCTTGATGATATTCAATCTCTTAGTCATAATCCTTGAGAAGTTCTACCCAACGACGCTGTCTTAGATTAAGATCCATCTGGGTGAAGATATATTTCAGACTCTTATGGTCTATGTAGATATAACACTTCTCTCCGTAGAGATAGTGTCTCCAGATTTTAACAGCAAAGATCATGGCAGCAAGCTCAAGATCATGGGTAGGATAGTTACACTCATGCAATTTCAACTGTCGAGACGCATAAGCCACAACCTTCCCATCACGCATCAGAAAACATCCCAATCCAGTGTGAGAAGCATCACTATAAACGGTGTAAGCCTTACCAGGCTCAGGCTGGATCAAAATCGATGCTTCAGTCAACACGGTCTTAAGCTTCTCAAAGCTAGACTGTTGGGCCTCAGCCTAAACAAAGGGAATATCCTTCCTCAAAAGTTTAGTCAAAGGAGTCGCAATGATAGAGAAACCCTCCACAAACCTCCGATAATAGCCGGATAAACTAAAGAAACTTTGAACCTCAGAAACATTCCTGGGCTATTTCCAGCTCATAATGGCTTCAATCTTCCCCGGATCAACCTGAATACCTGCACCTGACATTACATGTCCCAGGAATACAATATCTGAAAGCTAAAACTCACATTTGCTGAACTTTACGTACAACTATTTCTCCCAAAAAGTCTGTAAAACAATTCGTAGATGCTCCTCATGTTCAGCCTCAGATTTAGAATATACCGAAATATCATCAATAAAGACCACAACAAACTGGTCAAGATAAGGTTGGAACACCCGATTCATCAAGTCCATAAATGCGGCAGGGGCATTAGTCAATCCGAAAGACATCACAAGGAACTCATAATGCCCGTAGCATGTCTGGAAAACTGTTTTGAACACATCAGAATCCTTAACTTTGAGTTGGTAATAACCATATCTCAATTCTATCTTAGAAAACACCGTAGCTCCCCGGAACTGATCGAAGAGGTCATCAATGCGAGGAAAGGGATACTTATTCTTGATCGAGGAAGGGAATAACCCTGATGATCAAACTCGTCTCTGGATCTCTTCCTAGACTGATTACCCTGATTGTGCTAAACTGATGCAGTCGACTGCCTCTGTAACATCCCCTTCTCGGCTTAGTAGAGAACTGGGTCGGAGCATGTTACCGATGGATGTTATAGTAATCGGTGTGATAAAATTTCAACTTAACAACATCACTTAATCAATAATAGACATAAAAATATTACCAATGTACTTACTAGTCCAATTTAACCAGGTGAGGACCACAGATAACCATTTAAGGCCATTTTGCAACTTTAACAAATAAAAAGGACTAATTTGTAATTTTGACAAACTAGAGGTCTTTAAATATGAATGACTTTACCAAAATAAAATTCATTACTCAAAGGTCAGGTCTATAAGATTTCATTAAATTCGGGGATCATTAACACAATCAAATTATCTTTACAAAATTCAGTGACTAAATTGCAACATTAATAATCTGTCCATTGAGCATTTAACTAACTTACCTAACCCCGTATTGAAACACTATAGGCTATTTCGAAACGTGTGCATGAGAGTCAACACCTGTTGACCTTCGCTTTAGGCTGTTCCAATATAGGTTTGACCCGTATCGGAATGGATTGACCACCTTTAACTTTGACTCGTTTCGGTACGCTATGAACTCGTACCGAAATGTTGGTCTCCAATGACAAAATGTTTAGTAACGACATTATTCCGTTTTATTACACCCATACTCTCAAGTTCAATATCGTACACCCGTACCAAAACGTCATCACCTGTTTCGATACGGCATGGCCTGTAATGATAGATTTTTGCTGGTTTTCACTCGTTTTAGCCTATCGAACGATGTCTAAATGCAACGAAACTTTACACACAACATTTCAACAGTAAAAACTACCAACATGCCAAGTTTCATGACTATATGAATACGTTTACCATGTTTTCACCTTTTGAGCTATGTATGCAATTTCCATCCATTTTAAACTTCACCAAAAAGCTATTTTTAGCTATATAACTTATTACAACTTAAGCAATACACCAACATATCAAAATAGGCATAAATGACTAGTTCGACTACTTTTCCATCTTCCTAGGAGTTTATAAGACAAAAACACATTACTTGGGGCTGGTAGTGACTTGTCTTGCCTGCTGATCTGATCTTCCGACGCACAAACCTTCTTAACCTGAAAATGCATGAGATGAGACACGGACATACTTTGCCTAGTGAGGTAGTCAAAAATAATGTAAGTAACAATAACGCCATGGTTATACTTAAACATAATCTCATGCCAAATGATGTCGATGCTATGCAATAATATATAATGTATAAACATATTTCAAATTCATTCTTAATCCTTGGATTGAATCAAGATCATGGATACGCGAATTCCTACGCCTTGACAAATCAATAAATGGTCTAGTCTCTCCGCCTCGCCAATGTGACCAATAGAAACACATCCCTCCGCCTCACCAAATCAATATAGGTCGTAGCCTTAGAACCGTAATCCACCCGTACACTGAGCTCATGAATTCTATGGCATGCCAACTGTATCCAAAGTCCATTCCAATCCAAGGTTGCAATATTCATATTTATTTCAATAATCAATGATATACCAATGTCTAGTGAATTCAATATCGTCGATGACCAATATATGTATCTCCTCATCAATAACTCATAGTTTGATATCAATATCAATGTTCGATGGTTTCTATGCAATAATCCAATGACAATGTCCATATCAATCACAATACACAATGACAATATCAATGACAATAGCCAATGTTCAATGACAACTTATCGACACTTACCAAAGTGTCCGATTAACCATCAAATGCAATTTCTTCAATAACAATGTTAGCGATGTAATCTAAAATATCAAATAATGATCCAGGCAGACCTTTCGCCTAAACCCGAGACTTTGACTACACTCACCTTGACAATCTGAAGCTTTCAAGGCTCTCGGATAACAATCCCCTTGTTCCTAGCTTTGGATGGAGATGATGGATGCTCCTTATCAATGTCTTGAGCTAGGAAATCAATAGGAAGCTTGTTAGGAATGACAACAATGAGATATCCATGGATAGCCAAAACCCTAGCTTAGATTATACTCAATATATCCATGGAATCCAACAATTGTTTGAGGATTTTTGCTTACCTGAACGATAGCAAGGATTCGATATCGATAGAACAAATAAATTACAAAGCTTAAAATTCCTCCAATGGAGGTGTGTGCTTAAGGTTGGAGATGAACAAGATGAAAAGATGGAGAGGTGTATGCTTCAATGTTTTTCGGGTAAGCTTTTCATTCTTTTCTAAATTTCTCTCTTTTACTAATTAAAGCTCATCCATTGAGCTTTCCTCTTGGTGAAGCAGCTTCACCAAAATTTCCAACGTAGGATATTTTTAATTGTGGAGGGGCTAATCACAAGATTTGTCCCTCAACTCTCACCAATCTATGGTTTTACCCTCCACTTTGCATTTCCTTTAATTTAGTCACAATATAGATTCAATAATATTCAATAGAGTCCGATGATGATGTTTTAAGCTCAATTGAGGTTCGATATCAATAATTAACTAGTCGATACAATATTTAGGCTTCATCAATGTAGGATTCCAATCATCGGAATTTAATTTCTAACTAGGCCGAATATCAGGGTGTTACAACCTCCTACCTCTATCAGCACCACACGACTCAAGTAGCTTTAACTCTGCCTTATTTCGCTCACCTGTCCTAACTCACTTGGTGATCTCCTTATACTCATTGTCCATATGTATAGCCGCACCCGCCTTAATCGAAGGACGCAAACCTTTCAGAAACCAATCACATTTCTCCTTTTCTGTAGTCACTAGCCCCAAAACATACTGAATCCGTCTCATAAACTCAATCTCATAATCATTCATAGACATGTCGTTCTGCCTCAGATTCATGAAATCGTAATGGCACTTTGCTAGATACTTAACCCCAACATATCGATCGCGAAAAGCCTGTCAAAAATAGTCCCAAGAAATCTGACTAGATGGAATAACATGCTCCTCAGCCTCCCACCAATTTTGAGCGTCACCCTGCAATAGTGATACAACAACTCTAAGCTTCCGGTCAGTAGGATAGTCCATCTCAACAAACAACCTCTGAAGCTTCTTCAACTAGTACTCAACATCAGCCGAATTTGTTCCCATCTTCCCATCGAACATAGTCATCCCGACAGCCAGAAACTTGATAGATATTGGTTTCTTGATACCCTCAGACTGACAAAGGTAATAGAGCAACTCCCTATGCACTGCATCGCTATCCAAGCTCACAGTCTCACTATCCCTAGAACCATGTGGTCCATCACCCTGTGCTCGTTGATCCTCACCACCAACACGTTGAACCCCAGTCTGTTGGGCCCTGATCTGCTAGGCTCCAGTCTGCTGAACTCCAGGCTGCTGATCCACGACCTACTCTTCCTCATTAACATCATGAATATTATCCTGATTTGGTGGCGCTCCCACAGACTGTGAAGCACTGCTCTCAACTGCTGCAGTATGACCTCGACCACACACTCCACCACGACCACGACTGGCCGCTAATCTAGAGCTCCTACGAGGTGGCATAGTAGTCTTTCTACAAAAGTTAAAGAGTCCTAAGATCAATTTTGGTACTTGGAGTTCTATTCAAAATATATAAAATTTTGAAAATATTTACTTTCCCAAAATACTCATTTGCCCGAAAATATTAGCATGCATGCAAAAGTTCAAATTTAGTTTAAAACCTTGTTTGAGCCTCACACCAAAATCGTCCGAAGATATCTCCCCTGTTTATTCCACATAAGAGCTGAGGATTAATGCATCATCATGCATTGAAATCACCAGCCACTCATTCAAAATCGTTGCACTACTCAAAACCACCATTTCGACTATCCGAAATAACCGAAATCACCTCCAAACTTTCTCAAATCAAAGCCCAGCCAAGATCTATCAATTCTAAACACTTCTAAACCTCAATCAACAACAAAAACCACCACAAACACGTCCTTATATCTCCAACAACAACAGAACTCCAAAAACACCCCAAAAACCACAAATCTAGCACCTAAAACATAGGAATCCAAACCTATTCGAGAATCATTTGATAAAACCTCATTTTCAACATCACTTATCATCCAAAATACATTAGAAAACAACCTCAAAACAGAGCTTTACAAAGAGTTACGAAAATCATCAAGATCTCACCAAGAATCTTGAATTTTATAACAATTTCATGCTTCTAACATTAAAGCAACTCGAAAATCATTAACAAAGGATTGATAACTTGGGAATTTCAGTAAAGAACTAATCATTAGAGGATAAGGACGAAGCTTACCTCTAATGGCTGATTTCTCCTCAATTTGGGCAAGATTTCTTGAAAATCCAAAGTAAAAACAAAAAGATTTGATGAAGTAAAGATTAGAAATCCTTAGGAGAATGAAATCTCAAAAATGGAATGAAAACTAGAGATTATCTGGTGAGGGAAATCTGTTTGGCTGAGTGAAAGTTGTGAGAAAATGAAATGAGAGAAAACTAAAGTAAGGTAGTTATGAAAAAGTCAACTTTGATTTCCTTTTTAATTCTCCTTTATTCCTTAATTAAAACATTATTAAAAACCCCCGAATTAAAGAGAAATCTGATGAAAAACAATTTGGTAAAATTAGCTCCTTAAGGATTCAAAGTTTCAATCCTTTACGAAATAGTCACTAGTCAACTTTTGCAAAAACTACAATTTGGTCACTACACCAAAATGTAGTATTTCCAAATCACATTTTGTGAAATTGTTTTCACCATAACAATTTATATTATAAATGAGGATTTTTAGATATTTTTCTATATTTTTAAAGCATCTTGAACTTGGTGTTCCCTAAACCACCCCTAAAGGATTCGAATCGTTATCGACCGGCCCAATCCAACCTCCAAAACATCTAGGCCCAAAACTATGGCATTACAACTCTCCCTCACCTAAGAAATTTTGTCCTCAAAATTTAATTGGTGGAAAATGGTAAGGAAATTGCTTCTTCATGTCATCCTTCCTTTCCCACATGGCTTCCTCAACGCCACATCATCTCCGCAAGACTTTGAACAGTTCAATGGTCTTACCCCGAAGAACCTTACTATCCAAATCCAGAATCTCAACGGGCTCCCCATCATACATTAAGTCTGGATTTAACTCAACTTCTTCCACAGTCATAACAAGCGACATACCCGATCTATATCTCCGAAGCATGGATACATGAAACACATTATGTATCTTTTCCAACTCTTGAGGTAGTCTCAGCTTGTAGGCAACATGACTCACACGTTCTATCACCACATATGGTCCGATGAACCTTGGACTCAATTTTCTCTTCCGGCCAAATCTCATCTCCCTTTTCCAAGGTGAAACTTTCAAAAACACACGCTCGCCAACTACAAACTCTATCTCCTTAAGCTTCAAATCGGCGTAAGACTTTTGCCAGTCCGATGCTGCCTTCAAACGCTCACACATGAGCTTCACTTTCTTAGTGACTCCTTTCAACAAAACCGACATTGGGACCAACTTTTGTCCCGTTTCTGCCCAACAAAGAGGAGTTCTGCACTTTCTCCCGTATAAAGCCTCATAAGGTGCCATTTGGATACTTGCCTGATAACTGTTATTGTAAGCAAACTTAACTAAAGGCAAGTGCTTTTCCCAAGAGCCTAGGTGTCCGGATGAAAGCATTCGGTCCTTGCTGACCTCTTCCAAGGTTACCCCCTCCACGCCTCACATCCATATCTGACCTTCTATCCTTTGGTCTCTTGAACCGATCTCTACCAAGATCACGATCTGGAGCTCACTTCCCCTACCTAGATCCTCCCGCTCGACATGCCAGACCAAGATTCAAATCAAAGTCCTTGGCTTGAGTGACCATAACATCAAAATTAGTATAGTCAGCTGCAAGCCTATATGTAACCCTCTTAGCCCGGCCTAGACGTTTGACCTAAACTACGAAGATTACACGGGGAAAACCAAAGTCAACCCGAAAGTCAACCTTGATTAACGACCCATTTTTCCTTTTTATTTTTTCTAGATGCACATCAAGCCTATGTGATTACTCATGAAACATAGGAGAAAAAAGCACATCGATCGGAAATCATTTAAGGACTCAATTGCATGAATTGCACTTTGAGGGACCAAAATGTAAATTTTGGAAAATATAAGGACTTTGCAAATTTTAAGTTTACCAATATGTAATTAGTCGAATTACATGGCTCTCTGTCAAATTTCAACTTAAAAGGACATTCCAAACTCAAGCAATTGCATGCACAACATCCGGGACTAAAATGTAAAACATAAGAACTTGAAACAATTCAAATGCACAAACCAACGGTCAACCGTTCCGGAACGGTGACCTTCGTACCGAAATGCCCGTATCGAAACGGTGTTAACCGTTTCAGAACTCGGGTGCGTTCCGAGACCTGTATCGGAATAGGCCTCTCTAGTAGCCAAAATGTTCCGAAACACCTTCACTCGTACCGAAACACTATGACCATTTCCGGCCCCTGTTTCGAAACAGATAAGGGTGTTTCGATGCACCATGCCCTGCAACAGCATTAAAATCTGGTTTTCCACTTCTTAACTCATCCAAACATAACCCAAAACACACCAAAACATACTAGCAACAAGATTAAACATCAAGGGACATATAAAAGAGGATTAAGCTAGAGCATGGCATCAAACAAATGACCGTTAAGTCTAAAGGCATGCTTCCTAGTAACAAAATCAAATATAAACTTCAAACCTCAAACAAACCATATAAGACCAATTACAACCTTCAAAAGCCAACACAAACTTGCCACAAACTTAAGGAGTTCAAAACACATCTCCCGAATACAATCTTGGAGCCCCATTGCCAAATATCAAAACTAAAGTATGTAAAAACATCACCATACATGAGCTTTACACTTCCTTGGATGTTCTTAACGTTATTTCTGCCCAAAATCACTTCAATTATCTGCATCGTTGGTAGAAGAGAGCGTAAGCACATTTCTTAGTGAGGAAAGCTCTAAAGAAAACCAACACAACAATGCATTATTCAAAACTATTTCTCATGCTCATTCTATCTCATGCTCGAAAACCATTTCAAAGCAAATCTTCATTTGAAACCACATGTACCTTTATACTATCTCATGCATTTAAACCAATGCAAATCTCATGGCAAGGCCATACACATGATAAATGAAAACAAAAGCATTTCATATCATAATCACATAAGCATTTCTCATAGGATAAAACATCTCTTCATTTGGTACATGTGAATCAAATTCATTTCCATATTTTATATTGGCATTTCACATTTCATCTTTACTCGAATATGCGAATTAGCTTGACTCAAAGTCAAGTCCTACCCCGGTGGAATCTCTCATCACCGGACACTCATGGTGGTATCTCTCATCACCACAAAGCTTAGGTATTTCACCAAGTCCTACCCTGATGGTAGCTCTCATCATCGGATTCTCACTTTTGATTGGGATGGCACTACCCCCAATGCCCAACTCCAAAGAGCACGTACGTATTTTAGTTTATAGTGCTCCCTCATCCTATTGATCGATCAATTATATCCGGTAAGTATCTCATCTTCTATGCCAATATATTATGTCAAAAACATCATCTCACCTACTGTTTTAATGCAATAATTCTCAAAACTTTCTCAACTCATTTCAAAATCATAACACATGCTTTGTATTAAATCAAAATCTCAAAACTCATCAATGCAACATCTCATGCTACAAATCATGCATAAAAATAGTAGGAATTCGTCTATCTCAAAACAAGAGCATGTAAAAGCATTTTAGGAGCAATAACCACATAATTGAGAGCAAATCTAGCCATTCGCACTCACCATTTACGTGGTTGTTGCCCCTAAAATCTCCAAACCTTTTTTATTTGTCCCTCAAAGACTTCTAAAACCATTCGCACTCACCGACTACGTTTCGCTTGCTCGCCGAATCGCTATCTAAGCTCCCGACACTCCCGGATCAATACCAAAGGCGCCCGAAGATGTCTCCCCTATTCATAACACATAAGAGCAGAGGATTAATGCATCATCATGCATTGAAATCATCAGCCACACACCTAAACCTGTTGCTCTACTCAAAAGCCTTATTTCAGCCACAAAAAACAACCAAAATCATCTCCAAACTCTCCCAAATCAAAGCCCAGCTGAGATCTATCACTCCTAATCATATCTAAACATCAATCAACACCATAAATCACCATAAACTCGTTCTTATACCTCCAGCCATAATAGAACACCAAAACTACCCCAAAAACCACCATTCTAGCATGCAAAACTTAGGAATCCAAACCTATTCGGGATTTTTTTTATAAAACCTCATTTATAACATCAATTACCATTCAAAATACATTAGAAATCAACCTCATAATAGAGCCTAACCATAGTTACGAAAATCATCAAGATCTTTCCAAAAATCTTGAGTTTTAACACAATTTCATGTTTTTAACATTAAAGCAACTTAAAAATCATTAACAAAGGATTGATAACTTGGGAATTTCAGTAATGAACTGACCATTAGAACAGAAGGACGAAGCTTACCTCTAATGGCTGATTTCTCCTTGATTTGGGCAAGTTTTCTTGAAAATCCAAAATGAAAACAAGAGGATTTGATGAGGAAAAGATTAGGAATCAAAAGGATATTGAAATCTCACAAAAGTAATGAAAATCAGAGGCTAATTGATGGAGGAAATGTGTTTGGCTGAAAAAGAAATTGAGAGAAAATGAAATGAGAGAAAACTAACGTAAGGTAGTTATGAAAAGTCAAAGATATATTTTCTTTTTAATAATCCTTATTTCACTTAATTAAAACATTAATAAAAACACCCAAAATAAAGAGAAATATGATTAAAAAAATTTGGTAAAATTAGCTCCTTAAATATTCAAAGTTTCAATCCTTTACAAAATAGTCACTATTCAACTTTTGCAAAAACTGCAATTTGGTCACTACACCAAAATGTAGTATTTCTAAAACTTATTTTGTAAAATAGTTTCCACCACAATCATCCATATAATAAATGAGGATTTTTAGATATTTTTCCATAATTTTAAAGCATCCCGAACTAGGTGTTCCCTAAATCTCCCTTAAAGATTCGAACCGTTCTCGACTGGTCCAATTCAAACTCTAAAACATCTAGGTCCAAAATTGGGGCGTTACAATATATGTTTTCACATCGGCCACCAACCCATATCTGAACCATTCACATCTCTCCCATTCACTAGGGATCAGCTCGGGTGCATATTGGCTAAGGTGTATAAACTACACCTCATACTCTGCCACTGACATGCTCCCTTGCACTAGGGACATGAACTCCCTCTTTTTCTCGTTCAGGTAGTGTACTCCCAAATACTTTCTCTTGAATGCATTCAAGAAGAATGTCCAAGTCACCTCATCATTATCAAACCCCGCTATTGTGGTTGTCCACTACGTATACGCATCACTGTGCAGCAGGGATACAATACATCCCAATTTCCGAGCATTGTTACAGTTCAGCTACCCGAGAATCCTCTTGGTACTCTCCAACCAAGACTCAGAACCTTTCGGGGCCAGCCCCCTTAACTCAGTCCCTCCCAAACTACAGAGTCGCTCCAACGGCAGACTCACACCAGCACCAACCTGAGGTGCAGCCCCATGAGCTCCAGCTACTGCTGCCTAAAATGCTCCAGCAATAGCTTGTATTAACACTGACAAATCCGGAGCAGCTTGCCCCTACACTCTCTCGGGTCCAGCAACCCCTACTCCGGCTCCCGCAACACCTACGCCCGCTCCACCACCACTGGGTGATCCACCAGAAGGAGGAGGCGGTAGATTCTCAACATGCTCATCATTCTCATTCTCAGCCGCAACACGTGTATTAATTCTAAGCTCTCTACGCGGCCCCATTTGAAAACAATTCAACTGAAAAATACAATAAATTCAATTAGGCAATATAAGGCAGGAAATCCAAGGTGCTCAAGCTCATTCTCAAAACAATTCCTTCCAATAGTAATGATATGGCAATAGGATCCCCAACTATACCCCAAACATAGCATAACATCACAAATTCATATCAATCTATCATCTTGCATGCATCACATCTCATTCAAGCTAGAACATCAAACAATCACACATCATGCTTTCACCAAAATGTCATAATCATTCATATTCACACCCATTAACAACTTACCAAGCCCCAAATATTCGCTAACCTAGCTCTGATACCAACAAATGTAACCCCTTTAGCCTGGCCTAGATGCTCGACCCGAACTATGAAGATTACACGGGGAAAACCAAAGTCAACCCAAAGGTCAACCTTGATTAGCGACCCTTTTTTATCTTATCTAAATTCAACATTAGTCCTATGTGAATACCCAAGATCATGGGAAGGAAAAGAACAACGATCTGAAACCAATTAGGGGTTTAATTGCACAAAGTTTACATTTAGGGACCAAATTGTAAATTCCATAAATTACAAGGACCTTGCAAATTTTAAGGTTACCAATATTCAATTAATCCTATTTAATGCCCCTCTATCAAATATCAACTCAATCAGACATTCCAAACACATCCAATTGCCTCTATAAACATCATGGACTAAAATGTAAGTGACAAGAACTTGATACAATTCAAAATCAAGGCCAACGGTCGGGTGTTTCGAAACGTTGACCCTTGTATCGAAACGAAGTTGACCGTTTCGGTACTCGTGTACGTTCCGAGATCCGTATCGAAACATGGGTCTCTAGTAGCCAAAACGTTCCGAAACACTCTTACCTGTTCCGAAACAATATGACAATTTCAGGCCCTTGTTCCGAAACAGATAAGGGAGTTTCGATATGCCCAGCCCTGCAACTGCATAATTAACTGGTTTTTCTCAGATAAACACGTCCAAAAATGTCTCAAAGCACACCACAACATACTAGCAACATATATAAGTATCAGAGATCATCATTATGAAGCATAAACCAAAAAATGACATGAATCATGCAATCATTAAGTTTATATGCATGCTCTCTAGTCATAAAAACCATGTAAAAGCCACAAGCCTCAAACCAAACCATAAAGAACATTTACAAACCTCAAATGCTATAACAAACTTGCAACAACCACAGAGAGTTCAAAATACATCTCCCAAAACCAACCATAGGTCCCCATTGCCAATTATCATTACTAAAGTATATGTAAATGTCACCATACATGAGCTTTACACTTCCTTGGATACCCTTAGCCTCCTTGTTGCCCAAAAGTGTCTCAATTATCTGCATTGTTGGTAAAAGAGAGCGTAAGAACATTTGCTTAGTGAGGCAAGCTCTAAGAAAAAACAACGCAACAACGCAACTTTAAAACTCAATCTCAAAAACCATTTTCTACAACATGCTCTTTCTATCTCATGCTTGAAAACCATTTCAAAGTCATTCTCCATTTGAAAATCACATGTACCTTCAATCCATCTCATGCATTTAACCAATGCAGATCTCATGGCAAAGCCATACAAATGCTTAATGAAAACAAAAGCATTTTATAAACTACCAATCTCATATGCATTTCTCATAGAAAAAACATTTCAACATTTGGTACATGTGAATCAAATACAATCTCATATATTGGAATTTCATATTACATCTTTACTCGGATATGTGGATTAGCTTGACTTTAAGCCAAGTCCTACCCCGGTGGAATCTCTCATCACCGGACTCTCATAGCGGTAACTCTCTTCGCCAAAAAGCTTGGGTGTTTCACCAAGACCTACCCCGATGGTATCTCTCATCATGGGGTTCTCACTTTGGATCAGGATGGCACTACCCCCACTGCCCGACTCTAAAGATTACGTACAAATTTTTAGTTTATAGTGCACTTTCATCCTATTGGTCGACCAATTCGGTAATTATCTCATCATTTATGCCAATTTATTACATTAAAAACATCGTCTCACCTACTGTTTTGATGCAACATTTCTCAAATCTTTCTCGTCTCTTTTCAAAATCATATCTCATGCATTGCATTAAATCAAAGTCTCAAAACTCTTTAACACAACATGCTATCTCATGGATTCAACACATAGCATCATCTCATGCTACAAATCATTCATAAAAGAGTAAGAATTTGTCTATCTCAAAACAAGAGAATGTTAAAAGCATTTAGGCCGTCAACAACATAACGAGAGCAATTCTAGTCATACTTACTTTAGGACTTAGGATGGTGTTTCAAACCAATCCTAAATCCCCAAACTTTGTTTCCTTGTCCCTCAAGGACTTTTAAAACCATATGCACTCACCGATTACATTTCGCTAGCTTGTCGAAATGATATCTAGGCTTTCGACACGTCCTGATCAACACCAAAAGCGTCCGAAGATATCTCCCCGGGTTATTACACATAAGAGCTGAGGATTAATGCACCATCATGCATTGAAATCACCAGCCACTCATTCAAACTCGCTGCACTACTCAAAACCATCATTTCAGCTATCCGAAATAACCGAAATCGCCTCCAAACTTTCTGAAATCAAATCCCAGCCAAGATATATCAATTCTAAACACTTCTAAACCTCAATCAACAACAAAAACCACCATAAAAACGTCCGTATATCCCCAGCAACAACAGAACACCAAAAACACCCCAAAACCCACAAATCTAGCACCTAAAATATAAGAATCCAAACCTATTCGGGAATCATTTGATAAAACCTCCTTTTCAACATCACATATCATCCAAAATACATTAGAAAACAACCTCAAAACATAGCTTAACAAAGAGTTACGAAAATCATCAAGATCTCAACAATAATCTTGAATTTTACAACAATTCCATGCTTCTAACATCAAAGCCACTCGAAAATCATTAACAAAGGATTGATAACTTGGGAATTTTAATAAAGAACTGATCATTAGAGGAGAAGGTCGAAGCTTACCACTAATGGTTGATTTCTCCTCAATTTGGGCAAGATTTCTTGAAAATCCAAAGTAAAAACAAAACGATTTGATGAAGTAAAGATTAGAAATCCTTAGGAGAATGAAATCTCAGCAAATGGAATGAAAACCATAGATTATTTGGTGAGAGAAATGTGTTTGGCTGAGTGGAAGTTGATAGAAAATGAAATGAGAGAAAACTAATGTAAGGTAGTTATGAAAAAGTCAACTTTGATTTCCTTTTTAATTCTCCTTTATTTCTTGATTAAAACATTATTAAAAACCCCCAAATTAAAGAGAAATCTGATGAATTTTTTTTAAATAAAATTAGTTCCTTAAAGAATCAAAGTTTCAATCCTTTACAAAACAATCACTAGTTAACTTTTGCAAAAATTGCAATTTGGTCACTACACCGAAATATAGTATTTCCAAATCACATTTTGTAAACTTTTTTTCCCCATAACCATTTATATAATAAATGAAGATTTTTAGATATTTTTCCATATTTTTAAAGCATTCTGAACTAGGTGTTCCATAAACCAACCCTAAAGGATTCAAATCATTCTCGACCGACCCAATCCAATCTCCAAAACATCTAGGCCCAAAACCAGGGTGTTACATTGGGAATTTCACTTCGACAGCCCTTGCCGCTACTATAGACGTCAGAAAATCATGTGACCACCGACGATAGATTCAGGAGTTTTTGCTCTACAGATCGCTCTCTGGTACTCCTAACTTCCATAGTCATCTATCGTAGGCAGCAAGGTCGACGACAACTCTACTCGGCAGGTGCTCGGCAGCAACTTGTCTTCAGCTGGAACTGCTTCAGTACAGCTCTTGGGTTTGCTCCTCGGCATTGTGTCCTTCGTTCCTCGGCTCCCTCTTTCAGGTGTTAGTACCTATAAGCAAGAATACACTAAAACAATATCGCTTGTTCACCAAATAAATGATAAGTTATAAAAGCAAGGTAGAACAATGAAATATTGTAAATTGTTATGCATGGGCCTAATTATGCCTAAAATGAGCTTAAAACAATAATAATAAGAGTTGGAAAGTGCATGGAATATAGGACTTTTGGACACTTTACACACCCCCAAACTCGAATTATTGCTTGTCCTCAAGCAATGCAACCTAAAGTACTTGCTCTTATATTAGTCAAAAAGAAAAACTTGTTTTTAACCTGATTTTCTGGCTCAAGGCCGTGGAACCTATATATATAAAACTTAATGAAGGTAAATAAACAAGAAAACAACTCAGAATTAAATTCCTAATGCCTATGTGATGTTTGCAAATATGTAAGCCAGCTGAATATGCAAAATAAAAGATTAAACAAAGATATTGTTGTAATTTAAAAGGTTGCTGCCGAGGCAGCACATTTAAGCATATTATTTTTAATAATGGCAGTGAGGGCTTTAGCTTATCAGAACTACTCTTCTAGGTCTGATGTTTAGATAGGAGAAAACTACAGAGCCCGAACCCTTGGAGTAGAGTCATCCCGTGAAGGCTTTCATTCACTCATGCTAATTTTTCTGTCACTTTTAGGCTTTTAGATTCATGGACTTTGATAGCAACGGAGTGTCCTCGCACATGATTCTTCCTAGAGCCTGTTGCGGTCACCTCTATGGTAACACATCACTTTTCTTTGTTTTTGATTTTTGCTGCCTTGGCAGTTCTGCATTTTTCTATTTTTTTGCATGCCTAAAATAAAAACAATCAGTGTTCATCAGTGTTCATCAGATATTCTAACACATCATTTTTCTTTGTTTTTATGTTTTTAATTTTTCTGCATTTTTGCGACTACCTGCAATTATTGTTAAAATTTTGCAAATAATTCTAAAATAAAAACAATCAGTGTTCATCAGATATTCTAACACATTCAACAAGTAACAAAGATATTTAACATTTTAGCCAAAAGGAAAAAAAAATCTAAGTCATATTTCATGCTTTTTTTCTCAAGATTAAGTTTAATTTTTAATTGGATGCGAAAATAAAGTAATCAACTATCCTATCATAGGAACAAGTTATAACAAACTTTTCTTTTCCGATTATTACTAAGGCAAGTACAATACAACCTACATGCAACTAAGAATACCTACAAATGATGCGAGAGCTACCCCCCAAACTCAAGATGGGCATTGTCCTCAATGCACAAAAAAGAAAATAAGAAAACTGGGTTAGAGTAAGTAGAGGGAATAACTCCTAAAGTCGCTGCCAATGGCCGGTGCTGGCAGCGGGCTTGATATGGCTTCCTTGTTGTAGTGCTTCGACAAGATCTGCAAAACTGATTGCGAGATGGGAATAAAGAAAACATAAAACAAAAGAAACCTAATCCTAAAACTACTCCTACTAAAATAGTAAATAGAGGCTTCGACAAGGTTAAGTTACAGTGGGGTTGCCATCCCCAATTTGAATACTTCATGTTCTTTGATGACTGAGTCTCCTGTGTAGTGCTTGAGTCGCTGCCCGTTGACATTGAATTCCGTCCCTCCTTGTATTGATTTTATTGTTACGACACCATGTGGGAAGGCTTCGACTACTTCGTAAGGTTCTGACCACCTGTATTTTATTTTACCCAGTAATAGTCTTAGGCGGGAATTGAATAGCAGTACTTGCTGCAATGGTAGGACTGCTGCTGCTAGATCTTGTTGTCATGCCATTTTTTGATTTTTTCCTTGTACAACTTGGCGTTCTTGTATGCTTCCCACCGAAATTCTTCCATTTCCATCAGGTTGAGCAGTCTATTTTCCCCAGCCTGTTTCCAGTCCATTTTAACTGCCTTTACTGCCCAATATGCCTTGTGTTCTATTTCAACAGGGAGGTGTAGTTGGTATGGGCATCATTTTGTGTTTTGCTAGCATAGTATATGACATGAAAGAGTTTATCTCTACGCTGCCCTAGGGCGGTGCCAACGACATTGTCACAAGCATCACACATGAGCTTGAAGGGTTGACTCCAGTATGGGGGAACTACAACAGGGGCTGTGTCGAGGTTCTCCTTTAATGTCTTGAACGCCTCTTGGTATGCCTCGTTGAAGATGAATGACTTATCCTATTCCAAGAATGTACACATCGGTTTAGAAATCTTAGAAAAGTTTTCAATGAATCTACGATAAAAACCTACGTGCCCCATAAAACTCCGTATGCCCTTAACATTAGTCGGCGGCGGCAAATTAGCTATGAATTCTATTTTTTCATTGTCCACCTCTATTCCTTGTGCGGAGATTTTATGCCCCAAGACTATGCCTTCGTCAATCATAAAATGGCATTTTTCCCAGTTAAGCACTAGGTTTGTTTCCTCACATCTAGTCATCACTTTCTCAAGGTTGCCGAGGCAGCTGTCGAAGCTGCTGCCAAAGACAAGGAAGTCATCCATGAAGATTTCCATGAAGTCTTCTATCATTTTGGAGAAGATAGCAATCATGCACCGTTGGAATGTGGTTGGTGCATTGCACAAACCGAACGGCATTCTTCGAAAGGCATATATGTCATATGGGCATGTGAAGATTGTTTTGGCCTGGTCATCTAGCGCGATGGTGATTTTGTTATACCATGAATATCCATCCCAAAAACAATAGAAGGGTTTTCCATCAAGGCGGTCAAGCATCTGATCAATAAAAGGTAATGGAAAGTGATATTTTTTGTTGCTCAATTTAACTTGCGGTAATCCATGCATATTCACCAATCTATTACTGTTCGAGTTGGGATTAATTCATTATTATCCTTGCTTACCACAGTTATTCTTCCTTTCTTTGGTACACATTGTACCGGGCATACCCATTCGTTGTCTGCAATTGGGTACATGATACCAGCATCTAGCCATTTCATGATCTCATTTTTGACCACTTCTCTCATGGCTTCCTTTAATCTCCGCTGGGCATCCACGGTTGGTTTTTGGTCCTGCTCTAGTTGAATTTTGTGCATGCAAATGGCACGGCTGATTCCCTTTAGGCCTGCAATGGTCCAGCCTATCGCCTTCTTATGTTGTCGTAGGACTGCAGTTAGCTGCCGTTCCTATTCAGGCTGCTCTGTCCATTCATTGTGCTGCTCACTTTTTGGGTATTTTTCTAAATGGCTGTTGTGGCAGCTGCCAAGTTTGCTGCCAGAGCAGTCTTGCTGTAAGCAGGGTCTATTTTCTTCCATATTGAACTCTGTGACAACATCCAGTAGCTGGCATTCTTTTGGATCTCCAGCTTGTCTCATGGACTGATAAACATTTAATTTTATTTGTTGATCGTCTATTCGCATCGTGAGTTCACCCTTCTCTACATCAATTAGGGTTCTACCCGTAGCAAGGAAAGGTCGCCCCTGTATTATCGGTGCTTTTTCATCTGCTTCACAATCCAGTAACAAGAAGTCGGCGGGAAAAGTAAACTCATCCACTTGTACTAGAACGTCCTCAATTGTTTCTTCTAGTTGCACATAGGTTCTGTCAGCCAATTGTAGCATCACCGTTGTTGGGCGGGCATCTCCTATTCCTAGTTTATGAAAAACAAATTTAGGCATCAATTTTATGCTCGCCCCCAGGTCACATATTGCTCGTACCGAGTGGTTGTTGTCGATCTTGCAAGGGATTATGAAGCTGCCATGATCTTTCTGCTTAGGTGGTGTTTTATTGTGTAGCATAGACATACATCCTTCTGTTACTGCCACCGTTTCAAATTCCCCGATCCTTTTTCTTTTGGATACCATATCCTTCAAAAACATGGAATAGCTCGGCATTTGTTCAATCAACTCTATTAGTGGAAGGTTGATTTTGACTTGTTTTAGCTCATCCAGGAACTTTTTATATTGTATCTCTTGTTTTTGTTTTTTTTTGTCTTTGGGAAATGGAGGGGGATGTGCAGGGGTGACAGTTTTTTTATGCAGACCATCCTATTCTGAGTAGCTGGTTCAGGTTCTGTCTGCTCATACCTGGTGTCATTTGTTGATTCATGCTCTGGCCCTGCCGCGACAGAATGGTCGGAAGGGTTGATTGGCTCGATAGTTGTTGTTTTTCTTGCAGCTGGCATGAATGGGTCTTGTAGTGTTGTCCTGCTTCGGGTTGTTACAACCTAACACCGTTGAAAGGCTTTTCCTTTTGCTGATTCAGTGTCACTAGGTAATCCACCCATAGGCCTAGTGCTGATGATCTGGGAAAATTTCCCGAGCTGTGTTTCCAGATTTTTTAAAACTGCCTCTTGATTGTTCATCTTGTTTTCAGTCCTGTACATGAAAGATTCAATTTTATCAATGAATTTAGTTGTGCTAAAAATAAAATCTTTGGTATAGGACATGAATTCATGTAGAGTAAATTCTAAAGATGAAGTATTTATATCCTATTGTGGCAGCAACTGTTGTGATAGATTCTGTTGATCATCCCCTTGTTGATGTGATGGGTTCATAGCTGTTTTAGGGTTGCTCCATGAGTAGTTAGGGTGGTTCTTTAATCCTAATTTGTAGCTATTCTGCGTAGGTCTACTATTCCTCTAATATCTTCCCATATAATTAACAGATTCATCACAATCAGTGGAATCATGGTTGCCACCACATTTTCACAGAAGGGATCAACATCTTTTACTTCATGGACCTTCCCTGGGGATTGCCCCATCTTCATCACCAGCTCCGTCAGAATGTCGAGGCGGGCGTTAACAGATTCGGAGGCTTCCACCTCATTTATAGTAACTGGCCGCCTTGTGCCGCCTCGACGGGCTGTCGGATATTTGTAATCATTTTTATCTGCTATGTTGAGCAGACGTAGTGCTTCCTCTGGAGGTATGTCTAGGATGATCCCGTTAACTGAGGCATCTATCAACAATCGAGTTTGGTAGTTCACCCCATTGTATAATATAGAAACCTGAGCCCAATCCAGTAGACCATGAAGCGAACACTTGTTTAGCATTTGTTGGTACCGCTCCTATTCCTCGTACATCGGCTCGTCATCCCATTGTCTAAAGGTTGTGATCTCATTTCACAACCTATCGGTGACGTTGGATGGGCTGAATCGGTCTAGAAAGTCCTTGCAGAGCTCCCCCCATGAAGTGAAAGATCTGATTGGATGGTTATTCAACCACTGTTTCACCCAATCCCTCAGTGAATATGGAAATAACCTTAGATGCAATTCGTCCTGGTGTACCCCATGAATCTTAATTGCTCGAACAAATGTCCAGGAATCCTCGTAGATGCTGCCGAGCATCTTCTATGGCAGTCCCTCTGAAGTGCCCTAGGGTGTTTAGCATGTTGAACATGACATGCTTCAGTTAAAAATGATCTGCCCCTATCTCTGGTTCCATCACTATTGGCTCGAACCTTTGGAAGTCATGTTCAAGGTAGTCCCTAGTTGTCCGCACTTGGGGTGGATCAGGGGGATCCTGCCTCTGTTGTACTTGTGGTCCTCTGCGCGACAAATCTTACTGACCGTCCCTGCCATTGATGGCATCAACTGGGGGATCCTCGTTTACCATGGTCTCTTCCTTTTCTTTTCCATTGTATTTGTTCTTTAGGGCTTCCCTAAGCTCCCTCTTGATTCGTCTCGTTTCATACTCAAGATCATCGTAAATAATGAAGCTTCTGTTAGGGTTAGCCCTGGTCATACACTTGCAAAAGGCACGGTAAAGTTTCTTTTTTTATTAAAAATAAAAGAAAAAGTAAAAAGGTGCAAAAATTAAAAAATGAAATTCACTGTTACCAATCCCCGACAAAGGCGCCAAAAACATGTAGGGCGTGTATTTGTTCCCTTTTTGTGGGAGCGTAAGTGCAGACTCCTGTAAAGTTATAGTACATAAGATGTCGAATCTCACGAGGATTGGACATCTTGTCTCGTTCTTTAGTTCCTGCACAAAGGTAAAGTAAAAAACACAAGTGAATGATTGGTTGAGATCGAAAAGTAAATAAGAACACAAGTAATAGAGAAGAGGTGAATATGGTTGATAGAGCAGACAGGGTTATGCTGCCACTTAGTGTGAAAACTACGTTGTAATAGGTATGAGTTATCCTTTGCTACCACGATATACTGCCTCGGCGGGCGGCAAACTATGACCCTGTCACGCGGCCGCAACACGTCACTGCCATTGCAGGGGTGTGTACTGTCACGGTAGGTGGAATGGAAAGACGTCCTGGTGGCAAGTATGGAAGATTCTCCAAGTTCGATAGTATATTCGACAGTGATCCCTCTTATTTCTAGGTTAGGATGCTCGAGATTGATAACTTGAGGACTAGTGTGGAACCAAATCAATCAACTCGGTTAGTGATCCGTTTTAGCCGCTGAAACTTGTGGACTAGTGTGAAACCAAGTTAGTCACGCCTCCCGTTGTGACCGTACTTAACCCTTTCGTGAGCCTTGCACTTTTGTGCCCGACAAATAGATTCTATCAAACGATTGGCGTAAAAAATTGAAAGAATGAAGAAAAATGGATTCAGTAAACTTGGAATATTTTATTGAAGAAATAACTCAAAAACCTAAAACAATTGTTTCACTCTAGTTACAACATAACCCTAACACAATGGAGTTTTAGAACATGACGGCAGAGGAGAGCACAAGAAGAGTCTATAGAAAACCTATGATGATTTAAACTAGAAGTACAATGGGTATTTATAGATTCAAAACTAGGTTAAGTCCTCCTTGAATTAGAAGTCCTCTAAAGTAGCTTTTCTTCTTTAATGTAACTTTAAATGCTGACTTCTTCGCTTGGAATATGGACTCTTCCTCGTTTTCCTTAGCCCACAAGTAAGTTTGAGAATTTCACTTCAGCAGCCCTAGTCGCTGCTACAGACGTCAGAAAATCATGTGACCACCGGTGATAGATTCAGGAGTTTTTGCTCTATAGATCGCTCTCTAGTTATCCTAACTTCCATAGTCAGCTTCCGCGGGTAGCAAGTTCGGTGGCAACTTTACTCGGCAAGTGCTCTGCAACAACTTGTCTTCAGCTGGAACTGCTTCAGTACAGCTCCTGAGTTTGCTCCTCATCATTGTGTCCTTCGTTCCTCGGCTCCCTCGTTTAGTTGTTAGTACCAACAAGCTAGAATACACTAAAACAATATCTCTTGTTCACCAAATAAATGATAAGTTATCAAACCAAGGTAGAACGATGAAATACTGTAAACTGCTACGCATGAGCCTAATTATGCCTAAAATGAGCTTAAAAACAATAATAATAAGAGTTGGAATGTGCATGAAATATATGACTTTTGGATACTTTACAATGGTGCACTCAATCCTATAGCCATATAACTATATCCGATTTTCATTTATAAACTAATTTCACAACACCGCTTGCAAATATAATTCACATTTAACATAAACCTCATTGTTTTCAAAGCATTACCAATAAACCACATCTCCAAGCATCAAACCATGCTTCATAATACAAGTATAAGCATGTACTTACAAGGATCACTTACCATGTGCATCCTTCGTCAATATAACATCAAAAACAGTAAATCACTTACCTCAATTCATGCTTTAAAATAGTAGGTAACATGCATTTAAAATCAAGTGCATCAACAATTCATAATAGCACAATCCGAGGGAGAAAATCCTTTTACTTACTTCCGAACTTAGCAAAGCATTTCAAGCTTACACTAAATCCCAAAAACCACCTTTTAAGTGTTTCAAAGCTGGAAAACACATTCTCACTCACCGACTCGCGAAACCAAGATTCGCCAACGCGAAATTAAGCGTCTGAAGCCCCCAAAAAATGCACCGATTGCTTCTGATGTATTCTCCCATATTTATACCACAAAAAAACAGAGGATTAATGCAACATAATTCATTAAAATCACCAGCAACTTAAACTATCTCGCTGTTGTGCCCTAAAGCAGCAAAATATCCATCCAAAACAACCGAAATCGCCTTCGACTGCTCTCTAAACTCAGTCAAGCCATAATCTAACACTTCTATCCCATTTTAACCACCAATCAACATCCAAAACCAACCTAATTACATCTTTATACCTCCAGCAACACATATTTCATACTAACACCTCAACAACCCAAAATCTAACAATCTAAGAATTAGAGATCCAACTCATTTCGGGATTATATTCATAAAACTTTATTTCCACATCATTTAACATCCAAATTATGATTGAAATCTTCCTCAAATCAATCAAAATAGTACCACAACAAAAATCTTGAATAACCATCTTACAAAGCTTAATTTAACAATTTTCATCAATTAAATTACCAAATCTTATTATTAAACAAAACTAGAGAGCCAAAGACTTGGGAATTTCAACAAAGAACCTTGATTAGAGGAGAGAAAAGAAATATCACCACTAAAACAAGCTTTCTTGTAACCCCCTTAGCCCGATTTAGCCGCCAGACCGAACCAAATGTGTTACATGGGGAAAACCGAAGAAAAACCTGCTAAGGTTTCACTCCGATTAGCAACCTTAATTTTTTAAATCTTATCTTTTCTAAATGCCATTAAAATCCTAGGTGATGGGAACTCGCAGGGGAAGAAAATGAGAATGGCAAAAAATAAACGATTTAAGCACCAAGGGAACAAAATGCAAAACTAATAGGATTTAGGGTCCTAACATGAAATTAAGGTTACCGATCCTCAATTAGTCATATTTCATGCCCACATGCCAAAATGCAGCTTAAACCAACCATCCGAACTCATATGAATGATCACATAACAAACATGGACTAAAATGTAAGAAAACAGAACTTTAGAAGATTCCATTAACTAATAAAACAACCAGCCGTATCGATACATGTTGCCATGTACCGATACGGGAGTACCGAAATAGGTTCGAAGGGCTTGGAACACTAGCCCGTATCGAAACACCCTTGGGGCGTTTCGGAATTGAGGTTTCTAGTAGCAAAATGTACCGGAACGGGCCTTAATGTATCGATACACTTAGGCCTTTTCAGGTACCCTGTATCGATACAGTCTCAACCGTATCGATACGCTCGACCTGGAATGACACCTTTTTTCTGGTTTAATGCAATCTTAACACACATAAGACCCTTAATCAAGATAACATACAACTAAAACATACCACAAAACCTCAACAAGCATGGAAACAACATCTAAAGGTACCTTACAAATCTAAAAAGGCATCACAAGCATGTCTCAACTCAGGAAGTCTAAAAACAAAACCTCCCAAAGCATGAGGTCCTACCCATTGCTAACATATTATTATTGGATGCCAAAACCATACTTTAGCAAAAGTAAACTTCTTGAACCACTCCTTGCTTCTTTGCTGCAACAAATGGTCAATGGATTTGCATTGTTGGAAAAGAGAGCATAAGGAAGAATGCTTAGTGAGCGGAGCTCAAAACATCAACAACAACAATGCAGTTTTAAAACCTTTTTGTTATGTTTAAAATCTAAACCATTCTCCAAATCATTTCACAAGATAGATCTCCAATACCACATGCTTAAACAACATATGCTTGACCACAATTCAAAACATAACGTCCACATCTCCATGGAAACATATATCTTCAGCTTAACAACAACATCAACACAATAAGGCATAAGGAGCAATTTAAGTCACATGAGTATATTGACATATTAGCACTTTTACTAGGATATATGGATAACGCTCGGTGGAATGCCCATCACCGTAATCAAGACAACTAGACAACTTCAAGTGGAATGCCCATCACCGTACTCACAACATCTAGCAATAATATAAGCTTTCAATGGAATCACACATCACCGTACTCCTCCTTAGTGGAATCTGACATCACTAAGGCCACACACGAATTTTACATTTACAGTGCACTCTCATCCTATTGGTCGACCAATTATATCTGGTAAAATAAGACCTCATCGAATGTCAATATACCCATCAAGGCCAACACTTACCCACTGTTTCTCATGTCCACAACACATTATTTCACATCCCATTTCATATCATGTTTCCATGCATAGTGTAAAGTGTCCACAAGTCCTATATTTCATACATATTCCACCTCTTATTATTACTGTTTTAAGCACATTTTAGGCATAAGTAGGTGCATGCATGACATTTTACAATATTTCTTTGTTTTACCCTCTTTTATAGATTAACGTTTATTTGGTAAATAAGAGATACTATTTTAGTGTATTTTTTGTATTTAGGTACTAACGGCTGAAATGGGGAACCAAGGAGCTGAGGATTCAAGGCTGATGAAACAAACCTAGGAGTTGTACTAATGCAGTTCCTGTAGAAAACAATTGCTGCAAAGTAACTGCCGAGAAAAGTTGTCTCCAATCTTGCTGCCCACAACAACTAACTATGGGAATTGGAGAACCAGAGTGCGATTTGTAGAGCTAAAAACACTGAATCTATCACCGACATCCATTTGATTTTCTGATGTCTACAACAACAACCAGAGCCGCCGAAGCAAAAATCTGAAGGTTACTTGCGGGCTAAGGCAAAAGAGATAAAGTCCATATTCCACGCAAAGAAGTCAGAGTTTAAAGTCATATTAAAGATGGAAAGCTACTTTCGAGGACTTCTACTTTAAGGAGGACTTAACCTAGTCATCAGTCTATAAATACCCATTGTACTCATAGTTCAAATCATCTTAGGTTTTCTATAGACTTTGCTAGTGTTCTTTTCCACCGCCATGTTCTAAACTCCATTTGGGTTAGGGTTATGTTGTAAATTAGTTGTGAAACGGTTATTTTAGGTTTTGAGCTGTTTTCTTTAATAAAATATTCAAAGTTTGCTTAATCTGTGCACTTCATTCTTTTGATTAGTCTACACAAGTCAGTTGAGAGAATCCATTTATCGGGCACGAAAGTGTAAGGCTCACGAAAGGGTTAAGAACGATCACAATAGGTTGGGGCGTGACTCACTTTGTTCCTAACCAGTTCACAAGTTTCAGCTGCTAAAGGGATCACCAAGCGAGTTTACTAGCCTGTGTTAGGTTCACGCTAAGATTGCTAGGTATTGCCTACGTCACACTAGGTTTTTGAGCATCCTTACCTAGAAATAGGAAAGATCATTGTCGACTATCCCACTGAACTAGGAGTATCTGCCAGATCTGTCGCCTAGACTTATTTCCATTCCACCCACCGAGGCAGCATATCGTGGCAGCACAAAACAACTCAGACCTTTTACAACGCAGTTTTCACACTAAGGAGCAGCATAACCATGCCTGCTTTTATCAGCCTAATTCACCTTCTTTATTATTTGTCTTTTGAATTTCTTATCATCTCAACAAACCGTTCACTTGTGTTTTTATTTTACCATTGTGCATGGACTAGGAAACGAACCAAGCTGTCCAATCCTTGTGGGATTCGACATCTTTTATACTATAACTTGGCAGAAATGTGTAGTTGCGCTCTAACAAAAAGGGAACACCTACACGCCCTACAAGTTTTTGACGCTGTTGCCGGGGATTTGTAACAATGAATTTCGTTTTTCAATTTCTGCACTTTTCAATTCCTTTTTATTTCATTTTAATCGAAAATAAATTTTAACGTGTCCTTTGCGAGTGTATGACCAGAGCCAACCCTAAAGGAAATCTCATTATTTACGATGATCTCGGACGTGAAACAAGAAGGATTAAGAGGGAGCTTAGGGAAGTACTAAAGAGAGAGAGAGAAGACAAGGGAAAAGCAAAGGAAGAAATAATGGTAAACGAGGACCCACCAAATGATGCCACAAACGGCAGGGGTGGGCAGCAAGACTTTCTGCCTAGAGATCTGCAAGATCTACCACATCAAGACCCCCTGATTTGCCCAGGCAACCCCAACTAGCTCGAACTACCAGAGAATATCTCGAGCATGACTTATGAGGGTTCGACCCAACAGTGACGAAACCTGACATAGGGGCAGACCATTTTGAATTAAAGCTTGTCATTTTCATCATGATAAATACACTAGGGCACTTCGGGGGGACTGCCACAGAAGATGCTCGACAACATTTACGAGGATTCTTGGACATTTGCCAAGCATTGAAGATACATGAGGTCCACCAGGACGTATTGAGGCTGAGGTTATTTCCCTATTCACTGAGGGATAGGGATAAATAGTGGTTGAATAACTAGCCAGCTGGATCTTTTAATACATGGACGGAGCTCTACAAAGATTTTCTAGACCGTTTCAGCCCGTCCAACATCACTAATAGGCTGCGGAACAAGATCACATCCTTTAGACAAGGGGATGACGAGCCGATGTATGAGGCATGGGAGCGATACCAATAGATGCTAAATAATTGTCCGCTACGTGGTCTACCGGCTTGGACTCATGTATCTATATTCGATAACGGGGTTAACTACCCAACTCGGATGATGATAGATGCCTCAGTGAATGTGATCATTCTAGATAGACCTCCAGAGGAAGCACTGGGACTGCTGAACATAGCTGTTAAAAATGACTACATTTACCTGACAACCCGCCGAGGCGGCACAAGGCGGTCAGCCACTGAAAATGAGGTAGAAGCCTCAGAATCTGTTAACGCCCGCCTCGCCACACTGACAGAACTAGTAATGAAGATTGTGAAACCCCTTAGGAAGGTCTATAAAGTAAAAGCTGTGGAATTGTTCTGTGACAAATGTGGGGACAACCATGATTCCTCTGTCTGCACTACATCTGCATTATATGGGAGGATACGAGAGGAATAACAGGCCCAAACATAACCCCTACAACCATGGATGGAAGAACCATCCCAACTTCTCCTGGAGCAACCGAAAGACAACTGCAAACCCACAACAACTACATGGATACTACCGATAGAATCAGTCTCGGCAACAGACTCAACATCCATAAAACAATAACTCACTAGAAGCAACCCTTCAAACTTTTATAATTATAACTAGTGAATTTATTGTTCATACAAATAAATTTATTAAAAAACTGAGTCTTTTATGGATAGGACGGAGATGAAGATGAACAACTAGGAGGCTGCCATAAAGAACCTGGAGACCCAATTTGGGCAATTCACTGAAATCTACAACAACCTGACAATGGGTGCTTCATCCAGCAGATCACAAGCATCAGCCAAACCCACTTATGAACATTGCAACGCTATATCTGTAACCCCCTTAGCCCAGCCTGGACGGTTGACCCGAACTACGAAGATTACACGTGGAAAACCAAATTCAACCCAAAAGTCAACCTTGATTAACGACCCTTTTTTTCTTTTTAAACTTGTCTAGATGCACGTTAACCCTAAGTGAGTACTCAAGAAACATATAGGTGAAAGACACCGCGATCGAACAACAAGAGGGACTCAATGGCACTTATTACAAGATTAGGGACCAAAGTGTAATTTTTGTAATTAGAAGGTCATAATTGCATTTTTAAGTTACCAATATGAAATTAGTCATATTACATGCCCCCTGTCAAATTTCACATTAATTGGACATCTCAAACTCATACAATTGCAAATACCAGTAATAGGACTAAAACGTAAAGCTCGCAAACTTCTGTATCATTCAAATTGGTGCCCAACGGTCACCTGTTCTGAAACACATAGAACCCGTATCGAAACATGGGGCATCACTAATCTGTTTCGATACTGGTTCCGAAACAAGACTTTCTAGTAGCCAAATCGTTTCGAAACAGCCTCCAGCCGTTTCGAAACACGAAGGCCATTACAGGCCCCCGTTTCGAAATGCTAGAGAGTGTTTCGATACGGTTTGCCCAGAAACTGCATATTTTGATGGTTTTTCATACATAAACCCATTCAAACACTTCTTAATGACTTCCTAATCATGCCAACAAGTCATCATACATATATAGAGCATGTTTGCAACTTCCAAACACATTCATAGCATCAAACATGAGAATTCAATTATCTATAAGCATACTTCCTATTTTCCAAAACCAAACAACCAACCAAGCTCAAAACAAGCATTAATAGGCCATTTACAAAATCAAACCATCAAAACCAACATGCCACAACCTAGGGAGTTCAACACATCTCCCAAAACACATCTTAGGTTCCCATTGCCAAATTACCAAAACTAATAGTGTATGAAAACATCACCATACATGAGCTTAGTTTCCCTTGGACACTGTTAGCTTCCTTGTTGCCCACAAACACTTCAATTGTCTGCATTATTGGTACAAAAGAGAGAGCGTAAGCAAAATAGCTTAGCGAGGCATGCTCTAAATAAACCAACACAATAATGCATTTATAGAAAACATTTAAACAAAGCTTAAAACCATAAGCCCATCTCTTTTCATGCAACTTTGCATACTTTACAAGCATCTCATGCTTCAATACACTCAATAAAACATATTGGCTTTCAAGTGATAGTTCATAACCATTTACAATCCTAAACACAATCGGATACGCGGATTACAAGCGTTGTCCCACACGCTTCATACACACTACCGAACAACATAAGGTGGAGTTTAACGGTACAATCACAACCCCTCAACACCCGCGATGGAGTTTAATGGTACAATCAAAACCCCTCAACATCACTCATCAGTAGTTGTATAATTCCACTAATGAGAGCAAGAGACACATAACACAAGATCCACACACGGACTTTTAACCACCGTTGTGATCTTACCTCTCTCGTTAGGGTACTTGGGTGGAGTGTACGGTACAATCACAACCCCTCAACATCCAAGCAACTTTATTCACGATGCACACAATCCTATAGCCGACTAACTATATACGATTCAAGTACTTTAAAACTATTACATCACTTGCCAATATACATCATATAACATCAAGTATTCACTCTTTTAAAGCATTAAACAAAGCCATTTAACATCATGCATCACTATGAATCAAAACCATATTAATAATATGTCAAACCAAGGATCTCTTAACTTGAGCATCCTTCAACACATGGCTTTCAAAACCAGCATTAGCCATGCTAAAACATGCTTTCAAAACAGAATTTAAACATTCACAATGTAACCAATGCATCAAACCACTTCATGTCACATCCGAGGGAGTTTTTCCGAAAACTTACTCTTGAGCTTAGCTAAGTTGTTTAGACTTAATCTAAGCTCCCAAAACCTTCAAATAATCGTTTAAAAGCTGGAAACCCAACTCCACTCACCAATTACGTTTCACTTGCTCGCCGAAACGCCAATTATGCTTCCAAATCAACTCCAAAGGTGTCTGAAGATGTCTCCCCTATTTTAAACACATCAAAGTAGAGGATTAATGCATCATCATGCATTATAATCTTCAGCCATCACACTTAAACTCGTTGCTCTACTTAAAACCAACATTTCGGCTAACAAACACAACCGAAATCACCTCCAAAGTCTTCCGAAACTTAACCCAGCCAAGATACATCACTTCTAACCATTTCTAAACATCAAATATCATCCAAATTAAACTTAAACTCGTCCTTATACCTCCGGCTATAACAGAACACCCAAAACACCTCAAAAACCACCTTTTTCATAAGCAAAAACTTAGGAAATATAACCTATTCAGGATTGCATTGATAAAACCTCATTAGACATCCAAAATACATTAAAGAACCATCTCAAACAGAGCCCAATCAAAACTCAACGAAATTCTTCAAGATTTCTTCCAAATCTTGAGTTTTAAGCCAAAATCAAGTTTCTAACATTAAAACCATTTATAAAACTTAACTTAAGGATTGATAACTTGGAAATTTCAGTAAAGAACCGAGTATTTAGAGGAGAAGAACAATCTTACCTCTAAATGGTGATTTCTCCTTAATTTGAGCCAATTTTCTTGAAAATTCAATGAGGAAATCAAAAGGATTTGATTCAAGATTGATTAGGAATTAATTGATTGTAGAAATCTCATCAATTGAAGTGAAGATCAATGCAAAAGTTGCCGGAGAAAAGTGTTTGGATGATGGAATTTTGAGAGAAAAAGGAATGAGAGAAATCTAGAAAAAAAGGTAGTTATGAAATTCCAAAAAGTAGTTTCTCTTTTCTTTTAATTAATTAAAACATTAATTAAATCACCTAAATTAAGGAAAAATCTGGAGAAATCATTTTTGGGTAATTTAGCTCCTTAAAGATTCAAAGTTTCAATCCTTACAAAACAGTCACCACTAAACTTTTCAAAAATCGCATTTTAGTCACTACACCAAAATGTAGTATTTCCAAACCTTATTTTGTAAATTTGATTTCACCACTCTCTTATATATATTAAAAGATTTTTTTAGATATTTTTCTATATTTTTAAAGAATCCCGAACTAGGCTTTCCCTAAAACCCCCTTTTATATTCGAACCGTTTCTCAGATCGGTCCGACCAAAACCTAAAACTTCTGGGCCCAAAATTGGGGTGTTATAATATCTACAAGAAGTTGGAAGCAACTGGATGAACCCAGGATGGTGTAACAGCCAAGAACTAAGCTGGACTAGACAAATAAACGTGCCTAAGCAGCACTAAGACCAGCCGCCCCAGCGGCAGAGCACAACAGTAGCCCTAAAACGGATGATCCTCCCCATACAACCCCCAAGAAAGGAGCACATAGAGGACATCCGTCTGCCAACACCATTCCCCCCAAAACTCAAGTATCAACAATAAGAGCACCAGTTCAGAAAATTCCTGCATATTCTGAAACAAATGCATATCAATATACCTCTTATAGAAGCCATTCAAAGTATGCCAAACTATTCCAAACATCTCAGGGACATGGTTTCTAAGAAGAAGATGATTGGAGAATTCGAGACAGTGGCTATCACTGACGAGTGCATAGCTATGCTTCATAACAAGTTGCCGCCCAAGCAGGCAGATCCGGGCAGCTTTGTTATCCCATGCAAGATAGGTAGAAAACATGAGACTAGAGCCATGTGTGACTTGGGAGCCAGTATCAACCTGGTGCCCAAAACTGTCTTCGATAAACTAGGTTTTGGGCCTGCCAAACCTACCTCCGTCATGCTTAAACTTGATGACCACTCATTTGTACAACCGGAGGAGAAGATAGAAGACATCCTGGGAAAGGTGGACAACCTGATTCTTCGATAAACACGTATTGCACAGAAAAGATACTTGCAATCAAATCATTGTGCTCTGAGTGACGAACATCCACACCCTCTTCTACAGAGCCACCACGGTCTCCTTGTTGAAAAGAACCATAACTGCACTCGCGACCACGGGGAGCTTCAAAAGACACCCCACCTTGACCACCCCGAGCTAACACTGAACAATCTCACCTCAAATGTCCAACAGAACCACAACTCCAACAAGGTTCAACCATCAAACACCCTGCGTCGCTCCACCTTTCTTGCCACCTCTGAAACTTGTCTCGGCCACGCTCACAGCCTTTTTGAGGTGCAACCACAACAGGTGCACGTCCTTGGCCTCCACCTGCCAACAGAGGACACTCACGCCTTAAATGATCTACTGAACCACAGTTCCAGCAAGAATTCTCTGTCACTTCAACAGGAGCCTATACCTCTCCAGCCACACAAGGACAGTCCCTCCTCAAGTGCTCCCGAGAACCACAAGTCTGTTTTGCCCTCGTTCTATTCCCTTGAACCAATGCACCATGTCCAAGGTTACATCGCCTAACAGAAGATTGATACCTCTTATTTCGGCCTGTCTTGGTTTGTTTACTTCTAAAAATGAATTCAATAGCTCTCTTACTAGAGCTAGAACCACCACCAGGAGATGCCAGACCCAAGTTCTGCCCATCAAAATAAACTAAAACCATACTCTCGCGCTCTCGGCTACCCGAAAGCTTATCTCCAATATACCTCTTCATAAAGGCAGCTGAAAAGAATTCCCAATGCACATCTTGGATATTCGATGCCACCAACACAGATGTCCACCACACACTAGCATCATTCAACATTAACGTGACAACGCTTCTCAACTTACAAGTGTGGTCACACCCTTCCTGATCCAAGATTAAGATTGTACTGGCTAACCAAACATCGAACGCATCCGGCGTCGACCCATGATACTCAACAGCTCCCAAATCATGCACACGCTATTTTGACAAACTAGCTTGTTTAACAGACGATACGTGCGCAGGCCTTTCATATTCTGTGACATGAGATGCTCCAGACATCTCCTGAACCACTAATGATAAAACTTTCACCACCAGGCCAACCCCTTCACGCTGCCCTATCGCCTCAACTCTAGATAAGAACGGCCAAACAGGCACATTTCCGAGAGATGGAACATTACTCCCCCGACTACCCTGCTCACCTGCAGGTACGATCGTATCCGATCCCAACTCTCTCCTCGGACTCATTATGCTATTTTGACAAGCCATAATAACAAAAACAACAAATCAAACCATGATTTTGGCCAGCCTCAAGTAAGGATCCAAGTTTACAAAAACATTTAATCATTAATAAGGCAATGGGCACCCGATTTCCACTCAACATGGCATAGCATACAGTGACACATCATGCTCAACAAGCTTTCCATCATCCAAAATCAGCACATATCAACATCACATCGTCATCACGTAATCATATTCATTTCACATGTGATTCACATAAATCAAGCATATCATATGCTTCAAAATTCTACTAATTGCATGCTTTTCAAACAACATACATCAACACATTGATTCAAACATTCGAAACATACCAATTTCACTTACCACCATCCCCAATTCTTTCGTAACCTGGCTCTGATACCAACAAATGTAACCCCCTTAGCCCAACCTAGACGCTCGAACCTAACTGAGAAAATTACACGGGGAAAACCAAAGTCAACTCATTAAAGTCAACCTTGATTAATGACCCATTTTTTTCTTTTATCTTCTCTAGATGCACATTATTACCCTATATGTTCAGCAAAGCGATTAGGCAAAAATGGCACATCGATTGAAGTTCAATTAGGGGTTCAATTGCATACATTAGACTTTTAGGGACTAAACTATAATTTCCATAAAATGCAAAGACTTTCAAGATTTTAAAGTTACCAATCTTCAATTAGTCATGTAACATGTCAACATGCAAAATTTCAGCTTAAACGAATCATCCAAACTTATTTAATTGCATACACAATATTTAGGGACCAAAATGCAACATTTCCAAACATAAAAGGATTCTTTTAACTGAATCTCAACTACATGTATCGATACGCCTTAGCCCATATCGAAACGCAAAATGGCAGTAGCCAAAGTTGAGAAAGGGTATCGATACACTTCCCTCGTGTATCGATACACCCTACTAAAATTGCACAGGTGTATCAATACACATGATGCCCGTATCAATACACTTGTACCATTTTAGCTTAAGGGTATCGATACACTTCCCAAGTGTATCGCTACACCCTTCAAAGATTGCATAGGCGTATCAATACACCTGATACCCATATCAATACACGTGTACAATTTTAGCTTAAGGGTATCGATACACTTTCCCGACTATCGATACCCATACCAGAAATGCTCAAGAAATAGCCCCCAAAACACTTTTAACATCATCTAATCATGTCCTAATCATTCATACATACAATAATCAACAGACCAACACTTATGTATCAACAAATATTCACCATATAAGCATGAAGCAGGACAATTCATGGAGAGTCACTAACTATTCAAGCATGCTTTTAAATCATAAACCATAACATATCCAAAATGCAAAATGAGGACCCAAATACCACATAATGGCCATTTAAAAGTCCCAAACCATAAACCAAACTTGTTCAAGGTGTCACATAACACGAAGCATCATATGAGTGGAAATCCCTCCCATTGCCTCTTATTACACTAAAGTAAAACCACATACATTGTTTAGCCAAAAACTCTTGGAATCCCCTTGCTCTTGGGCTGCCTTGATTGTTCAATTCTCTGCATTGATGAAACAAATGAGCGTAACCATAAAGCTTAGTGAGGTCCTCTATAAAACCAAACATTCATCAATGCATTTTGAAACCAAACATCATCCTTTGTAAACATATGCCTTCCTTTAAAACATGCACTTTAGAACAGCAAATCACTTTCAAAATCACATGCTCATAGCATCATTAATTACAACAACAAGAACCTTTGCTCATGCTTAAACCAAGCATCATATGCATTTTAGCAAAATTCTCAAGCATCGCATGCTTTCTCAAAATAAATGTTCTTCATTAAATCATTATGTCAACACCATCATATTGGCTCACAAGTGATCTTAAACATAAATCATAACAAAACACATCACATTTGACACAATAGGATACGCGGATTATAAGCGTTGTCCAACAAACTTCATACACACTACCGTCTTTACAAGGTGGAGTTTATCGGTGCAGTCACAACCCCTCAACACCCGTGATGGAGTTTAACCGTACAATCACAACCCCTCAACATCACTCATTGGTAGTTGTATAACCCACAAGCGAGAGCCGGGACACAACACAAGGCTTACACATGGGAGCTACCTCAACCATTGTAATCACCTTAACCAAGCTCACACACAGGAGCAATCCTCTATCGTTGTGACGCTTAACCAAGTCCACCCACGAGAGCCATCCTCTATCGTGGTGACGCCAATTTCCTCAATCGCTAGGGTACTTGGATGGAGTCTGCGGTACAATCACAACCCCTCGACATCCAAGGCGACTTTATTCACGGTGCACCCAATCCTATAGCCGACTAACTATATCTGATTAAAATAACCAAGACCATTTACCATCATTTGCCAATATAATCATCAATCATCATTAATTCACTATTTTACAAGTATAAACCACAATGCCACTTTAACAAGCATTAACATGCTTAAAAGCAATTGCATAAATCATATAAATTGAAGGATCACTTACCATGTTCATCCTTAACAAAATGGCATTTAAAACCAGCAACATCATTGCTCAAAACTTGCTTTAAAACAGCAATCAAAACACATTTAAATCAAGTGTATTTTAAACCAAAACATAGCGCAATCCGAGAGAGACTTTCGATTTACTTACTCTTGAGCTTAGCTAAGTATTTCAAACTTACACTAAGCCCCCAAAACCACATTCAAAATGTTTCAAAGCTGGAAAACTCTTTTCCACTCACCGATACACGAAACGTTGCTCGTCAACGTGAAGATCACCCTTCTGAAGCCTCCAACAATGCTTTGTTTGCTTCCGAATCAAGATCCCCTGTTCTCACATCATAAAAACAGAGATCCAAATTCATTAAAATGCATTTCAACACCAACAATCAATCACAAACTCGATGCTCACCCAAACTACACCAATTTACCCATTCGAAACAACCGAAAACTCAATCGATTGATTCCTAAACCAAGCCCAGCCAACACACATCACTTCCAATCAATTATAAACATCAAAAAACATCTAATAAACAACCTAACCCATCCTTATACCTCCATCAAGCAAGATTCCACCATTTCACCTCAAAAACTAACTTAAAACTAACAAGAAACTCAAGGATCTCAAGGATTTCGGGATCAATGTTATTAACACCTCATTTTAACAAATAAATCAACTTAGAACTAAATTAAAACCAACACAAAACAGAGCCTAACTCAACAAGTCCGAAAATCAAGATTTCAACCATGTTTTTACAAGATTTTGATCTCCAAACAAAACTATAATGAAAACTCAACCAAAAATAGTATTTAGAAGCCAAATATCTTGGGAATTTCAATAAAGAACTTTGATTAGAGGTTGAGAATGGGATTTACCTCTAATCCTTGCTTTCCTTAATGAATGACAAGTTTTCTTTAGCCAAATCTTGAAAAGCTTGAGAGGATTTCTTGAAAATTATTAGGAAATGTTAGGAGAGTGTTTGGGAGAAAAGATTTCTAAAAAAAGATGAATGAATTAGTGTTTGGCTGAAAAATGAGAAAGATTTGGTAATACGTAATTGGAAAACTCTAAATAACTACCTAATTTAATTAATTATAGTAAAACCAAATAAATCTTTTTATTAAAAACTATTTAAAGCACATGTCATATTAAGGAAAAGTCAAATTGACTTAAAGCCTCTTAAAGATTCTAAGACGTTGGCTTCTTCTTTAAAAATCACATTTTCCATAGTTTTGAAACTTTACAATTTGGTCACTACTCAAAATGTCCCACTTCCAAAACATTTTTTGTAAAATTGATTTGACCAACCTCTTAAACATAATTTTAGAGGATTTTAACAATTTTTACCATATTTTTATCCTATCCCGATCCTTGATTTCCTTAAATAACCAAACTTGATTCGAATCGTTCCCGACCGGTCCGATCCGATGTCTAAAACAACTAGTGTAACCCCCTTAGCCCGACCTAGATGCTTGACCTGAACTACGAAGTACACACGGGGAAAACCAAAGTCAACCAGAAAGTCAACCTTGATTAATGACCCTTTTTTTTCTTTTTTTCTTTTCTAGATGCACATTAAACCTATGTGATTACTTAAGAATCATAGGAGAGAAAGACATCGCAATCAGAAATCAATTAGGGGTTCAATCGTAAGAATTACATTTTAGGGACCAAAATGTAAATATTGTAAAATATAATGACTTTATAGATTTTAAGCTTACCAAATGTAATTAGTCGTTTTACATGCATCTTTGTTAAACATTAGCTTAAAAGGACATTCCAAGCTCAATCTATTGCATCCACAACATCAAGGACTAAAATGTAAGACATGAGAACTTGAACAATTCAAAAACACAAACCAACGATCAACCATTTCGGAACGCTGACCTTCTTATCGAAACAACCGTATCGAAACTGGGCTGGTCATTTTGGTACTCGGGCCCATTCCGAAACTCGTATCGGAATAGGGTCTTCCAATAGCCAAAGTGTTTCGGTACACTCCTACCTGTTTCGAAACACCAGGGCCATTACAGGCTCCCGTTCCGAAACTGATAAGGGTGTTTCGATACACCCTTCCCTGCAACTAAAGAAATTGTTGGTTTTTCACATATTTTCACATTCTAACACATCCCAAATCATACTATAATACCAGCAACATGATTGAACATTATAGAAAATAATTAAGAAACTTAAGCTAAAGCATGGCATCAAACAAGTGACCATTGAGTCTATAGGCATTCTTCCTAGCCGCATGAACCCAGTATGGACCTCAAACCTTAAACCAAACCATATAAGACGATTTACAAACTTCAAAAGCAATAACAAACTTGCTACAAACATGGGAGTTCCAAATACATCTCCCAAAACAACCTTGAAGCCCCATTGCCAAATATCAATACTAAAGTATGTAAAAACATCACCATACATGAGCTTTTCACTTCATTGGATGTTTTTAACCTTCCCGCTGCCTAAAATTCGTCTCAATTATCTGCATTGTTGGTAAAAGAGAGCGTAATCATATTTGCTTAGTGAGGCAAGCTCTAAAGGAAACCAACACAACAATGTATCTTTCAAAACTCTTTCTCAAAAGCAATTTTCAACAACATGCTCTTTCTATCTCATGCTTGAAAACCATTTCAAAGCAAATCTCCATTTGAAAACACATATACCTCTATACTATCTCATGCATTTAAACCAATGCAAATCTCATGGCAAAGCCATACACATGCTTGTGAAAACTAAAGCATTTCATATACAAATCTTATATGCATTTCTCATAGAATAAATCATCTCAATATTTGGTACATGTGAATCAAATACATTTTCATATATTATATTGGCATTTCACATTTCATCTTTACTTGGATATGTGGATTAGCTTGACTCAAGGTCAAGTCCTACCCCGGTGGAATCTCTCATCACCGAACTCCCGTGGCGGTATCTCTCATTGCCACAAAGCTTGGGTATTTCACCAAGTCCTACCCCGATGATTTTTCTCATCATCGAATTCTCACCTTGGATCGGGATGGCACTTCCCCCATTTGCCAACTCCAATGAGCACGTACGAATTTTAGTTTGCAGTGCACTCTCATCCTATTGATCAATCAATTATATCTGGTAAGTATCTCATCTTCTATGCCAATATATTATGTCAAAACATTATCTCACCTACTGTTTTTGTGCAACATTTCTTATTTCTTTCTCATCTCATTTTGTAACACCCCAATTTTGGGCATAGAAGTTTAGGGTTTGAACCGGACCAGTCTGATAAACGGTTCGAATATAAAAGGAGGTTTTAGGGAAAGCCTGGTTCAGGATACTTTAAAAATATAGAAAAATATCTAAAAATCCTCATTTAATATATATAAGAGAGTGGTGAAATCAATTTCACAAAATAAGGTTTGGAAATACTACATTTAGGAGTAGTGACCAAAATGCGATTTTTGCAAAGTTTAGTAGTGACTATTTTGTACAAGATTGAAACTTTGAATCTTTAAGGAGCTAATTTACCCAAAATGTTTTTCTCCAGATTTTTCCTTAATTTGGGCGATTTAATTAATGTTTTAATTAAATAAAAGAGAAGTGAAAACTAAATTTTGACTTCATAACTACCTTTTCCTAATTTTCTCTCATTTCTTTTTCTCTCAAAATCCCATCATCCAAACACATTTTCTCCAGAAACATTCACATTGATCTTCACTTCAATTGATGATATTTCCATCATCTATTGGTTCCTAATTAATCTTGCAACAAATCATTTTGATTTCCACATTGCATTTTCATGAAATTTTGCCCAAATCAAGGAGAAATCATCATTTAGAGGTAAGAATGTTCTTATCCTCTAAATACCTAGTTCTTTACTGAAATTCCCAAGTTGTCAATTCTTTATTAAAATTTTATAAATGGTTTTAATGTTAGAAACATGATTTTGGCTTAAAACTCAAGATTTTGGAAGAGATCTTGAAGATTTTCGTTGTAATTGAATGAGCTCTGTTTTGAGATAGTTCTCTAATGTATTTTGGATGTTTAATGATATTAGAAATGAGATTTTATTAATCCTGTAACACCCCAAATTTGGGCTTAAAAGTTTAGGGTCTGAACCAGGCCGGTCTGGGAGGTGGTTTGAATATAAAAGGAGGTTTTAAGGAAAGCCTAGTTCGAGATGCTTTAAAAATATAGAAAAATATCTAAAAAAATACTCATTTAATATATATAAGAGAGTGGTGAAATAAATTTTACAAAATTAGGTTTTGAAATACTACATTTCGGTGTAGTGACCAAAATGTGATTTTTGCAAAGTTTAGTAGTGACTGTTTTGTAAAGGATTGAAACTTTTAATCTTTAAGGAGCTAATTTACCTAAAATGTTTTCTCCAGATTTTCCTTAGTTTGGGTGATTTAATTAATGTTTTAATTAAATAAAAGAAAAGGAAAATTACTTTTTGGATTTTCATAACTACCTTTTCCTAATTTTCTCTCATTCCTTTTTCTCTCAAAATCCCATCATCCAAACACATTTTCTCCAGCAAAATTCACATTGATCTTCACTTCAATTGATGAGATTTCTATCATATATTGGTTCCTAATCAATCTTGCATCAAATCCTTTTGATTTCCACATTGAATTTTTATGGAATTTGGCCCAAATTAAGGAGAAATCATCATTTAGAGGTAGGAATGTTCTTCTCCTCTAAATACACAGTTCTTTACTGAAATTCCCAAGTTGTCAATCCTTTATTAAAGTTTTATAAATGGTTTTAATGTTATAAACTTGATTTTGGCTTAAAACTCAAGATTTGGAAGAGATCTTGAATAATTTCATTGTAATTGATTGGACTCTGTTTTGAGATAGTTCTTTAATGTATTTTGGATGTCTAATGATGTGGTTTTTGAGGTGTTCTTGGTGTTCTGTTATAGCTGGAGGTATAAGGACGGGTTTATGCTTATTTTGGATGTTAAATGCTGTTTAGAAATGGTTAGAAATGATGGATCTTGGCTGGGTTTAGTTTTGGAAGAGTTTGGAGGTGTTTTCGGTTGTGTTTGGTAGCCGAAATGTTGGTTTTGGGTAGAGCATCGAGTTTAGGAGTGTTGGCTGAAGATTTCAATGCATGATGATGCATTAATTCTCTGCTTTGATGTGTCTAAAACAGAGGATACATCTTCAGACAATTTTGGAGTTGATCTAGAAGCTTAATTGGCGTTTCGGCAAGCTAGCGAAATGAAATTTGTGAGTGGAGTTGGGTTTCCAGCTTGAAACGATTATTTGGAGGTTTTGGGATCTTAGTTTAAGTCTAAACAACTTAGCTAAGCTCAAGAGTAAGTTTTTGGAAAAACTCCCTCAGATGTGCTATGTTATGGTTTGATGCATTGGTTATGAAATGCATGTTTAATTACTATTTTTGAAAGCATGTTTTATCATGATTAATGCTGGTTTTGAAAGCCATGTATTGAAGTATGCTCAAGGTAAGAGATCTTTGGTTTGTCATGTTATTAATATGGTTCTGATGCATGGAGATGCATGATGATAAGTGGCTATGATTAATGCTTTAAAATAGTGAATTGATGATGGTATTTGATGTATATTGGCAAGTGATGAAATGTTTTTAAAGTACTTGAATCGGATATAGTTAGCCAGCTATAGGATTGGGTGTACCGTAAGTAAAGTCGCCTTGGATGTTGAGGGGTTGTGATTGTACCGTAAACTCCATCCAAGTACCCTAACGATTGAGGTAAGATCACGACGGTGGTTGTAAATCCCGTGTGTGGATCTTGTATTATGTGTCCCTTACTCTCGTTAGTGGAATTATACAACTACCGATGAGTGGTGTTGAGGGGTTGAGATTGTACCGTATACTCCACCACGAGTGTCACATCAATGGAGGGATTGCTCTTGAGTGTGACCCTTGTGTAGTCCGGTAGTGTGTATGAAGCGTGTGGGACAACGCTTGTAATCCGTTTATCCGATTGTGTTTTGTGTTGAAATGGTTATGAACTATCACTTGAAAGCCAATATAATGTATTTGAATGTAACAAGCATGAGATGCTTGAAAAGGATGCAAGGTAGCATGAGAAAGAGATGAGCATGTGGTTTAAAAAGCTTTGTTAAAGTGTTTTCTAAAAATGCATTATTGTATTGGTTTTATTTAGAGCATGCCTCACTAAGCATTTGTGCTTACGCTCTCTTTTACCAATAATGCATATAATTGAGGTGCTTTGGGCATCAAGGAAGCTAAGTTCATCCAAGGAAGTCCAAGCTCATGTATGGTGAAGTTTTCAAACACTATTAGTTTTGATAAAATTGGCAATGGGAACCTAAGTTTTGTTTTGGGAGATGTGTTAAACTCCCTAAGGTTGTGGCATGTTTGCCTTGGTTGGTTTTAATTGTTAATGGCCTTTAAATGCTTGATTTGAAGTTTGTTTGCCTATTTGGTTTGATAATAGGAAGCATGCCTCTAGACTTGTGAGATTTCATGTTTGATGATATGAATGTTTTAGGGTGACCTAAATGTGTACCATATATGTATGTGGACCTGTTGACATGATTAGAGAGTCATTAGGATGTATTTGAATGGTGCTGAATTTTGTAAGCTTTACATTTTAGTCCCGAAAGTCGAAGTTGCAATTTCTTGAGTTTGAGATGTTCTTTTAAGATTAAATTTGGTGGAGAAGCATGTAATATGACTAATTTCATATTGGTAATATTAAAATAAGTAAAGACCCTCTAATTTACAGAATTTACATTTTGGTCCCTGAACTTATTTTAAGTGCAATTGAGTCCCTATTTGTTATCCGATCGCTGAGTCTTTCTCAAATAAGTTTTATGGGTACTCAGTTAGGGTTAATGTGCATCTAGATAATATTAAAAAGAAGAAAACGGTTGTGAATCAAGGTTGACTTTTGGGTTGACTTTGGCTTTCCCCGTGTAATCTTCGTAGTTTGGGTCAACCGTCTAGGCCGAGCTAAGGGGGTTACACATTTCAAAATCATATCTCATGCATTGCATTAAATCAAAATCTCAAAACATCATCTCATGCTAAATCATGCATAAAACTGTAGGAATTTGCCTATCTCAAAACAAGAGCATGTAAAAGCATTTTAGGGGCAACAACCACATATTTGAGAGAAAATCTAGCCATACTTACTTCCAGACTTAGAATGGTGTTTCAAACCAATCATAAATCCCCAAACCTTTTTTTATTTGTCCCTCAAGGACTTCTAAAACCATTTGCACTCACCAATTACGTTTTGCTTGCTTGCCGAAACGATATCTAAGCTCCCGGCATTTCCGGATCAACACCAAAAGCGTCCGAAGATGACTCCCCTATTTATTACACATAAGAACAGATGATCAATACATCATCATGCATTGAAATCATCAGCCAACTAAACAAACTCGCTGCTCTACTCAAAAGCACCATTTCGGCTACCCAAAACAATCGCAATCATCTCTAAACTCTTCCAAAACAAATCCCAGTGAAGATCTGTCACTTCTAATCATTTCTAAACCTCAATCAAAACCAAAAACACCTTAAACTCATCCTTAAACCTCCAACAACAACAGAACACCAAAACCACCCAAAAACCACCAATCTAGCATGAAAAACATGGGAATCCAAACCTATTCGGGATTTGTTTGATAAAACCTCATTTATAACATCAATTACCATCCAAAATACATTAGAAATCAACCTCAAAACAGAGCCTAAGCAATAGTTACAAAATCATCAAGATCTCTCCAAGAATCTTCAGTTTTGACACAATTTCATGTTTCTAACATTAAAGCAACTCAAAAATCATTAACAAAGGATTGATAACTTGGGAGTTTCAGTAAAGAACTGATCATTAGAGGACAAGGACGAAGCTTACCTCTAATGGATGATTTCTCCTTAATTTGGCTGAGTTTTCTTGAAAATCCAAAATGAAAACAAGAGGATTTGATGAGGAAAAGATTAGGAATCCATAGGAAATTGAAATCTCATCAAAAGAGATGAAAATCAGAGGTTGTATGATGAAGGAAATGTGTTTGGTTGAATGGAAGTTGAGAGAAAATGAAAAGAGGGGAAAAGATCGTAAAGTAATTATGTAAGTCAAAATATGATTTTCTCTTTTAATTCCCTTTATTAAATCATTATTAAAACACCTAAAATAAAGAGAAATCTGATTAAAAACATTTTGGTAAAATTAGCTCCTTAAAGATTCAAAGTTTCAATCCTTTACAAAATAGTCAATAGTCAACTTTTGCAAAAACTGCGATTTGGTCACTACACCGAAATGTAGTATTTCAAAACCATATTTAGTAAAATTGTTTTCACCATAATCATTCATCTGATAAATGAGGATTTTTAGATATTTTTCCATATTTTTAAAGTATCCCGAACTAGGTGTTCCCTATATCTCCCTTAAAGATTCGAACCGTTCTCGACCGACCCGATTCAAACTCTAAAACATCTAGGCCCAAAATCAGGGCATTACAACTCTCCCCCTTATAAGAAATTTCATCCACGAAATTTACTTGGAGGAAAAAGGTAAGGAAACTACTTCTTCATGTGTTCCTTCCTTTACCATGTGGCTTCCTCAACATCACGATGTCTCCACAAGACTTTGACCAACTCGATGGTCTTACCTCGGAGAACCTTACTATCCGAATCTAGAATCTCAACAGGTTCCTCATCATACGTCAAGTCTGGATTCAACACAACCTCGTCCACATGCATAACATGCGACGGATCCGATCTATACCTCCGAAGCATGGATACATGAAACACATTATGTATCTTTTCTAACTCTTGAGGTAGTCTCAGCTTGTAGGCAACGGGACCCATACATTCTATCACATGTATGGTCCAATGAACCTTGGGCTCAACTTGCCCTTCCGGCCAAATCTCATCACCTTCTTCCAAGGTGAAACTTTCAAAAACACACGCTCACCCACAACAAATTCTATCTCCTTACGCTTCAAATCCCCGTAAGACGTTTGCCAATCCGATGCTGCCTTCAATTGTTCACAAATGAGCTTCACCTTCTCGGTGGTTCCCTTTAACAAAGTCAGCATTGAAACCAACTTTTGTCCCGTTTCAACCCAACAAAGAGGAGTTCTACACTTCCTCCCGTATAAAGCTTCATATGGCGCCATTTGTATTTTGGCATGGTAACTATTATTGTAAGCAAACTCCACCAAAGGCAAGTGCTTCTCCCAAGAACCTTGAAATTCAATAACACAACACCTCAACATATCCTCAAGCACTTGGATAACATGCTCCGACTGTAATGTACAACCTTGCAATAAACCTCGGATCTTTATACGACACTATAGAATTTGGCACTCCATGCAATCGTACAATTTCAGCAATGTACAACTCCGTAAGCTTATTCGAGGTATACGTAGTATGCACAGGCAAGAAATGCGCACACTTCGTAAGGCGATCCACAATCACCCAAACATAATTCTTCTTTGATGGCGATAAAGGCAAATCACACACAAAGTCCATGGTGATCCTCTCCACTTCCATTCAGGAATCCTTAACGGCTGCAACAACCCTGAAGGAAATTGATGTTCAACCTTAACCCGCTGACAAACCATGCATTTGCTAAGATACTCAACGACATCTTTCTTTAATCCCACCCAATAGTACTAATCCTTCAGATCAAGATACATCTTTCTACTATCAGGGTTCATAGCAAAAGGACTACTATGACCTTCAGTCAGAATAGTGCGCCTCAATTCAACATCACTCGGCACCACTATCCGACTCCCAAAACATAAAACACCATCATCATTGAAACAGAAATCTTATGACCTACCTTCTGCAATATCCTGCACATGTGGCACCAAAGAATCATCCAACAGTGTTTTATCCTTAATCAATTGAACTAGAGATGGTTTCACTTGCAACTCAACAACAAGACCACCATCCCGCGATATGCTCAAGCTAGCAAACATCGCCATCAGTTCCACCGCCACTTTCCTGCTCAAAGCATCAGCCACAACATTGGCCTTTCCCGGATGATACTCGATCGTTAGATCGTAATCCTTAAGAACTCCACCCAACGTTGTTGCCTAAGATTTAACTCCTTCTGAGACATCAGGTACTTCAAACTTTTATGATCTTTGTACGCAGTACACTTCTCGCCATAAAGATAATGTCTCCAAATCTTTAGGGCAAAAACCACTGCTGCTAACTCAATGTCATGCGTAAGGTAATTGCGCTCATGCACTTTCAATTGTTGTGATGCATAAGCCACTACCCTACCCTCTTGCATCAACACACACCCCAAACCAACGTAGGATGCGTAACTATACACCACAAACTCTTTTCCTGATTCAGGTTGAACCAAGATAAGAGCTTGCGTCAAAGCTGCTTTTAGCTTTTCAAAAGCTTGTTGTCTCGCTGTCGTCCACTCATACTTAACATCCTTCTGCAAAAACTTCGTCAAAGAAGCAGCAATCTTTGAAAATCCATCCACGAACCTCCGGTAGTACATGCCAACCCAAGAAACTACGAACGACATCACTTCATGAACAGACATAGGAGGCCTCCAATTCATCACCGCCTCAATCTTTTGAGGATCAACTCGAATCCCTTCCGCCGAAACCACATGACCAAGAAAAACGATCTCCTTTAGCCAGAACTCACATTTGCTCAGCTTAGCATAAAGGTGATTCTCTAACAGTGCTTGCAAAACGATCCTCAAATGACCCTCATACTTCTCCTCGGTACGAGAGTACACAAGGATATCATCGATGATCACCACAACGAACTTATCCAAAAATTCATAGAATACCCTATTCATCATGTCCATGAAAGCAGCAGGAGCATTCGTCAATCCAAACAACATCACTAGGAATTCATAATGCCCATATCTCGTTCGAAAGGCTATTTTCGGTACATCCACATCCTTCACCTTTAACTGATAGTATCTTGACCTCAAATCTATCTTTAAAAACACATCTGTTCCTCAAAACTGATCAAAAGATCATCAATCCTCGGCAAAGGATACTTGTTCTTGATGGTTAACTTATTCAACTGACGATAATCAATGTACATCCTCATCGTGCCATCTTTCTTTTTAACAAACAAGACCGGTGCACCCCAAGTGACACACTAGGCCGAATAAAGCCCTAGTCAAGCAACTCTTGAAGTTGCGTTTTCAACTCTTTCAACTCTTTGGGTGCCATGCGATAGGGAGAAATGGACACCAGAGTTGTGTTCTCATACAACTCAATTCCAAATTCAACCTCTCGACTAGGCAGCAAACTAGGGAATTCCTCCAGAAACACTCCAGGGAACTCACACATGGTCCTTATATCCTATACGTGAACCTTCTTTGTACTAGGATTCATAACAAAAGCTAGATATGCCTCACATCCTTGATGCAACATCCGACTTGCTTCAAGCGTCGACACCACATTAGAGAGAAACTTCACATTTTCACCCACCACCACAACCTCATAATCATCTGCTAGTTTCAGCGAAACTCGCTTGCTTTCAAAATCCACAATGGCTGTATGCTCAACAAGCTAATCCATACCAAGAAATACATCAAAACCATAGAATGGTAATTCCATAAGATCAACAAGAAACACGTGATATTGCACCATTAAGGGGCATCTCCTATACAACCTACTTGTAACAACCGTCTCACCAAAGGAAGTAGTCACACGCATACCCACATCCAAAGACTCAACAGGAAAACCAAGCATTTGTGCATGTTCACGCAATAGGTACGAGTGTGTAGATCCACAATCAATCAAAGAAAGTAATGACAAGGATTGCAAAGTAAAGGTACATGCGATCACATCCGTGTCATTCCTCCCTTCTCGATGGGCATACACTCGAGCCTGACCACCAATTTCAGGCTGAACAGCCACCACATGTGCTACATTCCTTCCATCTTCATCTATGCGCAGGAAATTACCATGGCCACGCCCACGAGCTCTCTATGGCTCAACTGCTCTCACTTGAGCCTAGGCTTCTCTCAACGGCTGAGGACAATCTTTCTTCATGTGCCCTCGATTACCACAGTTACAACATGTACCAAGATTACCCGAACACTCACCAATATGTCTCCTACCACACTGGTTGCACTCATGAGTCCTCAAGAAAGAATTTGGTCCTTGCTGACCTCTCCCATGGTTACCACCCCCACGTCTAGCATCGATATGTGGCCTTCTATCCTTATGCCTCTTATAGCGATCTCTACCAAAATCACGCTCTACAGCTCGCTTCCCTGAGCTAGATCCTCCTGCTCGACTCGCCAGACCAAGATTCAACTCAATGTCCTTCGCTCTAGTGACCAAGACATCGAAATCAGTATAGTCCGTTGCGAGCATATAGGTTTTCACATCCGCCACTAGCTCATAACGGAATCGTTCACATCTTTCTCGCTCGCTAGGAATCATCTCAAGTGCATATTGGCTAAGGCGTAAAACTGCACCTCATATTCTGCCACCATCATGCTCCCTTGTACCAGGGACATGAATTCCCTCTTTTTCTCATCAAGGTAACAAACTCCCAAGAATTTTTTCTTTAACGCATTCAAGAAGAATGTCCAAGTCACATCATCATCTTCCATTCCCGCAATTGTGGTCGTCCACCACGTATATGCATCACCATGCAACAGGGACACAATACATCCCAACTTCTGAACATTGTTGCAATTCAACTGTCCAAGTATCCTCTCGGTACTCTCCAACCAAGACTTGGAACCTTCCGGGGTCAACCCCTTAAACTCAGTCCCTCCCAAACTGAGGAGTCGCTCCTACGACAACCTGAGATTATCACCATCCTATGGTGCAACTCCATGAGCTCCAGCTACTGCTGCCTGAAAAGCTCCAACAATAGCTTATATCAACATAGACGTATCAGGAGCAGCTTTCCCCTGAACTCCCTCGGGTCCAACAACCCCAGAACCAACTCTAGCAGCATCAACCCCAACTCCACCAACACCGGCTTGTCCACCAGGGGGAGGAGGCGATAAATCCTCAGCATTCTTAACATTCTCATTCTCAACTGTAGCACGGGTGTTAATTCTAAGCTCTCTACGTGGCCTCATAATAAAACAATGCAACAAACAAAACATAATAAATTTAATTAGGCATAATAAGGCAAGTAATCCAAGTACTCAAGCTCATTTTTGAAAACAATTCTTCTTAATAGTAATGATATGCCAATGGGATCCCCAACTATACCCCAAACACATCATAGCTTCACAATTTCACCTCAATAGGACCAAACATCAACAATCTTATGCATACTTTCACTGAAGAGTCACAATAATTCATAATCACACACATTAACCACTCCCCAAGACCCAAATATTCGCTAACCTAGCTATGATGCTTGATGCAAACACTCTCAAAACCTTGCGGTAAACCTCGGAACTCTATACGACAATATAGATTTTGGCACTCCATGCTCCCGTTCCGAAACTGATAAGGGTACACCCTGCCCTGCAACTAAAGAATTTGCTGGTTTTTCACATATTTGCACATTCTAACACATCCCAAATCATACTATAACACACCAGCAACATGATTGAACATTATAGAACATAATTAAGAAACTTAAGCTAAAGCATGGCATCAAACAAGTGACCATTGAGTCTATAGGCATGCTTCCTAGCCACATGAACCAAGTATGGACCTCAAACCTCAAACCAAACCATATAAGACCATTTACAAATTTCAAAAGCCATAACAAACTTGCTACAAACATAGGGAGTTCCAAATACATCTCCCAAAACAACCTTCAAGCCCCATTGCCAAATATCAATACTAAAGTATGTAAAAACATCACCACACATGAGCTTTTCACTTCCTTGGATGTTCTTAATCTTCTCGCTGCCCAAAATTCTTCTCAATTATCTACATTATTGGTAAAAGAGGGTGTAATCATATTTGCTTAGTGAGGTAAGCTCTAAAGGAAACCAACACAATAAAGCATTTTCAAAACTCTTTCTCAAAAGCAATTTTAAACAATATGCTCTTTCTATCTCATGCTTGAAAACTATTTCAAAGCAAATCTCCTTTTGAAAGAACATGCACCTCTATTCTATCTCATGCAATTAAACCAATGCAAATCTCATGGCAAATCCATACACATGCTTGTGAAAACTAAAACATTTCATATACAAATCTCATATGCATTTCTCATAGCATAAATCATCTCAATATTTGGTACATGTGAATCAAATACATTTTCATATATTATATTGACATTTCACATTTTATCTTTAATCTGATATGTTGATTAGCTTGACTCAAGGTCAAGTCCTACCCTGGTGCAATCTCTCATCACCAGACTCTCATGGCCGTATCTCTCATCGCCACAAAGCATGGGTATTTCACAAAGTCCTACCCCGATGGTATCTCTCATCATCGGATTCTCACCTTAGATCGGGATAGCACTACCCCCATTGCCCGACTCTAAAGAGCACATACAAATTTTAGTTTATAGTGCACTCTCATCCTATTGTTCGAACAATTATATCCGGTAAGTATCTCATCTTCTATGCAAATATATAATGTCAAAACACTATCTCACCTACTATTTTTATGCAACATTTCTTAAGTCTTTCTCATCTCATTTCAAAATCATATCTCATGCTTTGCATTAAATCAAAATCTCAAAACTCTTCAATGCAACTTGCTATCACATGAAATCTCTATAAAACATCATCTCATGCTACAAATCATGCATAAAACAGTAGCAATTTGTCTATCTCAAAACAAGAGCATGTAAAAGCATTTTATAGGCAACAACCACATATTTGAGAGCAAATCTAGCCATACTTACTTCCAGACTTAGAAGGGTGTTTCAATCTAATCCTAAGTCCCCAAACCTTGTTTCTTTGTCCCTCAAAGACTTCTAAAATCATTCACACTCACTGATTACGTTTCGCTTGCTTGCCGAAACAATATCTAAGCTCCCGACACTTCCAGATCAACACCAAAAGCGTCCGAAGATGACTCCCCTATTTATTACACATAAGAACAGAGGATTAATGCATCATCATGCATTGAAATCATCAGCCAACTAAACAAACTTGCTGCTCTACTCAAAAGCACCATTACGTCTACCCAAAACAACCGAAATCATCTCCAAACTCTTCAAAACCAAAGAATACCATAACATATCAGCAACATGAGTAGACATTAAAGAACATATCTAAGAAGCTTAAGCTAGAGCATGGCATCAAACAAGTGACCATTGAGTCTATAGGCATGCTTCTTAGCCACAAAACAAAATAAAGACCTCAAACCTCAAACCAAACCAAATAGGACCAATCATAAACTTCAAAAGCCATATCAAACTTGCTACAAACATAGGGAGTTCAAAATACATCTCCCAAAAACAACCTTGAAACCCCGTTGCCAAATATCAATACTAAAGTATGTAATAACATCACCATACATGAGCTTTTCACTTCCTTGGATGTTCTTAACCTTCTCGCTGCCCAAAATCATCTCAATTATCTATATTGTTGGTAAACGAGAGCGTAAGCATATTTGCTTAGTGAGGCAAGCTCTAAAGGAAACCAACACAACAACGCATTGTTCAAAACTATATCTCAAAAGCCATTTTCAACCACATGCTCTTTCTATCTCATGCTTAAAAACCATTTCAAAGCTAATCTCCGTTTGAAAAAAGATGTACCTCTATTCTATCTCATGCATTTAAACCAATGCAAATCTCATGGCAAAGCCATACACATGCTTATGAAAACTAAAGCATTTCATATACAAATCTCATATGCATTTCTCATAGCATAAATCATCTCAACATTTGATACATGTGCATCGAATACATTTTCATATATTATATTGGCATTTCACATTTTATCTTTACTCGGATATACGGATTAGCTTGACTCAATGTCAAGTCCTACCTCGGTGGAATCTCTCATCACCGGACTCTTATGACGGTATCTCTCATCGCCACAAAGCTTGGGTATTTAACCAAGTCCTACCCCGGTGGTATCTCTCATCATCAGATTCTAACTTTGGATTGGGATGACACTACCCCCATTGCCCGACTCCAAAGAGCACGCACGAATTTTTAGTTTATAGTGCACTCTCATCCTATTGATCGATCAATTATATCTGGTAAGTATCTCATATTCTATGTCAATATGTTATGTCAAAATATCATCTCACCTATTGTTTTTATGCAACATTTCTCAAATCTTTCTCATCTCATTTCAAAATCATATATCATGATTTGCATTAAGTCAAAATCTCAAAACTCTTCAATGTAACATGTTATTTCATGGAATCTATACAAAGCATCATCTCATGATACAAATCATGCATAAAACAGTAGGAATTTGTCTATCTCAAAACAAGAGCATGTAAAAGCATTTAGGGGTATCAACAACATATTTGAGAGCAAATCTATCCATACTTACTTCTGGACTTAGGATAGCATTTCAAACCATTCCTAAATCCCCAAACCTTGTTTCTTTGTCCCTCAAGGACTTCTAAAACCATTCGCACTCACTGATTATATTTCTCTTGCTCGCCGAAACGATATCTAAGCTCCCGACACTTCCGGATCAACACCAAAAGCGTCTGAAGTTGTCTCCCCTGTTCATTACACATAAGAGTAGAGGATTAATGCATCATCATGCATTGAAATCACCAGCCAACTAAACAAACTTGCTGATCTACTCAAAAGATACATAACGACTACCCAAAACAACTGAAATCATCTCCAAACTCTTCCAAAACAAAGCCCATCCAAGATCTATCACTTCTAATCATTTCTAAACCTCAATCAATACCAAAAACAACCATAAACTCGTCATTAAACCTCCATCAACAACAGAACACCAAAACCACCCCCAAAACCACCAATCTAGCATGAAAAACTTAGGAATCCAAACCTATTCGGGATTTGTTTGATAAAACCCCATTTATAACATCAATTATCATCCAAAATATATTAGAAATCAACCTCAAAACAGAGCCTAAGCAATAGTTACAAAAATCATCAAGATCTCTCCAAGAACCTTGAGTTTTGACACAATTTCATGTTTCTAACATTAAAGCAACTCAAAAATCATTAACAAAGGATTGATAACATGGGAATTTCAGTAAAGAATTGATCATTAGAGGAGAAGGACGAAGCTTACCTCTAATGGTTGATTTCTCCTTAATTTGAGCAAGTTTTCTTGAAAATCCAAAATGAAAACAAGAGGATTTGATGAGGAAAAGATTAGGAATCCATAGGAGATTGAAATCTCATCAAAAGGGATGAAAATCAGGGGTTAATTGATGAAGTAAATGTGTTTGGCTGAGTGGAAGTTAAGAGAAAATGAAAAGAGAGAAAAAGACCGTAAAGTAGTTATGTAAGTCAAAATAGGATTTTCTCTTTTAATTCCCTTTATTAAATAATTATTAAAACACCCAAAATCAAGAGAAATATGATTTGGTAAAATTGGATCCTTAAAGATTCAAAGTTTCAATCCTTTACAAAATAGTCACTAGTCAACTTTTGCAAAAACTACGATTTGGTCACTACACCGAAATGTAGTATTTCCAAACCATATTTTGTAAAATTGTTTTCACCATAATCATTCATATAATAAATGGGGATTTTTAGATATTTTTCCATATTTTTAAAGTATCCCGAACTAGGTGCCCCCTAAATCTCCCTTAAAGATTTAAACCGTTCTCGACTGTCCGAATTCAAACTCCAAAACATCTATGCCCAAAATCAGGGTGTTACATCTACGCCCAAAACCAGGGCATTACAAGCCATTTGTCTATGTCCGCAGGGAATAGGTCAAACTAAATGCTGCTGTCATCAACAGATACTATGGCCTTGATATAGACGACAACCCTTATGAGGAGTGGAGGCAGACATTGATGGCTGTTGATTATGAAAAAATCAAGGCCAAACTCTGCAAGCCCAACACGTCATGGCTAGGAGGCAAATATATGGGATATGTTCAGTGCCGCCATCTGCTGCCTGAGGCCATGTTATGGAACACGTTTGTAAAAAGGCGTCTATTGCCCACATCCCACAACTCAACCGTTGATCGGTCGAGCCTCGCCCTAATTCATAGTATCGTGATGAACTGGCCGATAAACATAAGGAAAATTATCTGTATAGAAATCCACAACTGCTTCAAAATGAAGAAAGGCATGTTGTACTTCCCGTCCCCCATCACATGTCTATATACCTAGTTCGGTGTCCCAACAGAGCCCATAGATGAGCTAACGACTGCCAAAGGGGGTTGGACAAAAAAGGTCTACAATCAGATGATGCAGGATGCGGAGAAAAGGCCAGCAACGCCTCGCCAGCCTTCATCCACACAGCCTGAAACCCTAGCCGCCCACGACAGTTCTGAAGCTGCCCCAGACAAAGAAGTCCTCCCACTACTGCACACACTTCTAGACAGCACAAAGCGCATCGAGCAGTAGCAGTTGGCCTTCATGAAATATGTGGGGGAGGCCCAGGAAGCCCTAGTTGCCTATTTTTTGCAGAAATTTCCCGATGATGTGCCCACCATGCCTCCATACCCTGCGGAGCTTGCAGCAGCAACACAAGCACAAAGAACTCCACCAGCCGCTGCTGCCCACCAGATTGACTGCCAGGTGCCCTCTCCTACGCATTAATCAACCTACTCATCCACCACCCCATCCAACACAGTGCCAGACTCGCCCGAGAGCCACCAACAATATATGTCCCCTACTTGCACAACAAACACAATAGCAAACAGTCCCTCATCAGAGGAGATTGAGTAGCTGTCGTCGGATCCAAAAGCAGCAGTGGTAGCAGCAACAACAGACATCCCAATGGCATTCATCCCTCTGGAAGCACCCACGAAGGAAGGAACCAGAAAGAGGAAGCGATACATAATAGCCGAAGAACTCGTGGACTTTGAGACGGAGTCAGAAGAGAGCGATGCATCTCCGGCCATTTCTCCTTCCAAACCGCAAGAAGAGCCACAACATGCACCAAAAAGAGTCCAGCCGTCGCAGAAAGCAAAAACCTCACCCGCTAAGACCATAACCAAGGCATCTGTCGGCCGCTGCTTCATCAACCAAACATCTTCCTCCTCAGCTGACAAGAATCCAACCTCCTCACATCCCTCAGCAAACTTTTATTCTCAACTGACAAGAATCCAACCTCCTCTAGCATCATTTGTCTAGGCATTTTTAGTTGCATTTTTAGGTTGCATTGTACTTGCCTTAGTAATAATCGGAAAAAAAAGGTTGTTATGACTTGTGCCTATGATATAATAGCCGATCAATTTATTTTCACACCTAACTAAAAATGAACTTAATCAAGGGGGAAAAGCATGAAATATGACTTAGAATTTTTTTTCTTTTGCCTGAAAATGTTAAACACTTCTGTTACTTGTTGGTTCTGTTAGAATATTTGATGAACAATCCCTATTTGTTTTTAGAATTCTTTGCAAAATTCTAATGATGATTACAGGTAGCCGCCGAGGCAGGCAAAAGAAATAGAAAAATATAGTACTGCCACGACAGCAGAATCAAAAACAAGGAACAATGTTGTGTTACCCTAGAGGTGCCCGCAATATGCTCTAGGAAGAATCATGTGCGATGACACTCCGCTGCTATCAAAGTCCATGAATCTAAATATCTTGAAGTGATAGACAAATTAGCATGAGTGAATGAAAGTCTTCACGGGATGACTCTACTCCAAGGGTTCGGGTTTTTTAGTTTGCTCCTATCTCAACGACAGACCTAGAAGAGTAGTTGTGATAAGCTGAAGCTCTCACTGCCATGATTAAAAATATTGTGCTTAAACTGTGTTGCCTCGGAAGCAACATTCAAATCACAACAACATCTTTGTTTAATTATTTATTCTGCATATTCATCCTCTTTACAGACAGGCACACACCACACAAGCATGATAAATTTAATTTTGTGTTATCTTCCTGCTTATTTCCCTTCACTAATTTAATATAGGTGGAACGACCTTGACACATAAAATCAAGTTAAGAACAAGTTTTTCCTTCAAATAATTATTAGAGCAAATATTTTAGGTTGCATTGCTTGAGGACAAGCAATGGTTCGAGTTTGGGGTGTGTAAAGTGTCCACAAGTCCTATATTTCATACACATTCCACCTCTTAATATTACTGTTTTAAGCACATTTTAGGAATTAGTAAGTGCATGGATGGCATTATACAATATTTCTTTGTTTTACCCTACTTTTATAGATTAACGTTTATTTGGTAAATAAGAGACACTGTTTTAGTGTATTTTTTGTATTTAGGTACTAAAGGCTGAAAGGGGGAACGAAGGAGCCGAGGATTCAAGGCTAAGGAAACAAACCTAAGAGTTGTATTGATGTAGTTCCAGTAGAAGATAGTTGTTGCCGAGTAGATGCTGAGAAAAGTTGTCACCGACATTGCTTCCCACGATAGTTGACTATGGAAGTTGGAGAACCGGACTACGATTTGTAGAGCTAAAAACCCTGAATCTATCACCCGCATCCATTTGATTTTCCGACGTCTGCAGTAGCAACCATAGCTATCGAAGCAAAAACTTCAAGGTTACTTGCGGGCTAAGGCAAACGAGATATGTAACGCCCCAATTTTGGGCTTAGAAGTTTTGGGTTTGGACCGGTTCGGTCGGAGTGCGGTTCGAATATTAAAAGGGTGAATTTAGGAAAGCCTAGTTCGGGTTGCACTAAAAATATGGAAAAATGTCTTAAAATCCTCTTTTATTATATATAAGAGAATGGTGAAATCAATTTTACAAAATGAGGTTTGGAAGTGTGACATTTTGGTTAGTGACCAAAATGTAATTTTTGAAAACTGTGTTGCTGTTTTAAAAAGGATTGAAACTTTGAATCTTTAAGGAGCTATTTACCCAATAGGAGTTTCTCCAGATTTTTCTTAAATAATAAAGGATTAATTAATGGTTTTTAAATAAAAGTAAAAGGGAGGGAAGATACTTTGGCATTTTCCGACTAACTTTTCCAAATTTCCATTTTCCTTTTCTCTCATCTTTTCTCTCAACCCAAACACATTCTCCAGCACATTTTCCCTCTGATTTTGTCAACCAAATATGAGATTTCTATCAACTTTTGATCTCTAATCATCTCTTCAACAAAACCTTGCCATTTGCTAATTGGATTTTCAAGAAATTGGTTCCAAAAAGGGAGAAACTCAAGTTTAGAGGTATGAACGTCCTTCTCCTCTAAATTCTTAGTTCTTTACTGAAATTCCTAGGTTTTAATCCTTGATTTGTGTTTTATAAAAGGTTTTACAATTGAGTTCATGATCTTGGCTTAAAATGCAAGATTTGCTTTAATTTTGGATGAAATTCGTATGATCTGTTTGGCAGTGTTTTGAGGTGTCTTTTTGATGAAAAATGAATGTAAAATTGATGAAAAATGGAGGTTTAATCAATGCAATCCCGGATATGTTAAATTTCCTAAGTTTTGCTTGAGTTTTTGGTTGTTTTTGGAGTGATCTTGATGATCTGTTATAGCTGGAGGTATAAGGACGTGGTTAGATCCTTTTTGGATGTTAATTGAGGTTTAAGAATGTTTAGAATTGATGGATCATGGCTGGGTAGTGATGTGGAGTTGTTTGGAGGTTTTTTCAGTTGTGTTTGGTAGCCGAAAATGGAGTGTGGATGAGAGCAGCGAGTTTAGGTGCTTTCATTGAAGATATTAATGCATGATGATGCATTAATCCTCTGCTTTGATGTGTTTAAAATAGGGGAGTCATCTTTGGATCTTCGTGGTGGTGATCCGGAAGCTTGATTGGTGTTTCGGCAAGTGGCGAAACGGAATCGGTGAGTGGATTTTGGTTTTCGGCTTTGAAACCAATGTTTTGATGGTTTGGGAGCTTAGTTTAAGTCTAAACAACTTAGCTAAGCTCAAGAGTAAGTTTTCAGTAAAACTCTCTTGATGATGAACCATGGTTGGTTGAGTGCAAGGTGATTTGTTTGCATGTTTTAAATTCTGTTTTAAAAGCATGTTTAATTGCTGAGATTATAAGCCATGTATTGAAGGATGCTCAAGGTAAGAGATCCTTGTTTTTGAACATTGATTAATGTGGTTTTGATGCTTAAAGATGTATGATGTTTATGGCTTTGATAAATGCTTTAAAATAGTGGATTATTGTTGATAAATGATGTATATTGGCAAGTGATGTTTTAAGAATGATTAAGAACACTATGGTGGTTAAAAGTCCATAGGTGGTTCTTGTTTTAAGAACAACATGGTGGTTAAAAGTCCATGGTTGGTTCTTGGTTAAGATCACAAAGGTGGTTAAAAGTCCTTGTGTGAATCTTGTGAATTTTAAGAACAACATGGTGGTTAAAAGTCCATGGTTGGTTCTTGGTTAAGGTCACAAAGGTGGTTAAAAGTCCTTGTGTGAGCCTTGTATATTTAAGAATACCATGGTGGTTAAAAGTCCATGGGTGATTCTTGTTAAGGACACAAAGGTGTTTAAAAGTCCTTGTGTGGTCATTGTGAATTGTAAGAACATCATGGTGTTTAAAAGTCCATGGATGATTCTTGTGCTAAGGACACAATGGTGTTTAAAAGTCCATGTGTGGTCCTTGTGAATTGTAAAATCACAATGGTGTTTAAAAGTCCATGTGTGGATCTTATGTTGGTTGTATCACTTGTTACCAATATGACATGATATCATGTTGAAGCATGAAATGCTTGTTTTAAATGCTTATGTGCATGTACAAATGATGATTTGAGCCAAGGTTTATAAATGTGTTTTATAAATGCATTATTGTGTGGTTTTTAATGAGCATTCCTCACTAAGCTATTTGCTTACGCTCTCTCTTTTCTTTAACCAATAATGCAGAGCATTAAAGTGCATAAGGGGCAGCAAGGAAGCCAAGCATCCAAGTGAAGGTTTAAGCTCATGTATGGTGAACATTTTCTTACCACTATTAGCTTTTGGGCATTTGGCAATGGGGGATCTATGATGTTGTTTTGGGAGATGTTTTGGACTCCCTAAGTTGGTATTATGTTGTTATTGATGTTGGAACATGTAGTTGGCCTTTGTGAGGTGATTTTGGTATATTGATGCTTGAATGGTTTTCTAAGTAGGATGCATGCCTATAGAATTGGGGATTTGCTTAATTGATGCTATGTTTGAGTATGGTTGATGCAATTGTGTTCCTTATGCATGTAATGACTTGCTGGTATAATTTGGTTGCATTTGTAGCATGTTTGATAGGTCAATTGTGTGTTTAATCAGCAAAATTCTGCAAATCTGGGCAGGCCGTATCGGAACGGGTGCTACCGTTTCGGAACAGGGGCCTGAAATGGCCTAGGCGTTTCGAAACAGGAGGAACCGTTCTGGAACGGAAGTGCTACTGCCAAGCCCTGTTCCGATACACATTTCGAAACGGCCCCGCGTTTCGAAACAGGTTCTCCCTGTTTTGGAACACTCGACCGTTGGGCTCTGAATTTGATGGTTATATGTTTTGAAATGTTTGCGTTTTAGTCCTGAACATTGATATTGCAATTGTAAGAGTTTGAGATGCCCGTTTGAGCTGAAATTTGGCAGAGAAGCATGAAAGATGATTAATTTCATATTGGTAACTTTTAATTGGGTTAAGTCCCTAAGATTTTCATAATTTACAAGTTGGTCCCTAAAGTTGTAATTCGTGCAATTGAGTCCCTGAATGTTCTTTGATTGTTATGATCTTTGAGCATGCTGATCTTGTGAACATTTCTAAGGCTAACGTGCATCTAGATAAGATTAAAAAGAAAAAAGGGTCGTTAATCAAGGTTGACTTCCGGGTTGACTTTGGTTTTCCCCGTGTAAACTTCTTAATTCGGTTCAACCGTCTGGGCCGAGTTAAGGGGGTTACAAGATAAAGTCCATATTCCACGCAAAGAAGTCAGAGTTTAAGGTCATATTAAAGATGGAAAGCTACTTTCAAGGACTTCTACTTTAAGGAGGACTTAACCTAGTCATCAGTCTATAAATACCCATTGCACTCCTAGTTCAATTCATCTTAGGTTTTTTTATAGACTTTGCTAGTGTTCTTTGTCGCTTCCATGTTCTAAACTCCAATTGGGTTAGGGTTATGTTGTAAATTAGTTGTGAAACGGTTGTTTTAGGTTTTGAGTTGTTTTCTTTAATAAAATATTCCAAGTCTGCTTAATCTGTGCACTTCATTCTTTCTATTAGTCTACACCAGTCAGTTGAGAGAATCCATTTGTCGGCACGAAAGTGTAAGGCTCACAAAAAGGTTAAGCACGGTCACAACATGTTAGGGCGTGACTATCTTGGCTCATAACCAATTAACAAGTTTCAGCGGCTAAAAAGGATCACCTACCGAGTTTACTAGCATGTGTTAGGTTCACGCTGAGATTGCTAGGTATTGCCTATGTCACGCTAGGTTTTCGAGCATCCTTACCTAGAAATAGGAAGGATCACTGTCGACTATCCCGCTGAACTTAGAGTATCTGCCAGATCTGCTGCCGAGACTTATTTCCATTCCATCCGCCGAGGCAGCATATCGTGGCAACACGAAACAACTCAGATCTCTATCTAACACTATAGACTTTGGCACACCATGCAGTCGCACTATCTCACCAATGTACAACTCTGCAAGCTTGTCCAAGGTATACGTAGTATGCACAGGTAAGAAATGCGCACACTTCGTAAGGCGATCCACAATCACCCACACCGAATTCTTCTTCGATGGCGACAAAGGCAAACACAACACAAAGTCCATGGTAATCCTTTCTCACTTTCACTCAGGAATCCTCAACGGTTGCACCAACCCATAAGGAAACTAATGCTCAGCCTTAACCCGCTGACAAACCATGCACTTACCCACGTACTCCGCAACATCTTTCTTCAAACCCACCCAATAGTACTCATGCTTAAGATCACGGTACATCTTTGTACTACCAGGATGCATAGCAAAAGGACTACTATGAGCTTCAGTCAGAATAGTGCGCCTCAACTCTGCATCATTCGGCACTACTATCCGACTCCCAAAACATAGAACCCCATCATCATTAAAACAAAAATCCGATGGTTTATCCTCTGCAATATCCTGAACATGTGGCACCAAGGAATCATCAAACAACTTCTTATCCTTTATCAACTGCACCAAGGATGGTTTCACTTGCAATTCAGCCACAACTTAATGACTTCCTAATCATGCCCCCGTTCCGAAACGCCAGTGCCTGTTCTGATACGGTTTGCCCAGAAGCTGCAGATTTTGCTGGTTTTTCAAACATATATCCACTCAAACACAACTTAATGACTTCCTAATCATGCCAACAGGACATCATACATATATAGAGCATGTTTACAACTGCTAAACACATTCATGGCATGAAACTTCACATGTCTATAGGCATGCATCCTAATATCCAAAACCAAACAACCAACAAATCTCCAAATCAAGCATCAATAGGCCAATTACAAATCAAAATCATCAAAAGCATCATGCCACAAACTAGGAAGTCAAATACACCTCCCAAAACACATCTTAGGTTCCCATTGCCAAAATACGAAAACTAATAATGTATGAAAACATCACCATACATGAGCTTAGTTTCCCTTGGACTCTTAGCTTCCTTGTTGCACTCAACCACTTCAATTGTCTACATTATTGGTACAAAAGAGAGAGCGTAAGCACAATTTCTTAGTGAGGCATGCTCTAAAGAAAACAACACAATAATGCATTTTAGAAAACACTTTCAACAAAGCTTTTAAACACATGCTCATCTCTTTTCATGCAACCTTGCATACTTTACAAGTATCTCATGCTTCATTATAATCAACACATCATATTGTGTAACGCCCCGGTTTTGGGCTCAGAAGTTTTGGGCGTTGACCGGTTCGGTCAAAGTGCTGATCGAATATATAAAGGTGAAATTAGGAAAGCCTAGTTCGGGTTGCATTAAAAATATGGAAAAATGTTCTAAAATCATCTTTTAATATATATAAGTGAACTGTGAAATCAATTTTGGAAAATGAGGTTTGGAAGGTTGACATTTTGGCTAGTGACCAAAATGTAATTTTTGAAAGTTTGGTGACTGTTTTATAAGGGATTGAAACTTTGAATCTTTAAGGAGCTATTATTCCAAAAAGAGTTTCTCCAGATTTTTCTAAGATATTTTAAGGCTTTATTCTGATTTTTAAACATAAAGTAAGAGGAGGGAAAGTCATTTTGACTATTTTATAACTAACTTTCCATTTTTCTTTCAATTCTGTTTTTCTCTCATTTTCTCTCAACCCAAACACATCTCTCCAGATTTTCTTCTCTGATTTTGTCACTCAAATCTTCCTTTTCAATTCTCTTTGGATTCCTAATCATCTCTACAACAAAACCTCACCATTTGCAAGTGGTTTCATCAAGCTTTTTGGTTCTAAAAAGGAGAAATTCAAGTTTGGAGGTAAGAACGTCCTTCTCCTCTAAACTATCAGTTCTTTACTGAAATTCCTAAGTTCTCAATCCTTGATTTGTGATTTGTTAAAGGCTTTTCAATTGAAATCTTGATTTTGGCTTAAAATGCAAGATTTGGTGATTTTGGTGAAATTTTCGTGTGATCTGTTTGGGCGGTGTTTTGAGGTGTCAAATTGATGTTAAATGAATGCTAAATTGATTAGAAGTTGAGGTTTAATTAATGCAATCCCGGATAGGTTGAATTTCCTAAGTTTTGCTTGAGTTTTTGGTTGTTTTTGGAGTGTTTTTGGTGATCTGTTATACCTGGAGGTATAAGGATGTGTTTGTGATCATTTTGGATGTTAATTGATGTTTAATAATGGTTAGAAGTGATGGATCTTGGCTGGGTTAAGTTTTGGAAGTGTTTGGAGGTGATTTCGGTTGTGTTTGGTAGCCGAAATGTTAGATTTGTGATGAGCAGCGAGTTGTGTTGTGTTGCTGGTGTTTTTAATGCATAAAGATGCATTAATGCTCTGTTTTTGTGTGCTTGAAACAGGGGAGTTTGATCCGTGAGCTTTAGAGGTGTTGCGGAAGGTTTCAGATGCTTGGAAGGCTTGTTGGCTAGCCTTGTTTTGTGTATCGGTGAGTGAAGTTGGGTTTTCAGCTTTTAAACCAAGGTTTGGAGGTTTTGGGAGCTTAGTTTAAGTCTAAACAACTTTGCTAAGCTCAAGAGTAAGTAAATGGTTTTCGCTCTTGAATTGTGTTGTGAATTGGCTTCTAAAGCAATTGTGGTTGATGATTGAAATGCATGTGTTTTGCATGGTTTATATTCTGTTTTGAAAGCATATTTTTAGCATGGTTAAATGCTGGTTTTGAAAGTCATATGTGAAGGATGCTCAAGGTAAGAGATCCTTGGTTTTGTACATGGAAATTGTGGTTTTGATGCATGGTGTTGCATGATGTTTAATGGCTTTGTGTAATGCTTTAAAACAGTGGATTAATGATGGTAAATGATGGTTTTTGCATTGTGGTTATGCATGTGAATCATTGGACTATTGTGGTATGGTGGTTATATTGGCAAGTGATGTAAGTGGTTTTGGTTTCTTTGATCGGATATAGTTAGCCGGCTATAGGATTGGGTGCACCGTGAATTAAGTCGCCTTGGAGGTGGAGTGGTTAAGAGTGAACCGGTAAACTCCCTTCAAGTATCCTAACGAGATGGTTAAGGTCATAATGGAGGTGGAATGCCCATTCGAGGACCTTGGTTAAGCAAAGGTTATATGGTGGTTAAAAGTCCATATATGGGAACCTTGTGCTTGTTGAGATCACAATGGAGGTGTAATGCCCATGTGTGGATCTTGTGTAGGGTGTCCCGGATCTCGTTAGTGATGTTATACAACTACCAATCGGTGATGCAAAGGTTGTATGGTGTTTGAAAGTCCATACATGGGAACCTTGTGCATGTCAAGGTTGTATGGTGTTTAAAAGTCCATACATGGGAACCTTGGGAAAAGTTGAGGTTGTATGGTGTTTGAAAGTCCATACATGGGAACCTCGGGAAAAGTTGTGGTTGTATGGTGTTTGAAAGTCCATACATGGGAACCTCGGGAAAAGCTAAGGTTGTATGGTCTTTAAAAGTCCATACATGGGAACCTTAGGATGGTCAGGTCAAATGGTGTTTAAAAGTCCATTTGGAGACCTTGGATTGGTAGTGTGTATGAAGCGTGGGGGACAACGCTTGTGATCCGCGTATCCGATCGGGTGTTGAGTTGAAAAGTGAATGTGGTTGATCACTTGGAAGCCAATGTAATGTTCTTGATTATAAAGAAGCATGAGATGCTTGAAAAGATGCATGGTTGCATGAAAAGTGGTTAATGCTTGTGAATGCATGTCTACTTGTTAAGTTGAACAAGTGTTGTTTATCATTTGGTAAATGATGCATGTGTGCATGGAATCTCTTAAATGCATTGGAGTCTTGTTAAGACTTGTTTTAAAAGGCATGTGATGGTGATGTTGTGGTTCATATGTTGCCTTTGGTTTAATGCATGTGTTGGATTGTTGGAGTAATGGTTTTAAAGGGTTTCTTGTTTGAAATGATGTTCAAGTATATGGAAGGTATAACATGAAATGGAAGTGTTTTCCAAGGTTTTGAATTTAACTTTGCATATGGTGTTTATGCATGGAATGGTTAAATGGATGATTTTGCAAGTTGTGCTTTGAAAAGGTTTTCTTAGCTTGCTAAGCTAAGGGGTGGTTTTCATGTATGTGCAATGCATGGTTTAAAGCATGATGTTGAAAAAGGGTTTTCAAACTTTGCTTGGTAAACATTTCGGGTTTGTTTTAAAAAGTGTTTTATGACCCGCTGCATTGATGGTGTTTTGGTTTTGAGCATTCCTCACTAAGCATTATGTGCTTACGCTCCTTTTTGTCCATCAATGCAGATTCTTGAAGTTTGGACAGCGAGGAGCAAGGGATTCAAGAAGGACTCCATTTGAGATGTATGTCTCGGTGAATAGCTATAGTTAATAAAGGCAATGGGGGTAGAATCTCTTGGGATGTGTTTATGTGTTCGTATATGTTCGGACAAGTATGGTTTTATGTTGTTAATGTTGTGGGAACATGTATTTGGCTTATATGAGATTGATTTGGAAGTCTATGCTTGAATGGTTGCTTGTGTAGGAAGCATGCCTATAGATTTGGGGCTTTTCATATTTGTGGCTATATTGTCGAATTGTTGATGCAAGAATGTCTCATATATGTTGAATTGCATGTTGGTAAAGTTTGGTGGCTTTTGGAGCATGTTTGGTTGATCAATTTCATGTTTAAGTATGCTTTATGCTGCAATCTGTGCAGGGTGTTTCGGAACAGTTGACACCGTTTCGGAACGGGTGCCCTGAACCAACCCAGGCGTCCGAAACGGGTGACACCGTTCCGAAACGGAATGGCTACTGCCAGACCCCCGTTGCGGTACGCGTTGCGGAACGACCCCGTGTTTCGAAACGGGCTCTGCCTGTTTCGGAACGGGTGACCGTTGGGGGCTGACATTGGCGGTTAAATGTTTTGAAATGTTTGCATTTTGGTCCTGAATCTTGTTTGTGCAAATGTATGAGTTTGGGATGCCCGTTTTAGCTGAAATTTGGCAGAGAAGCATGAAACATGATTAATTTTAAGTTGGTAACTTAAAATCTGGCTAAGTCCTTAAAGTTTCCAGAATTTACAGTTTGGTCCCTAAAGTTGTAATTTGTTCAATTGAGTCCCTGTTTGATCTCTGATGTTTGTGATCTTTGAGTATGTTGTTGTGTGATCACATCTAAGGTTAACGTGCATCTAGACAAGATTAAAAAGAAAAAAAAAAGGTCGTTAATCAAGGTTGACTTTCGGGTTGACTTTGGTTTTCCCCGTGTGGCTTTCTTAATTCGGGTCAACCGTCTGGGCCGGGTTAAGGGGGTTACATATTGGCTTTCAAGTGATAACTGAAAACCATTTCCAACACAAAACACAATCGGATACACGGATTACAAGTGTTGTCCCATACGCTTCATACACGCTACCGAACAACTAAAGGTGGAGTTTACCGGTACAATGACAACCCCTCAACACCCGTGATGGAGTTTAAGGACACATAACACAAGATCCACACACGGACTTTTAACCACCGTTGTGATCTTACTTTACTCATTAGTGTACTTGGATGGAGTTTACAGTACCATCACAACCCCTCCACATCCAAGGCGACTTTATTCACGGTGCACCCAATCCTATAGCCGGCTAACTATATCTGATTCAAATACTTAAAAACCATTACATCACTTGCCAATATACATCAAATAACATCAACAATTCATTGTTTTAAAGCATTAAACAAAGCCATTTAACATCATGCATCACTATGCATCAAATCCATATTTACAATGTGACAAACCAAGGATCTCTTACCTTGAGCATCCTTCAACACATGGTTTTCAAAACAAGCATTAACCATGCTAAAACATGCTTTCAAAACAGAATTTAAACATGCAAAAATGTAACCAATGCATCAAACCACTTCATGGCTCATCCAAGGGAGTTTTTTCGGAAACTTACACTTGAGCTTAGCTAAGTTGTTTAGACTTAAACTAAGCTCCCAAAACCTTCAAATAATTGTTCCAAGGCTGGAAACCCAACACCACTCACCAATTACATTTCGCTTGTTTGCCGAAACGCTAATCAAGCCTCCGAATCAACTCCAAAGGTGTCCGAAGATGCTTCCCCTGTTTTAAACACATCAAAGCAGAGGATTAATGCCTCATCATGCATTAAAATCTTCAGCCCTCACACCTAAACTCAATGCTCTAACCAAAACCAACCTTTCGGCTACCAAACACAACCGAAATCACCTCCAAACTCTTCCAAAACTTAACCCTGCCAAGATCCATCACTTCTAACCATTTCTAAACATCAATCAACATCCAAAATAAACCTAAACTCGTTCGTATACCTCCAGCTGTAACAGAACATCAAGATCCCCTCAAAAACCACCATTTTCATAAGCAAAAACTTAGGAAATACAACCTATTCGGGATTGAATTGATAAAACCTTATTTCCACATCATTAGACATCCAAAATACATTTAAGAATCATCTCAAAACAGAGCCCAAACAATCACAACGAAATTCTTCAAGATTTCTTCCAAATCTTGAGTTTTAAGCCGAAATCAAGTTTTTAACATTAAAACCATTTATAAAACTTAAATTAAGGATTGATAACTTGGGAATTTCAGTAAAGAACTGAGTATTTAGAGGAGAAGAACAAGCATACCTCTAAACGGTGATTTCTTCTTGATTTGAGCCAATTTTCTTGAAAATCCAATGAGGAAATGAAAAGGATTTGATGCAAGATTGATTATGAACTAATTGATGATAGAAATCTCATCAATTTAAGTGAAGATCAATGAAAAAGTTGCTGAAGAAAAATGTTTGGATTATGGAATTTTGAGAGAAAAAGAAATGAGAAAATTTTAAGAAAAGGTAGTTATGAAATTCCAAAAAGTAGTTTCCCTTTTCTTTTAATTGTATTAAAACATTAATTAAATCACCTAAATTAAGGAAAAATCTGGAGAAATCATTTTTGGGTAAATTAGCTCCTTAAAGATTCAAAGTTTCAGTCCTTACAAAGCAGTCACCACTAAACTTTTCAAAAATCACATTTTAGTCACTACTAAAAAATGTAGTATTTCCAAACCTTATTTTGCAAAATTTATTTCACCATTCTCTCATATATATTAAAAGAGGATTTTTAGATATTTTTCCATATTTTTAAAGCATCTCGAACTAGGCTTTCATTAAAACCTCCTTTTATATTTGAACCGAAAATCAGACCGGTCCGGTTCAGACCCTAAACTTCTAAGCCCAAAATTGGGGTGTTACAATGATTTCCAAAATCATGCAGTACAACATACAAATCACCATCATGCAACAAATATGACGTAACATGCATAATCGAACACTTATCACACAAGACCACATTTATGCACATTTAACAAGAAATACATAAAGTTGAACAAGAGATTAAGCTACCAACTTAACCCCACATTAGATTGGCCTACCAAGCACAATCTAGTACCCCCCCAATAACATACTTTGAACCAATTTAAAACCAATTTAAAACAGTCCACTCACTAAACACCCCCAATAAAAGCCAAGAATGTCGACCAAGCCTCCAAGTTCCCCAAAATTGAGCCTAAAGCATCTCCAACGTTTTCCCTTGCTCCTATTCAACCAAAAACAATGTATTACACATCAAAACATCCACAAAACCACTGCCACAAATCAGATTACAACTCAAGACCATTTCACTACATTTCCAAGCCAAAAACTAACCCAAACTCTTCATTTTCAGACTTGAACACAACCCAGCAGTTTCTTATCAATTTCATTATCCAAAACATCACTAAACATGCTCAAAACAGCCCCCAAGTATAACCATGCCATCAGCCCAACTTTCCCTCACATAACTACCTCAAAAACTCAAGATTTCCACCTCTAAACTCACCCACAAATACCCATGTTGGGATTTCATTAAAACTTCACCACTTTAACATATGTTAAACTTAAAAGCAAGACTATAACATATATAAACTTTACAAATAAAAAACTCAATGAAAAACCAACAAAGTTTCCACCTTTGATTTAAAATTTGAACACTTGGGACAACTCAGAAAATGGAGTTTATGAAAATCTAAAACCATGAAAATGTTAAGGATAAAGATGAGAGGTCAAAAACATCATTACCTTGATGAAAACTCTTGAAATAGCTGAGAAAGATGTTGGAATAGTGTTTGGGTTGGGGAGGAGTTTTAGTTGTCGTGGGTTTTAGTTTGAAGGAAGAAGATGATGACTTCAAAACATTTCTTTCACTTGTTTTATTTCTTTTATTAGAAAATCCCCACTTTACCCTTAATGAAAACTATGGTCTTTTTAATTCAAAACCAAGCCGATTTTACTTAAACCAAGCCCAAAGACCCGAACTCAATTTACTCACTTAACACCCGACCCCCTAAACCCGGGTGTTACAACTCTCCCCCATTTAAGGAAATTTCGTCCCCGAAATTACCTGATGGGAAGAGATACGAAAACCGCCTCTCCATATCCTCATTTCTCTCCCAAATGGCCTCTTCCGCACCTCGGCATTGCCACTTCATCTTGACCAACTCAATCGGTCTACCACGCAACACTTTGCTATCTGATGCCAAGATCTCAACTGGTTCTTCATCGTACATCAAGTTTGGGTTCAACTCAATCTCTTCCATAGACATAACGTGCGACATATCTGATCTATACTTTCGAAGCATCGAAACATTGAACACATTATGAATCTTCTCTAACCCAGATGGCAAACGTAACTGATAAGCAATCAGGCCGATGCGCTTCACAATCTCATACGGCCCAATGTATCTTGGACTCAATTTCCCCTTTTTTCCAAACCTCAAAACTTTCTTCCACACAGAGACTTTCAAGAACACTCTATCTCCCACGACATACTCAACTTCTTTCCTCTTCAAATCAACATAGGATTTTTGTCTATCTGAAGCTGCCTTCAAACGATCATAGATTAACTTCACCTTATCGATGGTCCTTTAAGCATATCCGGCATCGGTAATAACTTCTGACCTACTTCGGCCCAACAAATCGGAGTTCTACATTTTCTATCATACATAACCTTATACGGAGCCATCTGAATGCTTGACTGATAATTGTTATTGTATGCGAACTCGCCAACGGCAAGTGTTTCTCCCAAGTTTTCTGAAAGTCAATAATGCAACAATGCATCATGTCTTCCAAAATCTGTATAACCCTCTTTGACTGACCATCTGACTGAGGATGATACAACATACTGAAATTCAATCGGTACCCAAAGCAGTAAGAAAACACTCCCAAAATCTGGCTGCAAATCTCAGATCTCTGTCAGACACAATCGACTTCGGCACTCCATGCAATCTCATAATCTCACCGATGTATAAATCGGCCAACTTATCTAAGGAGTAGGTCGTATGAACAGCTATAAAGTGAGCACACTTTGTGACACGGTCAACTATAACCCAAACTAAGTTCTTTGAAGGAGTCAAAGGCAACCCTGAAATGAAGTCCATGGTGATATTTTCCCACTTCCATTCCAGAATCCTCAACGGTTGCAACAAACTTGATAGAACTTGATGTCATGTCTTAGCTCTCTAGCATACCATACACTTACTCACATAATCGGCTACGTCTTTCTTCAAACAAACCCAATATTATTCATTCTTCAGATCACGATACATCCTTTTACTACCAGGATGCATAGAGAATGGGCTACTGTGTGCTTCGGTCAAGATAGTACGTCTCAAATCACTATCATCTGGCACAACTATTCTTTCTCTGAAACACAAGACCTTATCAACACTCAAATTGTAGTCTGATGGTTTACCCTCGGCTGTATCTTGCACGTGAGGTGCCAAAGATCTATCTAACAACTATTTTTCTCTAATCAACTGGCCTAAGGTAGGTCAAACTTGAAGCTTGGCCACTATACCACCATCTCTAGACAAGCTCAAACTAGCAAACACGACTCTCAACTCAACAACTACCTTCCTACTTAAAGCATCTGCCACTAAATTGGCTTTACCAGGATGTTACTCAATTGTGAGATCGTAGTCCTTAAGTAACTCTAGCCACCTACGTTGTCTAAGGTTCAACTCTCTTTGTGTCATTATATACTCCAGACACTTATGATCCGTATACACTGTGCATTTCTCACAATACAAATAATGTGTCCATATCTTTGTAACGCCCCAATTTTGGGCTTAGAAGTTTTGGGTTTGGACCGGACCGGTCGGTATGCGGTTCGAATATAAAGGGGTGAAATTAGGAAAGCCTAGTTTGGGTTGCATTAAAAATATGGAAAAATGTCTTAAAATCCTCTTTTATTATATATAAGAGAATGGTGAAATCAATTTTACAAAATAAGGTTTGGAAGTGTGACATTTTGGTTAGTGACCAAAATGTAATTTTTGAAAACTGTGTGACTGTTTTAAAAAGGATTGAAACTTTGAATCTTTAAGGAGCTATTTACCCAAAAGGAGTTTCTCCAGATTTTTCCTAAATATTAAAGGTTTAATTAAAGGTTTTTAAATAAAAGAAAAAGGGAGGGAAGATATTTTGGCATTTTCCAACTAACTTTTCCTAAATTCCATTTTCATTTTCTCTCATCTTTTCTCTCAAATCAAACACTTTCTCCAGCACATTTTCCCTCTGATTTTGTCATCTAAATAACACATTTCAATCCTCTTTTGATCTCTAATCATCTCTTCAACAAAACATTTGCATTTGCTATTTGGATTTTCAAGAATCTTTGTTCCAAAAGGGAGAAACTCAAGTTTAGAGGTATGAACATCCCTCTCCTCTAAATTCTCAGTTCTTTACTGAAATTCCTAAGTTTTTAATCCTTGATTTGTGTTTTCTAAAAGGTTTTACAATTGAGTTCATGATCTTGGCTTAAAATGCAAGATTTGCTTAATTCTTGATAAAATTCGTATGATCTGTTTGGGCAGAGTTTTGAGGTGTCTTTTTGATGTTAATTGAATGTATAATTGATGAGAAATTGAGGTTTAATCAATGAAATCCCAGATAGGTTAATTTTCCTAAGTTTTGCATGAGTTTTTGATGGTTTTTGGAGTGATCTTGATGATCTGTTGTTGCTGGAGGTATAAGGACGTGGTTAGATCCTTTTTGGATGTTAGTTGAGGCTTATGATTGTTTAGAATTGATGGATCATGGCTGGGTAGTGTTGTGGAGTGTTTGGATGCATTTTCGGTTGTGTTTGGTAGCCGAAAATGGAGTGTAGATGAGAGCAGCGAGTTTAGGTGCTTTCATTGAAGATATTAATGCATGATGATGCATTAATCCTCTGCTTTGATGTGTTTAAAATAGGGGAGTCATTTTTGGATCCTTGTGGTGGTGATCCGGAAGCTTGATTGGTGTTTCAGCAAGTGGCGAAACGGAATCGGTGAGTGGATTTTGGTTTTCAGCTTTGAAACCAATGTTTTGAAGGTTTGGGAGCTTAGTTTAAGTCTAAGCAACTTTGCTAAGCTCAAGAGTAAGTTTTCGGAAAAACTCACTTGATGATGAACCATGAATTGGTTGTGTGCAATGTGGTTTGTTTGCATGTTTTAAATCATGTTTTGAAAGCATATTTAGCATGTTTATTTGCTGAGATTATAAGCCATGTGTTGAAGGATGCTCAAGGTAAGAGATCCTTGTTTTTGAACATTGTTTTAATGTGGTTTGATGCTTAAGGATGCATGATGTTTATGGCTTTGTTAAATGCTTTAAAACAATGGAATAATGTTGTTAATGATGCATATTGGCAAGTGATGGTTAAAAGTCCATGGTTGGTTCTTGGTTAAGGTTACAAAGGTGGTTAAAATTCCTTGTGTAAGCCTTGTTTATTTAAGAACAACATGGTGGTTAAAAGTCCATGGTTGGTTCTTGGTTAAGGTTACAAAGGTGGTTAAAATTCCTTGTGTAAGCCTTGTTTATTTAAGAACAACATGGTGGTTAAAAGTCCATGGTTGGTTCTTGGTTAAGGTTACAAAGGTGGTTAAAATTCCTTGTGTAAGCCTTGTTTATTTAAGAACACCAAGGTGTTCAAAAGTCCTTGGGTGATTCTTGTTAAGGACACAATGGTGTTTAAAAGTCCTTGTGTGGTCCTTGTGAATTGTAAGAACATCATGGTGTTTAAAAAGTCCATGGATGATTCTTGTTAAGGACACAATGGTGTTTAAAAGTCCATGTGTGGTCCTTGGAAATTGTAAGATCACAATGGTGTTTAAACTCCATGTGTGGATCTTATGTTGATTGTAATACTTGTGGCCAATATGACATGTTATAAACTTGAAGCATGAATTGCTTGTTTTAAATGCTTATGTACAAGTGCAAATGATGATTTGGATTAAGGTTTATAAATGTGTTTTGTAAATGCATTATTGTGTGGTTTTAAATGAGCATTCCTCACTAAGCTTTTTGCTTACGCTCTCTCTTTTCTTAAACCAATAATGCAGAGCATTGAAGTGCAATTGGGGCAGCAAGGGAGCCAAGAATCCAAGTGAAGGTTTTAAGCTCATGTATGGTGAACATTTTCCTAAAACTATTAGCTTTTGGGCATTTGGCAATGGGGGACCTACGTTGTTGATTTGGGAGGTGTTTTGGACTCCCTAAGTTGGAATTATGTTGTTAATGTTGTTGGAACATGTATTTGGCTTTTGTGAGGTGGTTTTGGTATATTGATGCTTGAATGGTTTTCTAAGTAGGAAGCATGCCTAAAGAATTGGGGATTTGTTTAATTGATGCCTTGTTGATGTATGGTTGATGCAATTATGTTCCTTATGCATGAAATGACTTGCTGGTATAATTTGGTTGCATTTGGAGCATGTTTGATGGGTCAATTGGGTGTTTATTCAGCAAAAATCTGCAAATCTGGGCAGGCCGTATCGGAACGGGTGCTACTGTTTTGGAACAAAGGCCTGAAATGGCCTAGGCGTTCCGAAACTGGAGGAACCGTTCCGAAACAGAAATGCCACTGCCAAGCCATGTTTCGGAACCCGTTTCGGAACGGTCACGCGTTTCGGAAGAGGTCCGCCCTGTTTCGGAACACTCGACCGTTGGGCTCTGAATTTGATGGTTATATGTTTTGAAATGTTTGCGTTTTGGTCCTGAACCTTGTTATTGCAATTGAATGAGTTTGAGATGTCCGTTTGAGATGAAATTTGGCAGAGAAGCATGAAAGATGATTAATTTCAAGTTGGTAACTTTTAATTGGGTTAAGTCCTCGTAATTTTCATAATTTACAATTTGGTCCCTAATTCCTTAATTTGTGCAATTGAGTCCCTGTATGTTCTCTGATTGTTATGATCTTTGAGTATGTTGATCTTGTGAACATATCTAGGGTTATTGTGCATCTAGACAAGATTAAAAAGAAAAAAAAGGTCGTTAATCAAGGTTGACTTTCGGGTTTACTTTGGTTTTCCCCGTGTAAACTTCTTAATTCGAGTCAACCGTCTAAGCCGGGTTAAGGGGGTTACATTTGGTGATATCAGAGCTGAGTTCTCGAGTAATTGGGAATGATTATGAGAATGATTAAAGTATGTATGCTTTGTATGCTTGTTGAGTGAATTGTAAATACGTTACAATTGTGATGTATGCTGTGGTGAAAAATGTTGTGGGTACCCATTGCCAAATCAAAGCTAGTGTATGGCACCTCGTAGAGAGTTGAGAGTTAATACGCAAGCTATGGCTCAAAGTGAAAATGAAGAGAACGTTGAGAATGCTATGGATTTACCTCCTCCGCCTGGTGGTGGTGGTGCTGAGGGTGAAAGAGCTGATGTTGAAGCTGGTGCTGGGGTCGCTGGACCTGAAGCTGGTCAGGGGCAAGCTGTTCCTGACATGACAATGTTGGTACAAGCTATTGCTGGTGCTTTTCGAGCGGCAGTAGCTGGAGCTCAAGAACTGTACATCAGGGAGATGCTGGAGTTAGACTACCCTTGGAACGCTTACGTAGTCTGGGAGGGACTGAGTTCAGGGGTTTGTCAGCTGAAGGTTCTGAATCTTGGTTAGAGAGTACCAAGAGAATCTTGGGGCAAATGAGTTGCACTGATGTGAAGAAGTTGGGGTGTGTGGTATCATTGCTGGAAGATGATGCATACACTTGGTGGACAACCACTATCTCCGGGATGGCAGAAGCTGATGTAACTTGGACGTTCTTCCAGAACGCGTTCAAGAGAAGGTATCTGGGTGTGAGATACCTGGATGAGAAGAAGAGGGAATTCATGTCTCTTACCCAGGGGAGCATGTTTGTAGCTGAGTATGAAGTTCAGTTTGTCCGACTCAGTCAGTACACACCTGAGCTTGTTCCGGACGAGCGGGAGAGGTGTGAAAAGTTCCGTTATGGTTTAGTGACGGATGTAAAGATGTATGTGCTGGCTACCGAGTATGATGATTTTGATGTGCTGGTGGGCCGAGCAAAGGACATTGAGATGAACTTGGGTTTATCGTCTAATGGTGCTGGTTCTGGTGCTGGTAAGCGAGCTGCTGATTATAGTTCCGGTGGTGGACAGAACAAGAGGGGACGTGATCAGAAGTATCAGTCTTCAGCTAAGGGAGGTGGTGGTGCGCCTGCTCAGGGAAGCAAGGCTAGAGCTGATCCGAGTGCGTGTTGGACATGTGGTTCGCGTGGCCATATGAAGCGTGATTTTCCTCGAGCTGTGAGGGAGGTGCAAGCTCCTGTTGTGGCAGCTGGTAATTCATGCTGGAACTGCGGATCTGCAGATCATTTGAGGAGAGAGTGTCCTATGTTGGCTGGTGGTCAAGTGCGTGCTCCTGTTGTTGTTGCACCACAGAGAGGTCATGGGCGCGGCCGTGGTAACTTTCGGCGGAGAGAAGAGGGTGGTCGTAATGTGGCCCATGTTGTAGCTGTTAAGCCTGAGGGTGGTGGACAAGCTAGAGTGTCTGCTCAGTGGGAGGGAGGAATGACGCGGATGTGATCACAGGTACTTTTACTTTGTAATCCTTGTCATTACTTTCCTTGGTTGATTCTGGATCTACGCACTCATACATTTTGCGTGAGCATGCTGAATTGCTGGGTTTGCCTGTTGAGTCTTTGGATGTTGGTATGCGTGTCACTAGTTCTTTTGGTGAGACTGTTGTGACTCGAAAGCTTTATAGAAGATGTCCTTTGGTTGTTCAAGATCATGTTTTTCATGTTGACCTTATGGGGTTACCTTTCTATGGTTTTGATGTAATCCTTGGTATGGATTGGCTTGTTGAGCATCGAGCTGTAGTGGATTGTGAGAATAAGCGAGTTTTGTTGAAGCTTGCGGATGATTATGAGGTTGTTGTGGTTGGTGAGAATGTGAAGTTTCTTGCCAATGTGGTGTCTACATTGGAGGCGAGCCGGATGCTGAGGCAAGGTTGTGAAGCTTATCTAGCTTTTGTGATGAATCCTAGCTCCAAGGAGTTGCGTGTGCAAGATATCAGGATTGTGCGAGAGTTTCCTGGTGTGTTTCCTGAGGAGTTTCCTGGATTACCTCCCAATCGCGAAGTGGAGTTTGGAATTGAGCTGTATGAGAATACAACTCTTGTGTCCATTACCCCTTATAGAATGGCACCTAAAGAGTTGAAGGAGCTGAAGACGCAATTGCAAGAGTTGCTTGATCGTGGTTTCATTCGGCCGAGTGTATCACCTTGGGGTGCACCGGTCTTGTTTGTGAAGAAGAAGGATGGCACTATGAGAATGTGCATTGATTATCGTCAGCTGAACAAGTTGACTATCAAGAATCGGTATCCCTTGCCGAGAATTGATGATCTCTTTGATCAATTTCGGGGAGCAGCTGTGTTCTCTAAGATTGACCTGAGGTCAGGGTATTATCAGTTGAAGGTAAAGGATGTGGATGTGCCTAAAACAGCTTTCAGGACGAGGTATGGGCATTATGAGTTCCTCGTGATGCCGTTTGGTTTAACAAATGCTCCTGCAACTTTCATGGATATGATGAATCGTGTGTTTCATGAATACCTGGACAAGTTTGTTGTGGTGTTCATTGATGATATCCTCGTGTACTCGCATACTGAGGAGGAGCATGAAGAGCATTTGAGGATTGTGTTGCAAGCTTTGTTGGAGAATCAGCTTTATTCCAAGCTAAGCAAGTGTGAGTTATGGTTAAGTGAAGTGGTGTTTCTTGGGCATGTGGTTTCTGCTGAGGGGATTCGTGTTGATCCTTAGAAGATTGAGGCAGTGATGAATTGGAAGGTTCCTAAGTCTGTTCATGAGGTCCGTAGTTTCCTTGGTTTGGCGGGATACTACCGGAGGTTTGTGGATGGGTTTCCAAAGATTGCTGCACCTTTGACAAAGTTGTTGCAGAAGGATGTGAAGTATGAATGGACGGAAGCGAGACAGCAGGCTTTTGAGAAGCTCAAGGCAGCTCTGACGCAAGCTCCTATCTTGGTTCAACCTGAATCAGGGAAAGAGTTTGTGGTTTATAGTGATGCGTCCTATGTTGGTTTGGGATGTGTGTTGATGAAAGAGGGTAAGGTGGTGGCTTATGCGTCGCGGCAGTTGAAAGTGCATGAGCGCAATTATCCTACGCATGATATCGAGTTGGCTGCAGTGGTTTTTGCTTTGAAGATCTAGAGACATTATCTGTATGGTGAGAAGTGTACTGTGTACACTGATCACAAGAGTTTGAGGTATCTGATGTCTCAGAAGGAGTTGAGTCTTAGGCAGCAGCGTTGGGTGGAGTTGCTCAAGGATTATGATTTGACGATTGAGTATCACCCTGGAAAAGCTAATGTTGTACCGGATGCCTTGAGTAGGAAGGTAGCTGTTGAGTTGAGGGCTATGTTTGCCAGTTTGAGTATTTCGCGCAATGGTGGTCTTGTGGCTGAGTTGCAAGTGAAACCATCTTTGGTTCAGTTGATCAAGGAAAAGCAGTTGTTGGATGATTCCTTGGTACCGCATGTTCAGGATATTGCGGAGGGTAGGCCTTCAGATTTCTGTTTTAATGATGATGGAGTGTTGTGTTTTGGGAGTCAGATAGTAGTGCCCAATGATGCTGAGTTGAGGCGTGCTATTCTGACTGAAGGTCATAGTAGTCCTTTTGCTATGCACCCTGGTAGTACTAAGATGTATCGTGATCTTCGTGATGAGTACTATTGGGTGGGTTTGAAGAAGGATGTTGCAGAGTTTGTGAGCAAGTGTATGGTGTGTCAGCGAGTTAAGGCTGAACATCAGGTTCCTTCAGGGTTGTTGCAACCGTTGAGAATCCCTGAATAGAAGTGGGAAAGGATTACCATGGATTTTTTATCTGGTTTGCCCTTGTCGCCATCGAAGAAGAATTCGGTGTGGGTGATTGTGGATCGCCTGACGAAGTGTGCGCATTTCTTGCCTGTGCATAATACGTATTCGTTGGATAAGCTTGCGGAACTTTACATTGCTGAGATTGTGCGGCTGCATGGTGTGCCTAAGTCGATTGTGTCGGATAGGGATCCGAGGTTTACATCGCGTTTCTGGCAGTGTTTGCATCAAGCTTTGGGTACGCGGTTGAACTTCAGTACATCTTATCATCCTCAGTCGGATGGTCAGTCCGAGCGTGTTATCCAGATTTTGGAGGATATGTTGAGGTGCTGCGTGATTGAGTTCCAGGGCTCTTGGGAGAAACATTTGCCTTTGGTGGAGTTTGCCTATAACAATAGTTATCAGGCAAGTATTCAAATGGCACCTTATGAGGCTTTGTACGGGAGGAAGTGTAGGACTCCTCTTTGTTGGGCTGAAACGGGTCAGAAGTTGGTTTCGATGCCGGCTTTGTTGAAAGGAACCAACGAGAAGGTGAAGCTCATTTGTGAGTGTTTGAAGGCAGCTTCTGATCGGCAAAAGTCTTACGCGGATTTGAAGCGTAAGGAGATTGTGTATGCGGTGGGTGACCGTGTGTTTTTGAAGGTTTCGCCTTGGAAAAAGGTGATGAGGTTTGGCCGAAAGGGTAAGTTGAGCCCTAGGTACATTGGACCATACGAGGTGAGTGAGCGTGTGGGTCCTGTTGCGTACAAGTTGAGGTTACCTCGAGAGTTGGAAAAGATTCATGATGTGTTTCATGTTTCTATGCTTCGGAAGTATAGATCGGATCCTTCGCATGTGATGCCTGTGGAAGAAATGGAATTGAATCCGGATTTGACCTATGATGAGGAACCGGTGAGGATTCTGGATTCGGATAGTAAAGTTCTTCGAGGCAAGACCATTGAGTTGGTAAAGGTGTTGTGGAAGCATCGTGGTGTTGAAGAAGCCACGTGGGAACGGAAGGATGACATGCTGAAGCAGTTTCCGTACCTTTTTCCTTCAGGTAAATTTCGAGGACGAAATTTCTTAAGGGGGGGGGGGAGTTGTAATGCCCCAATTTTGGGCTTAGAAGTTTTGGGTTCGGACCGGACCGGTCGGGTTGCATTTCGAATATAAAGGGGTGAAATTAGGAAAGCCTAGTTCGGGTTGCATTAAAAATATGGAAAAATGTCTTAAAATCCTCTTTTATTATATATAAGAGAATGGTGAAATCAATTTTACAAAATGAGGTTTGGAAGTGTGACATTTTGGTTAGTGACCAAAATGTAATTTTTTAAAACTGTGTGACTGTTTTAAAAAGGATTGAAACTTTGAATCTTTAAGGAGCTATTTACCCAAAAGGAGTTTCTCCAGATTTTTCCTAAATATTAAAGGTTTAATTAAAGGTTTTTAAATAAAAGAAAAAGGGAGGGAAGATATTTTGGCATTTTCCAACTAACTTTTCCTAAATTCCATTTTCATTTTCTCTCATCTTTTCTCTCAAACCTGTAACGCCCCGGTTTTGGGCTTGGAAGTTTTGGGCGTTGACCGGTTCGGTCAAAGTGCTGATCGAATATATAAGAGTGAATTTAGGAAAGCCTAGTTCGGGTTGCATTAAAAATATGGAAAAATGTTCTAAAATCATCTTTTAATATATATAAGTGAACTGTGAAATCAATTTTGGAAAATGAGGTTCGGAAGGTTGACATTTTGGCTAGTGACCAAAATGTAATTTTTGAAAGTTGCGGGACAGTTTTATAAAGGATTGAAACTTTGAATCTTTAAGGAGCTATTATTCCAAAAAGGATTTCTCCAGATTTTTCTAAGATATTTTAAGGCTTTATTCTGATTTTAAAGATTATGAAAGTGGAGGGAAACCAATTTCTTAACTAACTTTCCATTTTCTCTCAATTTCCCTTTTCTCTCTTTTTCTCTCAACCCAAACACAATTCTCCAGATTTCCTTCTCTGATTTTGGCATCTAAATCTCTCATTTCAACTCTCATTTGATTCCTAATCATCTCATCAACAAAACCTCTCAATTTGCAAGTTGTTTCATCAAGCTTTTTGGCTCTAAAAAGGAGAAATTCAAGTTTGGAGGTAACAACGTCCTTCTCCTCTAAACTATCAGTTCTTTACTGAAATTCCTAAGTTCTCAATCCTTGATTTATGTTTTGTTAATGGCTTTTCAATTGAAATCTTGATTTTTGGCTAAAATGCAAGATTTGGTGATTTTGGTGAAATTTTCGTGTGATCTGTTTGGGCAGTGTTTTGGAGTGTCAAAATGATGTTAAATGAATGCTAAATTGATTAGAAGTTGGGGTTTAACTAATGCAATCCCGGATAGGTTGAATTTCCTAAGTTTGGTTTGAGTTTTTGGTTGTTTTTGGAGTGTTTTTGGTGATCTGTTATACCTGGAGGTATAAGGACGTGTTTGTGATCATTTTGGATGTTAATTGATGTATAAAAATGGTTAGAAGTGATGGATCTTGGCTGGGTTAAGTTTTGGAAGTGTTTGGAGGTGATTTCGGTTGTGTTTGGTAGCCGAATTGTTGGATTTGTGATGAGCAGCGAGTTGAGTCTTGTTGTTGGTGTTCTTAATGCATAATGATGCATTAATGTTCTGTTTTTGTGTGCTTGAAACAGGGGAGTTTGATCCGTGAGCTTTAGAGGTGTTGCGGAAGGTTTCGGATGCTTGGAAGGCTTGTTGGCTAGCCTTGTTTTGGTTATCGGTGAGTGAAGTTGGGATTTCAGCTTTTAAACCAAGGTTTGAAGGTTTTTGGGAGCTTAGTGTAAGTCTAAACAACTTTGCTAAGCTCAAGAGTAAGTGAATGGATTTTTGCTCTTGAATTGTGTTGTGATTTGGTTTTAAAAGCAAATGTGGTTGATGATTGAAATGCATGTGTTTTGCATGGTTTAATTCTGTTTTGTAAGCATATTTTAGCATGGTTTAATGCTGGTTTTGAAAGCCGTATGTGAAGGATGCTCAAGGTAAGAGATCCTTGGTTTTTATACATTGAAAATGTGGTTTTGATGCATGGTGTTGCATGGTGTTTCATGGCTTTGTGTAATGCTTTAAAACATTGAATTGATGATGATAAATGATGGTTTTGCATATTGGTTATGCATGTGAATCATTGGACTAATGTGAAATGGCTTTGCATATTGGTTATGCATGTGAATCATTGGATTAATGTGGAATGGTTTTTCATATTGGTTATGCATGTGAAACATTGGACTAATATGGTAAGATGGTTATATTGGCAAGTGATGTAAATGGTTCTTGGTTCGTTGATCGGATATAGTTAGCCGGCTATAGGATTGGGTGCACCGTGAATTAAGTCGCCTTGGAGGTGGAGTGGTCAAGAGTGGACCGGAAAGCTCCCTTCAAGTATCCTAACGAGATGATTAAGGTCATAATGGAGGTTGTTGCCCATTCGAGGACCTTGGTTGAGCAAAGGTTATATGGTGGTTAAAAGTCCATATGTGAGAACCTTGTGCTTGTTAAGATCACAATGGCAGTGTTAAGTCCATGTGTGGATCTTGTGTGGGGTGTCCCGGATCTCGTTAGTGATTTATACAACTACCAATCGGTTATGCAAAGGTTGTATGGCGTTTAAAAGTCCATACATGGAAACCTTGTGCATGTTGAGATTGTATGGTGTTTAAAAGTCCATGCATGAGAACCTCGGTAAAAGCTAAGGTTGTATGGTGTTTAAAAGTCCATACATGGGAACCTTAGGCTTGTAAGGTCAAATGGTGTTTAAAAGTCCATTTGGGAGACCTTGGATTGGTAGGGTGTATGGAGCGTAGGGACAACGCTCGGAATCCGCGTATCCGATCGGGTTGTTGAGTTGAAAAGTGGATGTGGTTGATCACTTGGAAGCCAATGTAATGTTCTTGATCATAAAGAAGCATGAGATGCTTGAAATGATGCATAATTGCATGTGAGGCATGAGATGCTTGAAATGATGCATAATTGCATGTGAGGCATGTGATGCTTGAAATGATGCATAATTGCATGTGAGGCATGAGATGCTTGAAATGATGCATAATTGCATGTGAGGCATGAGATGCTTGGAAAAGATGCATGGTTGCATGTAAAGTGTATAATGCTTGTGAATGCATGTTTACTTGTTAAGTTGAACAAGTGTTGATTATCATTTGATAAATGATGCATGTGAGCATGAAATATTTTTATTGCATTGGAGTCTTGTAAGACTTGTTTTAAAGGCATGTGAAGATGATGTTATGGTTCTTATGTTGCCTTGGTTAAATGCATGTGATGGAATATATTTGAGTTATGGTTTTAAAAGGTTTCTTGCTTGAAATGGCTTTCAAGCTTAAGAAAGGTATGTTGTGAAATGGGAGTGTTTTCCATGGTTTTGTTTAAGCTTGGCATATGGTGTTTATGCATGGTTTTGAGCTTGATGTTGAAAAGGGTTTTCAAACATGGCTTTGGTAAACAAATCGGGTTTGTTTTAGAAGTGTTTAATGACCCGCTGCATTGATGGTGTTTTGGTTTTGAGCATTCCTCACTAAGCATTATGTGCTTACGCTCCTTTTTGTCCATCAATGCAGATTCTTGAAGTTTGGACAACAAGGAGCAAGGGATTCAAGGTGGACTCCAATGGAGATGTATGTCTCGGTGAATAGCTATAGTTAATAAAGGCAATGGGGTAGAATCTCTCGGGTTTATGTGTATGTGATCGTATATGTTTGATCAAGAATGTTTTAATGTTGTTGCTAATGTTGTTGGATCATGAATTGGCTTATATGAGATTGTTTTGGAAGGTTTGTGCCTAAATGGTTGCTTGTGTAGGAAGCATGCCTATAGATTTGGGGCTTTTCTTATATGTTGTGTTTCTGTTGAATTGTTGATGCAAGTATGTCTCATTTATGTTGAATTGCATGTTGGTAAAGTTTGGTGGCTTTTGGAGCATGTTTGAATGATCAATTGTGTGTTTGAGTGAGCAAAATGCAGCATTCTGGGCTAGGCGTTTCGGAGCAGATGACACCGTTTCGGAACGGGTGCCCTGCATGAACCCAGGCGTCCGAAACGGGTGCCACCGTTCCGAAACGGAAAGCATTCTGCCAGACCCCCGTTGCGGAACGCGTTGCGGAACGGCCCCGTGTTTCGAAACGGGCTTTGCCTGTTTCGGAACGGGTGACCGTTGGGGGCTGACATGGGCGGTTAAATGTTTCAAAATGTTTGCATTTTGGTCCTGAATCTTGTTTGTGCAATTGCATGAGTTCGGGATGTCTGTTTGAGCTGAAATTTGGCAGGGAAGCATGAAACCTGATTAATTTTAAGTTGGTAACTTAAAATCTGGTTAAGTCCTTAACGTTTTCAGAATTTACAATTTGGTCCCTAAAGTTGTAATTTGTTCAATTGGGTCCCTGTTTGATCTCTGATGTTTGTGATCTTTGAGTATGGTGTTTGTGTGATCACATCTAAGGTTAATGTGCATCTAGACAAGATTAAAAAGAAAAAAAAGGGTCGTTAATCAAGGTTGACTTTCGGGTTGACTTTGGTTTTCCCCGTGTGACTTTCTTAATTCGGGTCAACCGTCCAGACCGGGTTAAGGGGGTTACATTTGGTGGTATCAGAGCTGAGTTGCGAAGGTTGGGGAAAACGGTAAGTTGTTGTGATGGGTGTTTGATGTTTACCTTGTTGTGTGGTTGAAAGTTGGTTGAAACATGTGTTTTTGAATATGCTGTTGATGTTTTTGAGCATGTTGCTGATGTATGCAAGCATGTTTTATGGTTATGAATCTTGGTTGAGTTTATGTGGATATGTGCTGATGCTATGAGCTGATGTTATGCATGGTGAATGTGTTATGAGTATGTTATGTTGCTAGTATGCTGTTACATTTGGATGATGTTTGATGTAAGCATGATCAAGGTATGTTGTTGATATGCTTGATGTTGTGATATCCATGTTGTGTTGGCTGTTATGTCATGTAAAAGGGGAGGATTCGGAATACCCATTGCCTTATTAATATAGCTATTGTGTTATTTTGGAGTTGGAGTTTGAATCCTTGCTTAATGCTGGTCTAACTGGTTTGTTTGCTTGTTGTGATTGTATGTTTGTTGTTGTTAGTGGTATGGCAAAGTCAATGAAAGAGTGGCGGTTGCGTGAGATGGTTGCTGCCTTGGGGCAGGTTGTTAAGGCAAGGAATTCGCCCTTTTGTAGAGGTGTTTTGTCTCAGTCTTCCGTGCCTGGTGTTGAGATGGTAAGGCAAGGGAAAGAAGCTGGTTCTGTGATGAAAAGTTCATTATCTGTTGTTCAGGAGGTGTTGGGAACATCTCAGGCTGTGGTGGAGGTAAAATCAGTGGATGTGCTGGCTAGATGTGAGGGTTTGCCGAAGCAGCGTTTGCTTGATTTGGGTGCTGTGGAATATCATGGTTCTTCGCCGGAGATGTTTGAGGCCTGGTTGGCCAGTGTGGTTCTGATTTTGGATCAGGAAGGCTGTGATTATGCCTGTAAGCTGGGGAGTGTTGTTTCTCTGATGTTGGAGGATGCGTGTGCTTGGTGGACATCTGTGGCTGTGGCGTCACATATTCCTGATATTGATTGGGATTTCTTTGTATCGGCCTTTTATGAAAGGTATCTTGGAGAGAAGTTTCCAAGGGTTAAGCAATATGAAGGTAGTGCTGTTGGTGAGCAAGTGTTTCTTGAGCAAGGAGTAGAAGTTCAGCCACCGGTATGTGACCGTTGTGAAGGGCAACGTGTTGGAAGTTGTTGGGGCGCAGGTGTTTGCTGGAATTGTGGTTCTAAAGTACATGTTAAGCGTGATTGTCCACATGGAGTGAAGTCAGCTTTGGTGTTAGCCAAAGGGTCTCAGAAAGGTCGTGGGCATGGCCGAGGCAAGGTTCAGAGGTGGCAGAAAGAGCAGGAAGTTGTGAAGAGTGTGGGAAAAGAGAGTTGCTGGAAATGTGGATCTGCTGGACATATGAGACGTGATTGTTTGATGTTGGCTCGGAATAGCCAAGGTTCTTTACCGCAAGGAGTTGGTGGTGACCCTGGTGTGTTAGCTGGTGCTGCAATGGTGCGACAGGAGGGTGATGGTTCCGCAAGGAAGAGAGCTCGTCTGATGAAGCTTCAGGGTGGTGTTGTGCTTTCAGGTAACCTTGTTAAGTGATCTTTGCTTTAGTTACCTTGGGTTGGTTTCTGTTGGTTATCCTTGTGTGGTAAGTTTAGTCTTGTTGCTAGTATGTTTGGGGTAATGGTAGTTGTGGTTTGGAAACATCTTGGGTGTGAAGAAGGCTTGGGTGAGTATCTTGTGGTTAATGGTTGTTGGTATGATGGAGTTAGATAAGTTAAAGGGGAGTTAGGAGGTTGTTCTTAGACAGATTTTGAGGATGTTATTGGAGGGTGTGAACTGGCATTCATGCACAGTTAAAATCATTGTTATATGCTATATTATATATGTTGGTCCATGCATACATGTGGCATGACATTAGAGGTTTTGCATACATGTACATCAGGCATTGATAGGGCATGTAGGTGATCATGCATACGATGTTCACGCTCGCTAGTAACTAATCGAATCTGTTAGTGTTGTGGTTGGATTAGGTGGGATGATGGGTTTTTAAAGGTTGTTTGGTGCTGAGTGAGAGTTAGAAGTGTTGGAGTTTGTTAAACTAGTTGCTAGTGATAGTGAGAGTGGTATAGCCTGTTGGTGGAAGGATAGTGTTTGATGCTCAGAGAGTTTAGTGGTTTGGTGGTGAAGGGTACCAGTTGAGGTTAGTATCGGTTAAGTGGTTTGTCTAGCTAAAAGGAAGTGGTAGTTCCATGGTGCTAAGAGATGTTGCAGTTTGAGGTTGTGTTTCCAAGGGCTGAGGTAGCTTAGCTTTTAAGTTGTTGTGAAAGGGTTGTGTTGGTTCTTAGCAACCTTTGAGGAGTTCAGAAGCTGTTATGTGTGTTTTGGTTAAGTAATGTTCTGGTAATGCAAGTGTTCTGGTTGAAGTTTGTAGTGAAAGGGCTGTGAAAGATCGAAGGCTTTTGTTGGTCGTTTGGGTTCTTGTGAGAAGTGGTTGGCTGGTTGTGGTTAAGAAAGTTCCGGTTGAAGTCAGCTTGTGGTGTGTGGAACGGCTGACGAATTCAAGTTGGGGTTGTGATGTAATTTTTGGTATCTGGGTGAGTAGTCCTGGTGAGCTGTTATGGTAATGTTTGTGGCGGATGTGAAGGATTGTCAGCTTTGTTGAAGAGCTTGAGTAAACAGTTGATGTTTAAGGATTTTTGCTTGTTGGGAAAATCTTTGGAAGAGGTTTGGGAGTCGCAAGAGTTTTAGAGGCAGAGAAGTTGTCTAGTGGCTGAATTGGTTTGGTGGTTGTCTCTGTGTAGACAAGTCTTGGGAGTTGTGTGTTACAGTGTTGTCTGCTGTAAGAGCTGAAGTTCTTCAGGTTGATGTTGGGATTGTGTACAGACCGGTTATGTGGAAGGTTAAGTCGTGGTTACCTTTGAGAGTTTGGATTTGTGAACAGTGTATGGTGGTGTTAAGTTTTGGTGGAGGTTTTGTGTGGAATGTGTTCAGTGAGGTTGAGGCGGTTGTGTTGTCTTGTGTGTTGCTTTGAGAAGGTTGTGGTTCTCTTTTCGCCGGTTGAAATTTCGAGGACGAAATTTCCTAAGGGGGGAGAGTTGTAACGCCCCGGTTTTGGGCTTGGAAGTTTTGGGCGTTGACCGGTTCGGTCAAAGTGCTGATCGAATATATAAGAGTGAATTTAGGAAAGCCTAGTTCGGGTTGCATTAAAAATATGGAAAAATGTTCTAAAATCATCTTTTAATATATATAAGTGAACTGTGAAATCAATTTTGGAAAATGAGGTTCGGAAGGTTGACATTTTGGCTAGTGACCAAAATGTAATTTTTGAAAGTTGTGGGACAGTTTTATAAAGGATTGAAACTTTGAATCTTTAAGGAGCTATTATTCCAAAAAGGATTTCTCCAGATTTTTCTAAGATATTTTAAGGCTTTATTCTGATTTTAAAGATTATGAAAGTGGAGGGAAACCAATTTCTTAACTAACTTTCCATTTTCTCTCAATTTCCCTTTTCTCTCATTTTCTCTCAACCCAAACACAATTCTCCAGATTTCCTTCTCTGATTTTGGCATCTAAATCTCTCATTTCAACTCTCATTTGATTCCTAATCATCTCATCAACAAAACCTCTCAATTTGCAAGTTGTTTCATCAAGCTTTTTGGCTCTAAAAAGGAGAAATTCAAGTTTGGAGGTAAGAACGTCCTTCTCCTCTAAACTATCAGTTCTTTACTGAAATTCCTAAGTTCTCAATCCTTGATTTATGTTTTGTTAATTGCTTTTCAATGGAAATCTTGATTTTTGGCTAAAATGCAAGATTTGGTGATTTTGGTGAAATTTTCGTGTGATCTGTTTGGGCAGTGTTTTGGAGTGTCAAAATGATGTTAAATGAATGCTAAATTGATTAGAAGTTGAGGTTTAACTAATGCAATCCCGGATAGGTTGAATTTCCTAAGTTTGGCTTGAGTTTTTGGTTGTTTTTGGAGTGTTTTTGGTGATCTGTTATACCTGGAGGTATAAGGACGTGTTTGTGATCATTTTGGATGTTAATTGATGTATAAAAATGGTTAGAAGTGATGGATCTTGGCTGGGTTAAGTTTTGGAAGTGTTTGGAGGTGATTTCGGTTGTGTTTGGTAGCCGAATTGTTGGATTATTGATGAGCAGCGAGTTGAGTCTTGTTGCTGGTGTTCTTAATGCATAATGATGCATTAATGTTCTGTTTTTGTGTGCTTGAAACAGGGGAGTTTGATCCGTGAGCTTTAGAGGTGTTGCGGAAGGTTTCGGATGCTTGGAAGGCTTGTTGGCTAGCCTTGTTTTGGTTATCGGTGAGTGAAGTTGGGATTTCAGCTTTTAAACCAAGGTTTGAAGGTTTTTGGGAGCTTAGTGTAAGTCTAAACAACTTTGCTAAGCTCAAGAGTAAGTGAATGGATTTTTGCTCTTGAATTGTGTTGTGATTTGGTTTTAAAAGCAAATGTGGTTGATGATTGAAATGCATGTGTTTTGCATGGTTTAATTCTGTTTTGTAAGCATATTTTAGCATGGTTTAATGCTGGTTTTGAAAGCCGTATGTGAAGGATGCTCAAGGTAAGAGATCCTTGGTTTTTATACATTGAAAATGTGGTTTTGATGCATGGTGTTGCATGGTGTTTCATGGCTTTGTGTAATGCTTTAAAACAGTGAATTGATGATGATAAATGATGGTTTTGCATATTGGTTATGCATGTGAATCATTGGATTAATGTGAAATGGCTTTGCATATTGGTTATGCATGTGAATCATTGGATTAATGTGGAATGGTTTTGCATATTGGTTATGCATGTGAAACATTGGACTAATATGGTAAGATGGTTATATTGGCAAGTGATGTAAATGGTTCTTGGTTCGTTGATCGGATATAGTTAGCCGGCTATAGGATTGGGTGCACCGTGAATTAAGTCGCCTTGGAGGTGGAGTGGTCAAGAGTGGACCGGAAAGCTCCCTTCAAGTATCCTAACGAGATGATTAAGGTCATAATGGAGGTTGTTGCCCATTCGAGGACCTTGGTTGAGCAAAGGTTATATGGTGGTTAAAAGTCCATATGTGAGAACCTTGTGCTTGTTAAGATCACAATGGCAGTGTTAAGTCCATTTGTGGATCTTGTGTGGGGTGTCCCGGATCTCGTTAGTGATTTATACAACTATCAATCGGTTATGCAAAGGTTGTATGGTGTTTAAAAGTCCATACATGGAAACCTTGTGAATGTTGAGGTTGTATGGTGTTTAAAAGTCCATGCATGAGAACCTCGGTAAAAGCTAAGGTTGTATGGTGTTTAAAAGTCCATACATGGGAACCTTAGGCTTGTAAGGTCAAATGGTGTTTAAAAGTCCATTTGGGAGACCTTGGATTGGTAGGGTGTATGGAGCGTAGGGACAACGCTCGGAATCCGCGTATCCGATCGGGTTGTTGAGTTGAAAAGTGGATGTGGTTGATCACTTGGAAGCCAATGTAATGTTCTTGATCATAAAGAAGCATGAGATGCTTGAAATGATGCATAATTGCATGTGAGGGATGAGATGCTTGAAATGATGCATAATTGCATGTGAGGCATGTGATGCTTGAAATGATGCATAATTGCATGTGAGGCATGAGATGCTTGAAATGATGCATAATTGCATGTGAGGCATGAGATGCTTGGAAAAGATGCATGGTTGCATGTAAAGTGTATAATGCTTGTGAATGCATGTTTACTTGTTAAGTTGAACAAGTGTTGATTATCATTTGATAAATGATGCATGTGAGCATGAAATATCTTTATTGCATTGGAGTCTTGTAAGACTTGTTTTAAAGGCATGTGAAGATGATGTTATGGTTCTTATGTTGCCTTGGTTAAATGCATGTGATGGAATATATTTGAGTTATGGTTTTAAAAGGTTTCTTGCTTGAAATGGCTTTCAAGCTTAAGAAAGGTATGTTGTGAAATGGGAGTGTTTTCCATGGTTTGGTTTAAGCTTGGCATATGGTGTTTATGCATGGTTTTGAGCTTGATGTTGAAAAGGGTTTTCAAACATGGCTTTGGTAAACAAATCGGGTTTGTTTTAAAAGTGTTTAATGACCCGCTGCATTGATGGTGTTTTGGTTTTGAGCATTCCTCACTAAGCATTATGTGCTTACGCTCCTTTTTGTCCATCAATGCAGATTCTTGAAGTTTGGACAGCAAGGAGCAAGGGATTCAAGGTGGACTCCAATGGAGATGTATGTCTCGGTGAATAGCTATAGTTAATAAAGGCAATGGGGTAGAATCTCTCGGGTTTATGTGTATGTGATCGTATATGTTTGATCAAGAATGTTTTAATGTTGTTGCTAATGTTGTTGGATCATGAATTGGCTTATATGAGATTGTTTTGGAAGGTTTGTGCCTAAATGGTTGCTTGTGTAGGAAGCATGCCTATAGATTTGGGGCTTTTCTTATATGTTGTGTTTCTGTTGAATTGTTGATGCAAGTATGTCTCATTTATGTTGAATTGCATGTTGGTAAAGTTTGGTGGCTTTTGGAGCATGTTTGAATGATCAATTGTGTGTTTGAGTGAGCAAAATGCAGCATTCTGGGCTAGGCGTTTCGGAGCAGATGACACCGTTTCGGAACGGGTGCCCTGCATGAACCCAGGCGTCCGAAACGGGTGCCACCGTTCCGAAACGGAAAGCATTCTGCCAGACCCCCATTGCGGAACGCGTTGCGGAACGGCCCCGTGTTTCGAAACGGGCTTTGCCTGTTTCGGAACGGGTGACCGTTGGGGGCTGACATGGGCGGTTAAATGTTTCAAAATGTTTGCATTTTGGTCCTGAATCTTGTTTGTGCAATTGCATGAGTTCGGGATGTCCGTTTGAGCTGAAATTTGGCAGGGAAGCATGAAACCTGATTAATTTTAAGTTGGTAACTTAAAATCTGGTTAAGTCCTTAACGTTTTCAGAATTTACAATTTGGTCCCTAAAGTTGTAATTTGTTCAATTGGGTCCCTGTTTGATCTCTGATGTTTGTGATCTTTGAGTATGGTGTTTGTGTGATCACATCTAAGGTTAATGTGCATCTAGACAAGATTAAAAAGAAAAAAAAGGGTCGTTAATCAAGGTTGACTTTCGGGTTGACTTTGGTTTTCCCCGTGTGACTTTCTTAATTCGGGTCAACCGTCCAGACCGGGTTAAGGGGGTTACAAAACCAAACACTTTCTCCAGCACATTTTCCCTCTGATTTTGTCATCTAAATAACACATTTCAATCATCTTTTGATCTCTAATCATCTCTTCAACAAAACATTTGCATTTGCTATTTGCATTTTCAAGAATCTTGGTTCCAAAAGGGAGAAACTCAAGTTTAGAGGTATGAACATCCTTCTCCTCTAAATTCTCAGTTCTTTACTGAAATTCCTAAGTTTTTAATCCTTGATTTGTGTATTCTAAAAGGTTTTACAATTGAGTTCATGATCTTGGCTTAAAATGCAAGATTTGCTTAATTCTTGATAAAATTCGTATGATCTGTTTGGGCAGAGTTTTGAGGTGTCTTTTTTATGTTAATTGAATGTATAATAGATGAGAAATTGAGGTTTAATCAATGCAATCCCAAATAGGTTAATTTTCCGAAGTTTTGCTTGAGTTTTTGATGGTTTTTGGAGTGATCTTGATGATCTGTTGTTGCTGGAGGTATAAGGACGTGGTTAGATCCTTTTTGGATGTTAGTTGAGGCTTATGATTGTTTAGAATTGATGGATCATGGCTGGGTAGTGTTGTGGAGTGTTTGGATGCGTTTTCGGTTGTGTTTGGTAGCCGAAAATGGAGTGTGGATGAGAGCAGCGAGTTTAGGTGCTTTCATTGAAGATATTAATGCATGATGATGCATTAATCCTCTGCTTTGATGTGTTTAAAATAGGGGAGTCATTTTTGGATCCTTGTGGTGGTGATCCGGAAGCTTGATTGGTGTTTCGGCAAGTGGCGAAACGGAATCGGTGAGTGGATTTTGGTTTTCAGCTTTGAAACCAATGTTTTGAAGGTTTGGGAGCTTAGTTTAAGTCTAAGCAACTTAGCTAAGCTCAAGAGTAAGTTTTCGGAAAAACTCACTTGATGATGAACCATGAATTGGTTGTGTGCAATGTGGTTTGTTTGCATGTTTTAAATCCTGTTTTGAAAGCATATTTAGCATGTTTATTTGCTGAGATTATAAGCCATGTGTTGAAGGATGCTCAAGGTAAGAGATCCTTGTTTTTGAACATTGTTTTAATGTGGTTTGATGCTTAAGGATGCATGATGTTTATGGCTTTGTTAAATGCTTTAAAACAATGGAATAATGTTGTTAATGATGCATATTGGCAAGTGATGGTTAAAAGTCCATGGTTGGTTCTTGGTTAAGGTTACAAAGGTGGTTAAAATTCCTTGTGTAAGCCTTGTTTATTTAAGAACAACATGGTGGTTAAAAGTCCATGGTTGGTTCTTGGTTAAGGTTACAAAGGTGGTTAAAATTCCTTGTGTAAGCCTTGTTTATTTAAGAACAACATGGTGGTTAAAAGTCCATGGTTGGTTCTTGGTTAAGGTTACAAAGGTGGTTAAAATTCCTTGTGTAAGCCTTGTTTATTTAAGAACACCAAGGTGTTCAAAAGTCCTTGGGTGATTCTTGTTAAGGACACAATGGTGTTTAAAAGTCCTTGTGTGGTCCTTGTGAATTGTAAGAACATCATGGTGTTTAAAAAGTCCATGGATGATTCTTGTTAAGGACACAATGGTGTTTAAAAGTCCATGTGTGGTCCTTGGAAATTGTAAGATCACAATGGTGTTTAAACTCCATGTGTGGATCTTATGTTGATTGTAATACTTGTGGCCAATATGACATGTTATAAACTTGAAGCATGAATTGCTTGTTTTAAATGCTTATGTACAAGTGCAAATGATGATTTGGATTAAGGTTTATAAATGTGTTTTGTAAATGCATTATTGTGTGGTTTTAAATGAGCATTCCTCACTAAGCTTTTTGCTTACGCTCTCTCTTTTCTTAAACCAATAATGCAGAGCATTGAAGTGCAATTGGGGCAGCAAGGGAGCCAAGAATCCAAGTGAAGGTTTTAAGCTCATGTATGGTGAACATTTTCCTAAAACTATTAGCTTTTGGGCATTTGGCAATGGGGGACCTACGTTGTTGATTTGGGAGGTGTTTTGGACTCCCTAAGTTGGAATTATGTTGTTAATGTTGTTGGAACATGTATTTGGCTTTTGTGAGGTGGTTTTGGTATATTGATGCTTGAATGGTTTTCTAAGTAGGAAGCATGCCTAAAGAATTGGGGATTTGTTTAATTGATGCCTTGTTGATGTATGGTTGATGCAATTATGTTCCTTATGCATGAAATGACTTGCTGGTATAATTTGGTTGCATTTGGAGCATGTTTGATGGGTCAATTGGGTGTTTATTCAGCAAAAATCTGCAAATCTGGGCAGGCCGTATCGGAACGGGTGCTACTGTTTTGGAACAAAGGCCTGAAATGGCCTAGGCGTTCCGAAACTGGAGGAACCGTTCCGAAACAGAAATGCCACTGCCAAGCCATGTTTCGGAACCCGTTTCGGAACGGTCACGCGTTTCGGAAGAGGTCCGCCCTGTTTCGGAACACTCGACCGTTGGGCTCTGAATTTGATGGTTATATGTTTTGAAATGTTTGTGTTTTGGTCCTGAACCTTGTTATTGCAATTGAATGAGTTGGTAACTTTTAATTGGGTTAAGTCCTCGTAATTTTCAGAATTTACAATTTGGTCCCTGATTCCTTAATTTGTGCAATTGAGTCCTTGTATGTTCTCTGATTGTTATGATCTTTGAGTATGTTGATCTTGTGAACATATCTAGGGTTATTGTGCATCTAGACAAGATTAAAAAGAAAAAAGGGTCGTTAATCAAGGTTGACTTTCGGGTTGACTTTGATTTTCCCCGTGTAAACTTCTTAATTCGGGTCAACCATCTAGGCCGGGTTAAGGGGGTTACAATCTTCAAGACAAATACAACTGCGGCTAGCGCTATGTCGTGTGTCGGATAATTGCGCTCGTGATTCTTTAACTGCCTCAAGGCATAAGCTACAACTCTTCCGTTCTGCATGAGCACACAACCTAATCCTACATATGAAGCATCACTGTAGATCACATACTCTTTCCCCGACTCTGGCTAAATCAAAATCGGTGCATCTGTCAAAGATTCTTTCAGTTTCTTAAAGGCTTGATGTCTCGCATCTGACCACTAAAACTAAACATTCTTCTAAAGCAATTTTTTCAATAGAACAACTATCTTCGAGAAACCATTCACAAACCTCCTATAATAACATGCTAAGCCTAGGAAATTACAAATCTCTGTCACAGACTTTGGTTGCTTCCACTCAACAATGGCTTCTATCTTCTTCGGGTCAACTCTAAGCCCCTCGGCTGATACTACATGTCCTAGAAAGACTACTTCCTTGATCTAGAACTCACACTTACTCAACTTAGCGTACAACTAGTTGTCTAGCAAAGTCTACAAAACTAACCTCAAATGCATGTCATGATCTTCCTCGATGCGCGAATACACCAAAATATCATCTATGATTACAACCACAAACTGATCTAAGTACTCGTGGAAGATTTTGTTCATCATGTCCATGAAGCAGCTGGTGCGTTTGTCAACCCAAATGGCATAACCAAGAACTCGTAGTGACCATACCTAGTCCTGAAAGTTGTCTTCGGTACATCAACCTCTTTTACCTTCAACTGGTAATAACCGGATCTCAAATCAATCTTCAAAAAGACTAATGCCTCTCTCAACTGATCAAACAAATCGTCGATATGCAGCAAGGGATAGTTGTTTTTCACTGTCAGCTGATTCAACTGTCTATAATCAATGCACATACTCATACTACCGTCTTTCTTCTGCAAAAATAATATCAGAGCACCCCAAGGCGAAGAACTCGGACGAATAAAACCTCTATCTTATAATTCTTGTAACCGAGTCTTCAACTCTTTTAGTTCTTTCGGTGCCATACGATATGGAGCAATCGAAACAGGAGCAGAATCTAAGTATCTCTATGGCAAACTCTACTTCTCTGTCAGGCGACAAACCAAGCAATTCTTTCGGAAACACACTCGGAAAATCACACATTGTTCTGATATCTTACGGTCTAACTTCATTCATGTTCGGATTCATTACGTAGGCCAAGTACGCCTCACAACCCAACCAAGCTAATCTCTGAGCCTCTAAGGCTGAACCAACATTCCATAAGAAGTTTACCATGTCCCCTACTACAACAATCTCGTAGTCATCTGCAAGCTTCAAGTAGACTCCTTTTGTTTCGAAATCTATCATAGCTCTATGCTCTTTAAGCTAGTCCATACCCAAAATCACATCGAAGCCATAGAACGATAACTCCATCATGTCCACAGGAAATATATGCCCCTAAACCATTAATAGACACCTTTTGTACATCTTCCGAACCACTACTGTATCCCCGAAGGAACTAGTAACGCTAACACCTACCTCTAGAACCTCACAAGGTATATTTAACATCTTTTCATGCTCACTCAATATGTTTGAATGCGTAGACCCAGAGTCAATCAAGGAAAGCAAACCCAGAGACTGTATCGAGAAATTACCTGCAATCACGCACGTGTCGTTATATCCCTCTCGCTGAGCATAAACTCTAGCCTGACCTCCGTCCTCTGGCTGAACCGCAACCACATGAGCTATATTCCTCTGACCATCGTTCCTCGGCTGAACGTTAACTCGACCGCGCCCACGGCCTCTCGGGTACTCATTAGCTCTAGTAGGATCTTGAACCTTAACTGGTGCTAGCCCGACCTGATGTGGACAATCATGCCAAAGGTGATCAATAGCTCCATAGTTCCAGCATGCATGAAAGTTTCCCTAGCACTCTCCGGTGTGATGCGTTCTGCACCTAGCACACTCGGGTAAACGTCCACCAGCTCTCTAGCCATGATGGCCTCTTCTGTGGTTACCACCCCCACTTCTCTGATCAAAATGATGTCTATTGTCCCTGTGTCTCTTGGCATCACCTCTATCAAAGCCAACATACCTCTTCCCTGAAACAGACCCACCTGAACGTTTGGTCAGACCCAAACTGTGCTCTATGTCCTTGGCCCTAGAAACCAAGACATTGAAGTTCGTGTAATCCGTAGCCAAAGTATACCTCTTCACTTCCTAACTCAACACGTAATGGAAACAGTCGTATCGTTCCCTCTCAGTAGGAACTAGCTCGGACGCGTACTGACTCAATCTGACAAACCGTACCTCATACTCAGTCACTGTCATGTCACCCCGATGCAAGGCCATGGACTCTCTCTTTTTTTCATCAAGTTAGTAGGGACCCATATTCTTCTTGCGAAAAGTGTTGAGTTAGCAAAAGTTCTATATTCTACTCCTTATTTAACCCATATTTCTGCTGCATTCAAGCATAATTCATTGCATTTAGGTAAAGTTTCGCATATACATCACAATTAGATAAAATGGCACAGTTGCTACTGATTTTGGTAACTTTTGCAGGTATCTGCTGTGGCAGACATAGGGCAGCAAATGAGAAATGCTGGAGCACAAGACTGGAGTCGAGGAGCAAAACGTCGTTGTGGCCACTATCGTGGCAACCATGACGACAATATTGGTGAAAGGTAAAAGTGAAGTGGAGCTCGACAAATAGAGGAATTCAAGTCGGTCTGTCGTGGACCACTCCTATATTTTTCTGAACCCTAGGGCAGAATGAAGGCCAAGACCAAAGTTCAAGGAATAAACCCAAAGCAATAAAAGAGGACGAATTAAAGGCATCTACTCAGAAGATTTACTCTTTAATAGAGTTGTACTTTAGTTTGAACTTGTATACTTACCTTATTAGAAAACTTGAACCCAAGGCCTATATAAAGGCATGTAATTCGACCTAGGGAAGGAGATCTCATTCTCAACCGTCTTCCTTAAAACCCTTGTCGTTTTCCCCCTTCTCATCATGTTCTAAACTTCCCCTAAGGCTAAGGGTTGATTCTGTAAAGTAGTTGCAATGATTGTACTGTTTTAGGAATTTTCTATTCAAGTAATAAAACTTCAAGTTTATTTTTTCTGGTTTTCACATCTCGCAAGAGTATCGGGAGAGCATTGTGAGGTTATCTATTTGTTTGATATCGGTAGAGTCAAGCATACAAATGAAATAGATACGAGTTTTCCAGTTAATGGTTAAACTATCTCAACTTAGGGATATGTACGAGGTTAAGTGGCTAAAGAAGAATTCAAAAACATTGGTGTTCACCCTTCGATTAACGTCGGGAGGTATCATTTAAGAAGTGTTCAACAACAACACTTGGGCCTAGGGATAGGACAAGTCATAGCAGAGATTCTTGCCAAGCTTGAAGTACAGAGTTATGTGATCGCTGTCGCGACAATAACAGACATTTTCCGCGACAGGTGCTGCCGCGATAGGGACGGCGACAGAACATGAAGTTCTCTTGAGTACAACAACTACACTATCGACCAAATAAATACTGGCCTATCTCTTAACCCTGATTCTTTTATCTCTTATATTCCTTATTCTCCAATATTATTTTCCAAACAATTTAAACTCTTTCTTTCTCTCGTGCAACAACTACAAGATAAAGCTATTTCCAGTCCCTGTGGAGACGATATCCGATACTCCAAGTATCACTTTACTACTTGCGTCGTGTACACTTGCACTACATTGCGATAGGACTTTTGACACACAACAAGTTTTTGGCGCCACTACCGGGGACTGGCAACATATCTTTACCCTTACATTTACTGCACTTTTTCTTTTTAATTTTTCTATTTTCCTTGGTATTATTTACCCTGTTTTTTTCACAAGGTTTTCTGCTTGCTTATGCGCAGATCTAGACGAGGAAAGGAACTTAAGTACGAACTAGACCCTAAAATGGAACGCATGTGCAACCTCAGGAATCGAGTCTGACTCTTGATAGCAAGAAATGACTGTCTTGAGGAACAATTAAAAGCATTGTAGAACCAAGGGGTAGAAGATAACCAAGGGGTTATTGGAGATCCTCCCCAGGATGTCCAGAATGGACGGCCTGCCGCTGGCCCGCGACAGTCCTGCCGTGACTACATGATCAATGATCATGTAGAAATGGAGACCACCTTGCCAGACGTGGAAGCTGAGAACTTCGAGCTGAAACCTGTTATGTTCAGCATGATAAATTCCGCTGGCCAGTTTAATGGTGCTGCAACAGAGGATGCCCGAGAACATCTGAAAACATTCCAAGAAATCTGTGGATCTTTTAGATTTCTAGGAATAAATTTGGAAATACTAAGGCTCTAGTTATTTCCTCATTCACTAAGAGACAGAGCTAAAACTTGGTGGAATAAACTAACGCTAGGTTCAATACGAACTTGGCAGATCTCTCTCGTGAATTTTTATCTTGTTTTAATCATTCTCACTTATCTGAGCGATTGCGTAATAAAATTGATACTTTTCAACAGGAAGATGACGAGCCAATGCACGAGGCATGGGATAGATTTACAACTCTTTTAAGGAACTGTCCGATGCATGGTTTCCCTATGTGGAATCAAGACTTTAAATTCTACAATGTTGCCAATACACACACTCGTATGAGAATATATTCAGCAGCAAATGGACTACTATTCGATAAAGATCCAGACGAGGCAATGGTAGTGTTGAAAAATCTAGCAAAGAACGACGAGTAATTCCCTACAGAAAGGAGAGGTAAACGAGGGATAACTATAAAGGATTATGAAGCTAATAATTCCCTGAAGTCACATGTTGCATATCTCACAAAGGCGTTGGAAAATCTGTTGCGGAAAGATTCTAAACCTATATATTCTGCAGAAGAGGTATGTGAGACTTGCAATGGGAACCACAATTCGGAAGACTGTCTGTTACAGTTAGAAGAAGGGATGTATGTTGGAAATTACAACAAGCCAAGAAATTACAATTCCAACAATTACAATCCCAACTGGAGGAAAGATCCTAAGTTCTCATGGAGCAATCCGAACAATGCACTGAATCCTCAGATGCAGAACAACTAAAACCAAGGGGCACCCAGAATCCTGTCGCGACATCAACCACAGCAGCAGCCACAACAGCAGCCAGTAGCTGCACCTAGTTTACTGGAGCTAACATTGGAAACATTCATGTCACAAATAAGAGCTTACATGGCAAACATGGATCACTTTGTCAAGAAAACTGAGTCATTCATGGACAAGAAAAAGATGAGGATGACTAAGCATGAGGCCACCCTAAAATCATTGGAGACACAGATGGGCCAGGTTTCCCAACATATCAAGCCAAGGCAAAACGGAGGATTCCCTAGTGATACTGAGGTCACTAGAAAACCCACACATGAGCAGTGTAAAGTAATTACAACTAGGAGTGGGAAACAACTACAAGGGCCGGAGATAAAAACCATACCAAAGGAGGAACCGACCCTAGATACACCTGCCGTGAACATTGCCCCGACAAAAGAAGAGCAACCTACGATCGACATACTTGTCACGACAGTAGAAGGGATAGAGGAGCAAGAAAAGGATGTTGAAGAACCTAAGTCTCCTCAGATTCGAATACCATGTGAAGGAGGCCTTGAAGATTACCGTCCTCCACCTCCTTTTTCACAGTAGTTAAAAAAATAGAAATAGGAGTACCAGCTCAAAAAGATTTATGATATTCTTAAGCAGGTGCACATTAATATACCGTTGTTAGAGGCCATCAAGAAGATGCTCGGTTATGCGAAATTTCTCAAGGACGTCATGTCAAAAAGGTCCACACTTGGGGCTTTTGAAACGGTAAAATGACAGAGGGATGAATGACTATCTTGCAGAGACATCCACCCCAAAAGAAGAAGGATCTTGGGAGCTTCATCATACCGTGCATAATTGGTGACAAATTCATGGGTAAGGCACTTTGTGATCTTGGTGCTAGCATAAATTTAATGCCAAAATCTATATATAAGAAATCAGGTATTGGACGAGCACGACCCACGATAGTCATGCTTCAGCTGGCAGACCGCTCTTACGTGCAACCAGAAGGGAAGATTGAAAATATTCTGGTAAGAGTGGATAAATTTATTTTTCCTGCTGACTTTCTTGTGTTAAACTGTGGAGCAGATGAAAACGCACCGATCATCCTGGGGCGACCCTTCCTAGCCACAGGCAGAACTGTGATCGAAGTGGAGAAAGGAGAACTGGCCATGAGAGTGAATGATCAAGAAATCAAACTCAATATTCTCCAAGCAATCAAACATGCTGATGCAGAAGAATAGTGCAAGGCCATCACTAAAGTAATACTTGACCAACCCTGCATCAGGTCGAGCTGCCATGAAGTAAAGTTTGGTCACTGCCACAACAGTAATCTGAAAGACTGTCACAACAGCAACGACGACAATGACTCCTCCGACTCAAAAATATCTGACACTGAAGGTCATGAAGAGGTAAATTGGATAGGCAATCGTCCAAGTAAGTTCTTCGAGCCCCTGAATTATGCCTCGAAAGAACATATAACCCAGAAGCCTTCAATTGAAAAGCCACATGTTTTAGATCTTAAGCCCCTTCCAGGGCAGCTTAAATATGTTTTTTTTTTTGTTTAAATGATACGTTGCCCGTAATCATCTCTTCCAAGTTAATGCAGAAACAGGAGCAGCAGTTAATTGGAATGCTACAACAACATAAGAAGGCTATTGGATGGACAATAGCTTATATCCAAGGCATCCGTCCGACATTATGCATGCACACGATTCTCTTGGACGATGATCATAAGCCGACTATTGATGCCCAGAGACATTTAAACGAGGCTATGCTAGAAGTGGTGAGAAAAGAGATTATCAAATGGTTTGACACCAGAATCATTTATGCCATCTCGGATAGTAAGTGGGTGAGCCCGATGTAGTGCCTACCCAAAAAGGGAGGAATAACCGTGGTGACCAACGAAGAAAACGAGCTAATCCCAACTAGGACTGTGACTGGTTGGAGGGTTTGTATGGATTACCAAAAGCTTAACAAAGCTACCCGCAAGGACCATTTTCTCTACCTTTTATTGATCAAATGCTTGATAAATTAGCGGGGAAACCTTACTATTGTTTTCTTAATGGTTACTCAGGTTACAATAAGATAGCTATTGCACCGGAGGATCAAGAGAAAACTACCTTCACATGCTCATACGACACTTATGCTTTTCCGAGAATGCCATTTGGACTCTGCAATGCACCAGCAACCTTCCGAAGGTGCATGATTGTAATATTCTCCGACATTGTGGAGGACTTCCTAGAAATTTTCATGGATGATTTTTCCATCTTTGGAGACAGTTTTGAATGTTGTTTAGGCAACCTATAGAAGGTTCTTGAAAGATGCGAAGAAGCGAATTTGGTCTTAAACTAGGAAAAATGCCACATTATGGTGGATGAAGGGATAGTCCTAGGCCACAAGGTAAGCTGTCGCGGCATCAAGGTGGATAGAGCAAAAATAGAAGTCATCGAAAAGCTACTGCTACCCACCACAGTCAAGGGGATTCGAAGTTTCTTAGGACATGCTGGGTTTTATCGACAATTTATTGCCAATTTCTCGAAGATTACTCGTATGCCAATTATTGAAGCAGAATCGTCCCTTTGACTTTATTACTAAATGTACTGAGGCATTCAAAATTCTAAAGGAGAAGCTAGTAACAACCCCAATCGTACAGCCACCAGATTGGAGTTTACCATTCGAGATATTGTGTGATGCCAATGACTATGTTGTCAGGGCAGCACTAGGGTAGAGGAAGGATAAGTTGTTCCATGTGATTTACTAAGCCAGCAAAACACTGAATGATGCCCAAGTGAACTACACCACGACAGAAAATGAACTATTAGCAGTGGTGTTCTCAATCGACAAGTTCTGTCTATACATACTTAGAACGAAGGTGGTGGTCCATACAGACCATTCAGCACTGAAGTATATGGTCATGAAAAATGATGCAAAACCGAGACTGATACGTTAGTTTCTGATGTTGCATGAGTTCGACATTGACATCAAGGATAAAAAGGGAACAGAGAACAAAGTGATAGATCACTTGTCAAGGCTGGAGACAGGGAAGAGTCAATCGATAGATAGGACCAACATATTGGAGACCTTCTCGGACGAGCAGTTGTTTGCTGCCACCAGCACTGCCGCGACAACCATGGCGGCAGGTAAGCTTTCTGAAACTCCTTGGTACGCTGATTTTTTTAATTGCATTGTTAGTGGGGTATTACCTCCTGAACTTAATTACCAAGCAAGGAAGAGGTTGCAAAATGATGCAAAACATTATTATTGGGACGAACGTCTTCTTTTCAAACACTGTGTAGATCAGATTATCAGGAGATGCGTACCACATGATGAATAGGAAGTTGTGCTTCACCACTGCCATGCTTCCCCATATGGAGGACACTTAGGTGGAAACGAAACTGCTGCCAAAGTTCTGCAATTCGGTCTCTACTGGCCCACATTGTTCAAAGTTGCACAAGCCTTTTACAAGGGCTGTGACAAATGCAAAAGGACTAGGAACATCTCGAGAATGCATGAGATGCCATTGCAGAACATTTTAGAAGTTGAAATCATTGATGTCTGGGGAATCGACTTCATGGGACCATTTCCAGCATCTTGTGGGAACCTGTACATCCTAATGGCAGTGGATTATGTGTCCAAGTGGGTAGAAGCGATCGCCACTTAAAAAAATGATGCCAAAATTGTTCAGAGATTTCTGCACAAGAACATCTTCTCCGGATTTGGTATCCCTAAGGCGATCATTTGCAACGAGGGGAGACATTTTGATAACAAGGTAATTGTTACTGCCTTGAGAAAATATGGAGTAAAGCATCGGATTGCAACATCATACCACCCTCAAACCAATGGGCAAGCCGAGATATCCAACCGAGAAGTAAAGAACATACTTGAGAATATGGTTAAACCCACTCGAAAGGATTGGTCTCTACACCTCAATGATGCACTCTGGGCCTATAGAGCAGCGTTCAAAACACCATTGGGAATGTCACCCTATAGACTCATTTATGGGGAAAACATGCCACTTACTTTTTGAGATAGAACACAGAGCTTACTGGGCTATCAAGGCAATAAATTTGTACTGGGATAAGGCAGGATAAAAGAGGCTACTAAACTTGAATGAAATTGAAGAAATTCGAGCAATGGCCTACGACAATGCCAAGATCTACAAAGATAAAACCAAAAGATGGCACGACAGAAAACTGCTGCCACGACAGTTATGCCCAGGGCAACAAGTGTTGTTATTCAATTCTAGGTTGAAAGTTTTCCCAAAAAAACTTAAATCTAGATGGTCCAGACCTTTCCAAGTTGTCTAGGTTTCCCTCATGGTGCCATCACAATCAAATCCCTAAAGGACGGGCACCAGTTCAAAGTCAACAGATATAGACTAAAGCATTATCATGAGACTGAAGCCCCAAGGATGCAGGAAGTAGTTACTTTAGGAGATGCCCCTCAAGGCATCCCTAATTAACTTAGTTTTTATTTTATTTAATTTATTTAATTATTAGGGATTAAGATTTATTTATTTTATTTTAGGCAATAATTTTTTATTTTTTTATTTTTTTAGGGAACAAAAGAAGCAAGGCGAAGAGAAGGAATGAACTAGCCCACTATATCAACAACAACCAAAAAAGACCAACGAACGAGTTTGTCGTCACAACTTGTCATCATCTGTCGTGATAAACGCGGAGAAGACAACCTGTCACGGAGCTGTTGTGACAGACACGCAAACGCATAACAGACGGGCAACAGACACGGAAACGCGTGACAAACGCGTCAGAAACTGCGTAATAGCTGGACCCGTTATTGCGCCTGCCTTTACAGCTCCAACGGGCAGAAAAATCTCATTCTCTTTCTCTCAACTTGTTTCCTCTAGATCTCAAAAATTTTCTTTACTTTTTCTACAGTCCTTGCAAAATGGCTAGCAGACAAACCCGTCGTAGTGCCGCCTCCACTTCTGTCGCAGCAATATCCACCCCAAGCCATAGCGCCATTCCAGACCGCTTTGCCTCCTCCGACTCTGCCACGAGATATTAAAGCTCCTTCCAAAAAAGGGATATGTGGGAGGAACGAGGGTTTATCTACACAAAACCCACAAGAGATCAAGGACTTGAGAACTTCATAGCAACGAAAATCCGAGCCCTCAAATGGCAGCAATTTGCTGCCCAACCGGAAGAGATGAACATCACACTGGTTAGGGAGTTTTACGCTGCCATTGACAACAAAGACACAAAGACAGTAACAGTTCGAGGTAAATAACTCTCCATCGAGCCTACCTACATCAACTCCTTCTACGACTTATATGTGAGTAAGAAAGAGGACTACCACAAAAGATTCGTAAGCAGTCTGTCGCCGGCAGACTACGACGCGGTCATAGCAGAACTCACCAAGGAAGGGACGGAGTGGAACACTGACCCTAAACACCGATGGACTGTGAAGAGAACTCAGTTGACTTCGCAATCCAAATTGTTGAATCACTTTGTGAAGAAGCGCATCATGCCATCCTCCCACAACAACACCGTCGACAGACCAAGGTTAGCCCTTGTGCATTCCATTTTAAATGAAAGATCAATAAATGTCGGTTCCCCTTATCTTCCCAAACCTCATCACCACCATTTGCCGGGGCCACAACGTACTGAAATTTGCTGAAGACGGAAAAGTTAGAGGGAAAGGGTTGAAGGAGCGGAACATTTTCAGCCTCATGGAGTTGAAAGCTGCCACCCCGCTGTCCTACTTCAATCCCTCTGCACGGAAGACCAGATGGCAGGCCCCAGCCCACAGAACCTGCCACAATAAAACAACAGCCAACGACAGCAACACCTCCACCAGACGCCTCCACCTAGATTCTGACAATGTTTAAAAGAATGGAGGAACGACAACTCAGACTGATGAGCTACATGAGGGATTTCACGGTAGTAACGGTAAACTTTATCCATAATGATTTACATTTTACACATGTGCCATTCCCCTCCTTCATAGAACAGTTCTTTGCAGCCCCCACACCTACACCTACCCCTGCTACAAGCACTAGAACTCCACATGTGGCCTCCACACCTACACCGACCACGACAACTGAAGGCGGCAAACAATCTGCCACTGCAAGAGGCGAGAAAAGAAAGGACCCCTGCCGAAACTCTACACAGAATATTTTGAAGGGTTCTCTTTCTCTTCCGTCTGGTAGGATTCTGACAGTGAGCCCTCAGTTGCTTGAGACATCTCCAAGGACTTCCCGCCAATGAAAAGGAAGAAGCTCAATGAGATTGGCAAAGGAGCCTCCGTCCAAGGCAGATCTGCCAGCCGCAGCAGCAGCAGCTCCGACGATGAGGTTGAGGTTTTGGATAAACCCCCACAGGTCTCACCAACATGTGTCCAACCACCTCGGGAAGCAAAGAAGAAGGTAGCCTCTGCCTCTCACAGCAACCTTCCAGCACCTACCATGAAAGTCACTGCCCGCCGGCAGCTCCAGATCAGCAGCAGCGACGACAGCTCCTCGACTTAAGTTTCTATCTTATATTTTGCTTTCTTGCTGTTTTATTTAGTTTTTGATGTATTTTGCTTTTCTGTTTTTATTTTTCATTCTGTCATGCATTGACGACAATGCAACCCTCGAGTCTAGGGGTGGCATCCCTCCTTTAATGAAGTGTTAGTTGTGTCTTTAATTTGTGTCTAATTATTTGTAACCCCCTTAACCCGGCCTAGACGGTCGACCCAAATTAAGGAGATCACACGGGGAAAACCAAAGTCAACCCGAAAGTCAACCTTGATTAACGACCCTTTTTTTTCTTTTTACTCTTGTCTAGATGCACATTATCCCTAGATATGATCATACAAACGGCATACTCAAAGATCATAAACATCAGAGATCAAATAGGGACCCAATTGAACAATTTACAACTTTAGGGACCAATATGTAAATTCTGTAAATTATAAGGTCTTAACCCAAATTAGAGTTACCAACTTGTAATTAATCAGGTTTCATGCTTCACTGCAAATTTCCAGCTCAAACGGACTTCCCAAACTCATACAATTGCACATACAAGATTCAGGACTAAAACGCAAACATTTCAAAACATTTAACTGCCAATGTCAGCCCCCAACGGTCAGGTGTTCCGAAACAGGGAGAACCAGTTTCGAAACGCGGCGTCGTTCCGCAACGGGTTCCGAAACGAGGACTGGCAGAGAGCTTTCCGTTTCGGAACGGTGTCTTCCGTTTCAGACGCCTGGGCTGCTACAAGGCACCCGTTCCGAAACGGCAGCTACTGTTCCGATACGACCTGTACAGAATGCAGAAATTTGCTTGCTTAAACACACAATTGACCAACCAATCATGCTCCAAATGCAACCAAACTTTACCAGCAAGACATTCAACATGTATGGAACATAAATGCATCATTCAAACATCATTATAGCATCGAATATGAAAAGCCCCAAATCTAAAGGCATACTTCCTACTTAAGCAACCATTCAAGCATTAAATCTCCAAACCAAGCACATAATGGCCAAATACAAAATCCAGCGTTATTAACAACATTAGACAAACTTAGGGAGTTCAAAACACCTCCCAAAACATCCACATAGGTCCCTCATTGCCAAATGCCAAAAGCTAAGAGTGTTTAAGAAAACCTTCCCTTACTTGAGCTTAACTTCCACTTGATTGCTTGCCTTCCTTGCTGCCCTCAATGCACCTTAATGCTCTGAATTATTGATTTAAGAAAAGAGAGAGCGTAAGCAAAAGCTTAGTGAGGAATGCTCATTAAAACCATTCAATAATGCATTTATAAAACTCATTTATAAACCATGCTTCAAGCAACATTAAACATGTTCTTAAACATATTAAAACAAGCATCTCATGCTTCAAGTAACATTAAACATGCTCTTTAACACATTAACAAGCATCTCATGCTTCTAGTTCATAATAAGTCATATTGGCAACAAGTGACACATTTCACATAAGATCCAGACATGGACTTTTAAACACCATTGTGATCTTATCCCCATGGACTTTTAAACACCATGGACCCATGGACTTTTAAACACCATGGCAAGGACCACACAAGGACTTTTAACCACCTTTGTGTCCTTAACAAGAATCTCCCAAGGACTTTTAACCACCTTGGAGTTCTTAAGTAACCAAGGCTTTCCAAGGAATTTTAACCACCTTGAGCCTTAACCAAGAACCAACCATGGACTTTTAAACACCATGTTGTTCTTAAACTTTCCAAGATCCACACAAGGACTTTTAACCACCTTTGTGATCTTAACCAAGAACCATCAAAGGACTTTTAACCACCTTGATGTTCTTAAATATACAAGGCTCACACAAGGACTTTTAACCACCTTTGTGACCTTAACATCACTTGCCAATATGCATCATTAACATCAATATATCCACTGTTTTAAAGCATTAAACCAAGCCATAAACATCATGCATCTTTAAGCATTAAACCACATTTAAACAATGTTCAAAAACAAGGAACTCTTACCTTGAGCTTCCTTCAACACATGGCTTAAAATCTCAGCAAATAAACATGCTAGATATGCTTTCAAAACAGATTTAAAATCATGCAAACAATACATTGCATACAACCAAAACCATGGCCATCACCAAGAGAGTTTTTCCGAAAACTTACTCTTGAGTTTAGTTAAGTTGCTTAGACTTAAACTAAACTCCCAAACCTCTAAAACACTGGTTTCAAAGCCGAAAACCAAATTCCACTCACGATTCCGTTTCGCCTCTTTGCCGAAACACAAATCAAGCTTCCGGATCACCACTACTTGGATCCAAAGATGACTCCCCTGTTTTAAACACATCAAAGCAGAGGATTAATGCATCATCATGCATTAATAGCTTCAATGAAAGCACCTAAACTCGCTGCTCTCATCCACACTCCATTTTCAGCCACCAAACACAACCGAAAATGCATCCAAACAACTCCTCAACAAAGCCCAGCCAAAAACCATCAAAACTAAACATCCTTTAACATCATTTAACATCTAAAAAGGACCTAACAACATCCTTATAGCTCCAGCAACAACAGATCCACTAGATCACACCAAAACAACCAAGAATCACAAGCTAAACTTAGGAAATCCAACCTATCCGGGTTTGCATTAATTAAAACTCAATTCCTTATCAAATTAACATTCATTTAACATCAAAAACACACCTCAAATCACTGCTTTAACAGATCAAACGAAAATTCATCAAAAATCACCAAATCTTGCATTTAAAGCCAAGATCCACCACACAACTTTAAATCCACTTATAAATCATCAATTAAGGATTGAGAACTTAGGAATTTCAGTAAAGAACTGAGAGTTTAGAGGAGAAGGACGTTCTTACCTCCAAACTTGAGTTCCTCCTCTTTTAGAACCAAAAAGCTTGAAGAATCAACTAGCAAATGGTGAGGTTTTGTTGATGAGATGATTAGCAATCAAAAGAGAATTGAAAAGAGAGATTTAAGTGACAAAATCAGAAGAAAAACTCTGGAGAAAAGGTGTTTCGGTTGAGAGAAAATGAGAGAAAAGGAAAATGAGATTTTAGGAAAATTAGTTAGAAATAACTTCCCTCCACTTTTCTTTTGTTTAAAAATCAGAATTAAATCACTAAATATCTTAGAAAAATCTGGAGAAACTCCCTTTGGGTAAATAGCTCCTTAAAGATTCAAAGTTTCAATCCTTTCTAAAACAGTCACGCAATTTTCAAAAATTACATTTTGGTCACTAGCCAAAATGTCACCCTTCCCAACCTCGTTTTGTAAAATTGATTTCACAGTTCACTTATATATATTAAAAGAGGATTTTAGAACATTTTTCCATATTTTTAATGCAACCCGAACTAGGCTTTCCTAATTTCACCTTTATATATTCGAACAGCACTTTGACCGAACCGGTCAACGCCCAAAACTTCTAAGCCCAAAACCGGGGCGTTACAACTCTCCCCCCCTTAAGAAATTTCGTCCCCGAAATTTACCTGAAGGAAAGAGATAAGGAAACTGCTTCAGCATGTCATCCTTTCGCTCCCACGTGGCTTCCTCAACACCACGGTGCTTCCACAACACCTTCACCAACTCAATGGTCTTGCCACGAAGAACCTTGCTATCTGAATCCAGAACCTTCACCGGTTCCTCATCATAGGTCAAATCCGGATTCAATTCCACTTCCTCCACAGGCATCACATGCGAAGGATCAAATCTATACTTCCGGAGCATAGAAACATGAAACACATCATGAATCTTCTCCAACTCTTGAGGTAGCCTCAACTTGTACGCAACAGGACCCACACGCTCAACCACCTCATATGGTCCAATGTACCTAGGGCTCAACTTACCCTTCCGGCCAAACCTCATCACCTTTTTCCAAGGCGAAACCTTCAAAAACACACGGTCACCCACCGCATACTCAACCTCCTTACGCTTCAAATCCGCGTAAGACTTTTGCCGATCAGAAGCTGCCTTCAGACGCTCACAAATGAGCTTCACCTTCTCGGTGGTCCCTTTCAACAAAGCCGGCATTGAAACCAACTTCTGACCCGTTTCAGCCCAACAAAGAGGAGTCCTACACTTCCTCCCGTACAGAGCCTCATAAGGTGCCATTTGAATACTTGCCTGATAACTATTGTTATAAGCAAACTCCACCAAAGGCAAATGCTTCTCCCAAGAGCCCTGAAACTCAATCACGCAGCACCTCAACATATCCTCCAAAATTTGAATAACACGCTCCGACTGACCATCCGACTGAGGATGATAGGATGTACTGAAATTCAACCTTGTACCCAACGCTTGATGCAAACACTGCCAGAAACGCGATGTAAACCTCGGATCCCTATCCGATACAATCGACTTAGGCACACCATGCAGCCGCACAATCTCAGCAATGTACAGCTCCGCAAGCTTATCCAAAGAAAACGTAGTATGCACAGGCAAGAAATGCGCACACTTCGTCAAGCGATCCACAATCACCCACACCGAATTCTTCTTCGATGGTGACAAAGGTAAACCAGATACAAAATCCATGGTAACCCTTTCCCACTTCCATTCAGGGATTCTCAACGGTTGCAAAAACCCTGAAGGAACCTGATGCTCAGCCTTAACCCGCTGACACACCAAACACTTGCTTACAAACTCCACAACATCCTTTTTCAAACCCACCCAATAGTACTCATCACGAAGATCACGATACATCTTAGTACTACCAGGGTGCATAGCAAAAGGACTACTATGACCTTCAGTCAGAATAGCACGCCTCAACCCAGCATCATTGGGCACTACTATTCGACTCCCAAAACACAACACACCATCATCATTAAAACAGAAATCCGTAGGCCTACCCTCCGCGATATCCTGAACATGAGGCACCGAGAAATCATCCAGCAACTGCTTTTCCTTGATCAACTGAACCAAAGATGGTTTCACTTGCAACTCAGCCACAAGACCACCATCACGCGATATACTCAAACTGGCAAACATAGCCCTCAGCTCAACAGCTACCTTCCTACTCAAGGCATCCGCTACAACATTAGCTTTTCCAAGATGGTACTCAATCGTCAAATCATAATCCTTGAGCAACTCCAACCAACGCCGCTGCCTGAGATTTAACTCCTTCTGAGACATCAGATACCTCAAACTCTTGTGATCCGTGTACACAGTACACTTCTCACCATACAGATAATGTCTCCAAATCTTCAGAGCAAAAACCACTACAGCCAACTCAATATCATGTGTAGGATAATTGTGCTCATGCACCTTCAACTGCCGTGATGCATAAGCAACCACCTTACCCTCTTGCATCAGCATACATCCCAAACCAACATAGGACGCATCACTGTAGACCACAAACTCTTTCCCTGATTCAGGCTGAACCAAGATAGGAGCTTGCGTCAAAGCCGCCTTAAGCTTCTCAAAAGCCTGTTGTCTCGCTTCCGTCCACTCATACTTAACATCCTTCTGCAACAACTTCGTCAAAGGTGCAGCAATCTTAGAAAACCCATCCACAAACCTCCGGTAGTATCCCGCCAAACCAAGGAAAATACGCACCTCATGAACAGACTTAGGAACCTTCCAATTCATCACCGCCTCAATCTTCTGAGGATCAACACGAATCCCCTCAGCAGAAACTACATGCCCAAGAAACACCACCTCCTTAAGCCAGAACTCACACTTGCTCAGCTTAGCATAAAGCTGATTCTCCAACAAAGCTTGCAGCACAATCCTCAAATGCTCTTCATGCTCCTCCTCAGTACGCGAGTACACGAGGATATCATCAATGAATACCACAACAAACTTGTCCAGGTATTCATAGAACACACGATTCATCATGTCCATGAGAGCAGCAGGAGCATTTGTCAAACCAAACGGCATCACAAGGAACTCATAATGCCCATACCTTGTCCTGAAAGCTTTCTTAGGCACATCCTTCACCTTCAACTGGTAATACCCTGACCTCAAGTCAATCTTAGAGAACACAGCAGCTCCCCGAAATTGATCAAAGAGATCATCAATCCTTGGCAAAGGATACCGATTCTTGATAGTCAACTTGTTCAGCTGACGGTAATCAATGCACATTCTCATAGTGCCATCTTTCTTCTTCACAAACAAGACCGGTGCACCCCAAGGTGACACACTTGGCCGGATGAAACCACGATCAAGCAGCTCTTGCAACTGCGTCTTCAGCTCTTTCAGCTCCTTAGGTGCCATTCTATAAGGGGTAATGGACACGGGAGTTGTATTCTCATACAGCTCAATTCCAAACTCCACCTCGCGACTAGGAGGTAAACCAGGCAACTCCTCAGGAAACACACCAGGAAACTCCTTTACAACTCTGATATCCTGCACCCGCAACTCCTTAGAGCTAGGATTCATTACAAAAGCTAGATAAGCTTCACAACCTTGCCTCAGCATCCTGCTCGCCTCCAAGGTAGACACCACATTGGCAAGAAACTTCACATTCTCACCAACCACAACAACTTCATAATCATCCGCAAGCTTAAGCGAAATTCGCTTATTTTCACAATCCACAACAGCACGATGCTCAGCAAGCCAATCCATACCAAGGATTACATCAAAACCATAGAAAGGCAACTCCATAAGGTCAACATGAAAAACATGTTCTTGAACAACCAAAGGACACCTTCTATACAACTTTCGAGTCACAATAGTCTCACCAAAAGAACTAGTGACACGAACACCAACATCCAAAGACTCAACAGGCAAACCAAGCAATTCAGCATGCTCACGCAAAATATATGAATGCGTAGATCGAGAATCTATCAAGGAAAGTAATGACAAGGACTGCAAAGTAAAGGTACCTGCAATCACATTCGCGTCATTCCTTCCCTCCCGCTGAGCATACACCCTAGCTTGACCACCACCCTCAGGCTGAATAGCCACAACATGAGCCACTCCTCGACCACCTTCCTCTCTCCGCTGGAAGTTACCACGGCCGCGCCCACGACCTCTCTGTGGTGCAACAACAACAGGAGCACGTACTTGGCCACCAGCCAACATAGGACACTCTCGCCTCAAGTGATCCGCAGATCCACAGTTCCAGCACCCATTACCAGCTGCCGCAACAGGGGCTTGCACCTCCCTCACAGCACGAGGACAATCACGCTTCATATGACCACGTGAACCACAAATCCAACAAGCACTCGGATCAACTCTAGCATTGCCTCCCCGAGCAGGTGCACCACCACCTCTCTTAACTGAGGACTGATACTTCTGATCACGTCCCCTCTTGTTCCGTCCACCACCGGAACTATATTCAGTTGCTCGCTTTCCAGCACTTGCTCCAGCACCTCTAGCAGATAAACCCAAGTTTACCTCAATATCCTTGGCTCGGCCTACCAGCACATCAAAATCATCATACTCGGTAGCCAGCACATACATCTTCACTTCCGTCACTAAACCATAACGGAATCTTTCGCACCTCGCTCGCTCATCTGGGACTAACTCAGGCGCATATTGGCTGAGTCGAACAAACTGCACTTCATACTCAGCTACAGTCATGCTCCCCTGGGTAAGAGACATGAACTCTCGCTTCTTTTCATCCAGGTACCTCACACCAAGATACCTTCTCTTGAACACATTCTGGAAGAATGTCCAAGTTATGTCAGCTTCAGCCATCCCAGCTATAGTGGTCGTCCACCACGTATAAGCATCATCCTGTAGCAAGGATACAACACACCCCAGCTTCTGCACATCAGTGTAACTCATCTGACCCAAGATCCTCTTGGTACTCTCCATCCAGGATTCAGAACCTTCAGCAGACATACCCCTGAACTTAGTCTCACCAAGACTGCGTAAACGCTCCAAGGGTAGTCTAACTCCAGCATCTCCCTGATGCCCAGCTCCTTGAGCTCCAGCTACTGCCGCTCGAAAAACACCAGCAATAGCTTGTACCAACATCGTCATGTCAGGCATAGCTTGCCCCTGACCAGCCTCAGGTCCAGCGACCCCAGCACCAGCTGCAGCTTCAGCTCTTTCACCCTCAGCACCACCACCACCAGGTGGAGGAGGAGGTAACACTGCACTTCCCGCATTCTCCTCATTATCATTCTCATTCGGAGCCGTAGCTCGCACATTACTCCTCAACTCTCTACGAGGGGCCATATTCTAACCATGCAATCACAATGCAAATAAACAAAGTCAGGTCCAGCAAGGTAAGCAATCCAAGTACTCAAGCTCATTTTCATTTAAAATCAACAACATTTCGTTAGCTTTGATTTGGCAATGGGTACCCACAACATGCTTCACCACAGCATACAACTCAATTGCATCAAAATCACAAACCACCCATCATGCTTTCACTCAACAAGTATACATATCACACATACTTCAATCATGCACACAATCATTCCCAATTACTCGAGAACTCAGCTCTGATACCACCAAATGTAACCCCCTTAACCCGGCCTAGACGGTCGACCCAAATTAAGGAGATCACACGGGGAAAACCAAAGTCAACCCGAAAGTCAACCTTGATTAACAACCTTTTTTTTCTTTTTACTCTTGTCTAGATGCACATTATCCCTAGATATGATCATACAAACGGCATACTCAAAGATCATAAACATCAGAGATCAAACAGGGACCCAATTGAACAATTTACAACTTTAGGGACCAAAATATAAATTCTGTAAATTATAAGGTCTTAACCCAAATTAGAGTTACCAACTTGTAATTAATCAGGTTTCATGCTTCACTGCAAATTTCTAGCTCAAACGGACTTCCCAAACTCATACAATTGCACATACAAGATTCAGGACTAAAACGCAAACATTTCAAAACATTTAACTGCCAATGTCAGCCCCCAACGGTCAGGTGTTCCGAAACAGGGAGAACCTGTTTCGAAACGCGGGGCCGTTCCGCAACGGGTTCCGAAACGAGGACTGGCAGAGAGCTTTCCGTTTCGGAACGATGTCTTCCGTTTCGGACGCCTGGGCTGCTACAAGGCACTCGTTCCAAAACGGCAGCTACTGTTTCGATACGGCCTGCACAGAATGCAGAAATTTGCTTGCTTAAACACACAATTGACCAACCAATCATGCTCCAAATGCAACCAAACTTTACCAGCAAGACATTCAACATGTATGGAACATAAATGCATCATTCAAACATCATTATAGCATCGAATATGAAAAGCCCCAAATCTAAAGGCATACTTCCTACTTAAGCAACCATTCAAGCATTAAATCTCCAAACCAAGCACATAATGGCCAAATACAAAATCCAGCATTATTAACAACATTAGACAAACTTAGAGAGTTCAAAACACCTCCCAAAACATCCACATAGGTCCCCCATTGCCAAATGCCAAAAGCTAAGAGTGTTTAAGAAAACCTTCCCATACTTGAGCTTAACTTCCACTTGATTGCTTGCCTTCCTTGCTGCCCTCAATGCACCTTAATGCTCTGCATTATTGATTTAAGAAAAGAGAGAGCGTAAGCAAAAGCTTAGTGAGGAATGCTCATTAAAACCATTCAATAATGCATTTATAAAACTCATTTATAAACCATGCTTCAAGCAACATTAAACATGTTCTTAAACATATTAAAACAAGCATCTCATGCTTCAAGTAACATTAAACATGCTCTTTAACACATTAACAAGCATCTCATGCTTCTAGTTCATAATAAGTCATATTGGGAACAAGTGACACATTTCACATAAGATCCACACATGGACTTTTAAACACCATTGTGACCTTATCCCCATGGACTTTTAAACACCATGAACCCATGGACTTTTAAACACCATGGCAAGGACCACACAAGGACTTTTAACCACCTTTGTGTCCTTAACAAGAATCTCCCAAGGACTTTTAACCACCTTGGAGTTCTTAAGTAACCAAGGATTTCGAAGGAATTTTAACCACCTTGAGCCTTAACCAAGAACCAACCATGGACTTTTAAAAACCATGTTGTTCTTAAACTTTCCAAGATCCACACAAGGACTTTTAACCACCTTTGTGATCTTAACCAAGAACCATCAAAGGACTTTTAACCACCTTGATGTTCTTAAATATACAAGGCTCACACAAGGACTTTTAACCACCTTTGTGACCTTAACATCACTTGCCAATATGCATCATTAACATCAATATATCCACTGTTTTAAAGCATTAAACCAAGCCATAAACATCATGCATCTTTAAGCATTAAACCACATTTAAACAATGTTCAAAAACAAGGAACTCTTACCTTGAGCTTCCTTCAACACATGGCTTAAAATCTCAGCAAATAAACATGCTAGATATGCTTTCAAAACAGATTTAAAATCATGCAAACAATACATTGCATACAACCAAAACCATGGCCATCACCAAGAGAGTTTTTCCGAAAACTTACTCTTGAGTTTAGTTAAGTTGCTTAGACTTAAACTAAACTCCCAAACCTCCAAAACACTGGTTTCAAAGCCGAAAACCAAATTCCACTCACCGATTCCGTTTCGCCTCTTTGCCGAAACACAAATCAAGCTTCCGAATCACCACCACTTGGATCCAAAGATGACTCCCCTGTTTTAAACACATCAAAGCAGAGGATTAATGCATCATCATGCATTAATAGCTTCAATGAAAGCACCTAGACTCGCTGCTCTGATCCACACTCCATTTTCGGCCACCAAACACAACCGAAAATGCATCCAAACAACTCCTCAACAAAGCCCAGCCAAAAACCATCAAAATTAAACATCCTTTAACATCATTTAACATCTAAAAAGGACCTAACAACATCCATATAGCTCCAGCAACAACAGATCCACTAGATCACTCCAAAACAACCAAGAATCACAAGCTAAACTTAGGAAATCCAACCTATCCGGGTTTGCATTAATTAAAACTCAATTCCTTATCAAATTAACATTCATTTAACATCAAAAACACACCTCAAATCACTGCTTTAACAGATCAAACGAAAATTCATCAAAAATCACCAAATCTTGCATTTAAAGCCAAGATCCACCACACAACTTTAAATCCACTTATAAATCATCAATTAAGGATTGGGAACTTAGGAATTTCAGTAAAGAACTGAGAGTTTAGAGGAGAAGGACGTTCTTACCTCCAAACTTGAGTTCCTCCTCTTTTAGAACCAAAAAGCTTGAAGAATCAACTAGCAAATGGTGAGGTTTTGTTGATGAGATGATTAGCAATCAAAAGAGAATTGAAAAGAGAGATTTAAGTGACAATATCAGAAGAAAAACTCTGGAGAAAAGGTGTTTGGGTTGAGAGAAAATGAGAGAAAAGGAAAATGAGATTTTAGGAAAATTAGTTAGAAATAACTTCCCTCCACTTTTCTTTTGTTTAAAAATCAGAATTAAATCACTAAATATCTTAGAAAAATCTGGAGAAACTCCCTTTGGGTAAATAGCTCCTTAAAGATTCAAAGTTTCAATCCTTTCTAAAACAGTCACGCAATTTTCAAAAATTACATTTTGGTCACTAGCCAAAATGTCACCCTTCCCAACCTCGTTTTGTAAAATTGATTTCACAGTTCACTTATATATATTAAAAGAGAATTTTAGAACATTTTCCATATTTTTAATGCAACCCGAACTAGGCTTTCCTAATTTCACCTTTATATATTCGAACAGCACTTTGACCGAACCAGTCAACGCCCAAAACTTCTAAGCCCAAAACCGGGGCGTTACATTATTAGTTATTATTTAGTTTATTTTTTTGTCAAAAATAAAAAAACAAAACAAAAACAAAAATTTGGCTTAATTCTTTGAACTGAACTTATCTACCGCGACATACGTTGTCGTGACAGTGCATGTTTTTAGGAACTATTTAGAGCCTTGCTATATTTCCTATCTTAAAACATCCTTTGCGACTCTTATATGCTGTCTAGACTTCTATTTGTAATCTAGAGTAGGAAAGTTTAACAACTTGAATCGCCCCTAGAGGTGCCTAACACTGACTCTAGGAAAAGAATATAAGAAAAGAAAAACTTAGACTCAATATCCCTAGAGGTGCCTGATACTAGCTCTAGGAAGATAGCTAGAGGTGCCCAAAAATAGGCTCTAGTCAATTCAAAATAAGAAAAACACCGAGTCTAGGCACATATTAGTTCACAAAACATGCACACATTGCACAATACCTATAGCATGCTTCTGAATAAATCCAGAAACGTCCGAGAAGGTATTGCTCGTGATAGGGCATGTGTGGTAGGTAATGAAAAGTTCACTGAATTAAGCTAAACCAAAAAGGTTTTCAATTTTAGTTAGGTCATATTTGCTTGAGGGCAAGCAAGAACTTGAGTATGGGGGTGTGTTGAGTGTGCAAAAGTTCTATATTTTACCCCTTATTTAACCAGAATTTCTGTTGCATTCAAGCATAATTCATTGCATTTAGGTAAAGTTTCGCATATACATCACAATTAGATAAAATGGCACAGTTGCTATTGATTTTAGTTACTTTTGCAGGTATCTGTTGTGGCAAACAGAGGGCAGCAAAGGAGAAAAGTTGGAGCACAAGACTGGAGTCAAGGAGTAAAACGCCGTCGTGGCCACTGCCGTGGCAGCCATGACGACAGTATTGGTGAAAGGCAAAAGTGAAATGGAACTCGACATATAGAGGAATCAAGCCTGTCTATCGTGGACCACTCCTATATTTTTCTGAACCCTGGGGCAGAATGAAGGCCAAGCCCAAGAGTTCAAGGAAAAAACCCAAATTAAGAAAATAACACGAATTAAAGGCATCTACTCAGAAGATTTAATCTTTAATAGAGTTGTACTTTAGTTTGAACTTGTATTCTTACCTTATTAGAAAACTTGAACCCAAGGCCTATATAAAGGCATGTAATTCGACCTAGGGAAAGAGATCTCATTCTTAACCGTCTTCCCCAAAATCCTTGTCGTTTCCCCTTCTCATCATGTTCTAAACTTCCCATAAGGCTAAGGGTTGATTCTGTAAAGTAGTTGCAAGGATTGTACTGTTTTAGGAATTTTCTATTCAAGTAATAAAACTTCAAGTTTATTTATTCTGGTTTTCACATCTCGCAAGAGTATCGGGAGAGCATTGTGGGGTTATCTAATTGTTTGATATCGGGAGAGTCAAGCATACGAAAGGAATAATACGAGTTTTCTAGTTTATGGTTAAACCATCTCGACTTAGGGATAAGTACGAGGTTAAGTGGTTAAGGAAGAATTCAACAACATTGGTGTTCACACTTCGATTAACGCCTGGAGGTATCATTTAAGAAGTGTTCAGCAACAGCACTTGGGCCTAGGGATAGGACAATTCATAGCAGGGATTCTTGCCAAGCTTGAAGTACAGAGTTGTGCGATTGCTGCCGCGACAACAACAGACATATGCCGCGACAGGTGCTGCCGTGACAAGGACAACGACAGAAGAGGGATTTCTCTTCAGTACATCACATGCACTACCGAGCAAATCAATATCGGCCTATCTCTTGACCCTGATTCTTTTATCTTTTATATTCCTTATTCTCCAATATTATTTTCCAAACAATTTAAACGCTTTCTTTCTCTCGTGCAGCAACTATAGGATAAAGCTATTTCCAGTCCCTATGGAGACGATATCTGACACTCCATGTAACACTTTACTACTTGCGTCATGTACACTTGCACTAAATTGCGATAGGACTTTTGACATGCAACAAAAAGCATACTTAAGAACTCTCATGTAATCTCAGCATCTGGCATGCCTGTAGTAATGGTGACCCACTACGTGGCAAACTGGTGCCCTCACCCTGAGGTGGTGCCACAGCTTGTCCCCCATCCATGGCTGCCTATAAAGCCCCAGCTATAGCCTGAACGAACGGAGCCAGATCTATACCGGCTGGACCTTGGCGAACTTGAGGTCCTACGCCATCTGCTCTCGCCTAACCTCCCTCTCGAGGAGGAGAAGGAGGTGGTGAAGGAGCCTCCGCCTCTACAATTAGCTCAACTTCAGGAGCTGCAGCTCGTGGTTCCGGATGAACCACCCTAGGCCTGCCTTTAGGTCTCATCTTACGTCAAGCAAGATATCAACTACAAACAAAATAAACACACAAGGATTGAGTTAGCAAAGACAAGGGTCCAAGGTGCTCAAGTATTTTTTTACTTAAAATCTTTTCCAATAGGGTAATAGTAGCAATGAGAACTCGACAACTACGCCTCAACACAACAACCATACTAACACATGCTTTTAAACACCATGCAAACAAGCGAACAACAAGAATACATAGCAAAATCATTCACCGCACAACATACACCGAGATATTGCAACATAACACTTCAAAATTACCTTACTTACCTTCTCGAGGTCGCGGAAACCTTAGGATCTGATACCAACAAATGTAACCCCCTCGTCTCGGTCAAGCCAACTGACCGGTCCGAATGGGTTACACGGGGAAAATCAAGGCAAAATCCGCTAAGGCCTCACTCTGATTAGCAACCCTAAATTTTTTTCATTTAATTATCTTGTCTAAATATCACATTTATTCTTATGTGCGAAGGCGGCAGCAAAAGACAATAACGAAACAATCCAAGTAGAACATATGGCAACGTAAATTTACCAAGTTAGTCCAATTTCATGTGTACGAAACAAAACCATACATAAAAGATACATAATAACTCAAAAAGGAAGCAAACAAGCATTTGGGACTAAAACGTAACGTCCAAGGACCTTTGAAGATGCCAATTAGCCAATTTACGTGTCTGCGTTTCGAAGCAGGCTTGCCCGTTCTGAAAAGCGGGCTCCAGTTTTAAAACAAGACCAAGCCGTACCGAAACTGCCCACCTTGTTCCGGAACGGGGGTCTACAGTGACGAAATGTACCAAAACTGGTTCCTAAATAGGGGCTCACAGTGGCAAACTGTATCAAAACGGGGGCTCACAATGTCAAATCGTGTCGAAACGGTACCACCCATGTTCCGATACGAGTATCCCTGGAACTACGGCCGTTTCGAAACCACTTCAAACATTTCGAAACGCCTGCACAGAGAGTGGCCCGAAAACAGGTTTTAGCATCCTCAAACATCCCCAAACTTGCCCCAAAACATCAAAGGTCACAAAGCAACAATCATACAAACACTCTAGAGGCAACACATCCTACAATTGAGCATGATTAAACTTACAAGCAAGCATAACGAGTCTATTTAGCTATAAGAAACATGTAGCAACTTGAGAATCACATAAAACAAGGTTTACATCCCTTCAACACAAAAACATGAACATTCAACAACATGAAAGCCAACATAGGAGTCTAACATACGCTCCTACAACACTTAGCATCCACATTGCCATCTATTACATTATTCAAAGAAAACCATACTTGAGCAGCAACACGCGCTCTTGGGTGCCCCTTCCTTGCTTGTAACACCCTGATTTTGGGCCTAGAAGTTTTAGAGTTTGAATCAGACCGGTCGAGAACGGTTCGAATCTTTGAGGGAGATTTAGGGAACACCTAGTTCGGGATGCTTTAAAAATATGGAAAATATCTAAAAATCCTCATTTATTATATGAATGATTATGGTGAAATCAATTTTCAAAAATATGGTTTGGAAATACTACATTTCGGTGTAGTGACCAAATCGTAGTTTTTGCAAAAGTTGAATAGTGACTGTTTTGTAAATGATTGAAACTTTGAATCTTTAAGGAGCTAATTTTACCAAAATGTTTTAAATAATATTTCTCTTTATTTTGGGCGTTTTAATAATGATTTAATAAAGGGAATTAAAAGATAAAATCCTATTTTGACTTCTATAACTACTTTACGATATTTTTCCCTCTTTTCATTTTTTCTCAACTTCCACTCAACCAAACACATTTCCTCCATCAATTAGCCTATTATTTTCATCCATTTTGATGAGATTTCAATCTCATTTTGATTCATAATCTTTTCATCATCAAATCATCTTGTTTTCACTTTGGATTTTCAAGAAATCTTGCCCAAATCAAGGAGAAATCACCGATTAGAGGTAAGCTTCGTCCTTCTCCTCTAATGATCAGTTGTTTACTGAAATTCCCGAGTTACCAATCCTTTGTTAATGATTTTTGAGTTGCTTTAAATGATAGAAACATGAAATTGTGTTAAAACTCATGATTCTTGGAGGGATCTTGATGATTTTTGTAACTATTTATTAGGCTCTATTTTGAGGTTGATTTCTAATGTATTTTGGATGGTAATTGATGTTATAAATGAGGTTTTATCAAACAAATCCTGAATAGGTTTGGACTCCTAAGTTTTGCATGCTAGATTTGTGGTTTTGGGGTGGTTTTGGTGTTCTGTTGTAGCTGGAAGTATAAGGACGAGTTTATGGTGATTTTTGGTGTTGATTGAGGTTTAGAAATGATTAGAAGTGAGAGATCTTGGCTGGGCTTTGTTTTAGCAGAGTTTAGAGATGATTTCGGTTGTTTTGGGTAGCTGAAATGGTGCTTTTGAGTAGAGCAACGAGTTTGTTTAGTTGGCTGATGATTTCAATGCATGCTGATGCATTAATCATCTACTCTTATGTGTAATGAACATGGGAGACATCTTCGGACGCTTTTGGTGTTGATCCGGAAGTGCCTAGAGCTTAGATGTTGTTTCTGCAAGCACGCGAAACGTAATCGGTGAATGCGAATGGGTTTAGAAGTCCTTGAGGGACAAAGGAACAAGGCTTGGGATTTACTATTGGTTTGAAACACCATCCTAAGTCCGGAAGTAAGTATGGCTATATTTGCTCTCAAATATGTGGTTGTTGACCCTAAAATGCTTTTACATGCACTTGTTTTGAGATAGAAAAAATTCCTATTGTTTTATGCATGATTTGTAGCATGAGATGATGCTTTAAAGAGATTTTATGAGATAGTATGTTGCATTGAAGAGTTTTGAGATTTTGATTTAATGCAAAGCATGTGTTATGTTTTTGAAATGAGATGAGAATGATTTGAGAAATGTTGCATTAAAAACAGCATGTGAGATAATGTTTTGACATAATATATTGGCATAGAATATGAGATACATACCGGATATAATTGATCGATCAATAGGATGAGAGTGCACTATAAACTAAAATCCATACGTGCTCTTTGGAGTCAGGCAATGGGGGTAGTGCTATCCCGATCCAAAGTGAGAATCCGATGATGAGAAATACTGTCGTGGTAGGACTTGGTGAAATACCCAAGCTTTTTGGCGATGAGAGATATCGCCATGAGAGTCCAGTGATGAGAGATTCCACCGGAGTAGGACTTGACCTTGAGTCAAGCTAATCCACATATCCGAGTAAAGATGAAATATGAAATGCCAATATAATATATGAAAATGTTTTTGATTCACATGTACCAAGTATTGAGATGTTTTATGCTATGAGAAATGCATATGAGATTCGTATATGAAATGCTTTAGTTTAAACAAGCATGTGTATGGCTTTGCCATGAGATTTGCATTGGCTTAAATGCATGAGATAGAGTAGAGGTACATGTGTTTTTAAACGGTGATTTGCTTTCAAATGGTTTTCAAGCATGAGATAGAATGAGCATGCTGTTGAAAATGACTTTTGAGAAAGTGTTTTGAATAATGCATTGTTGTGTTGGTTTTCTTTAGAGCTTGCCTTACTAAGCAAATGTGCTTACGCTCTCTTTTACCAACAATGCAGATAATTGAGACGATTTGGGTAGCGAGAAGGTTAAGAACATCAAAAGAAGTGAAAAGCTCATGTATGGTGATGTTTTTACATACTCTAGTTTTGATATTTGGCAATGGGGCTTCAAGGTTGTTTTTGGGAGATGTGTTTGGAACTCCGTATGTTTGTAGCAAGTTTTTTATGGCTTTGAAGTTTGTAAATGGTCTTATATGGTTTGGTTTGAGGTTTGAGGTCCATATTTGGTTCATGTGGTTAGGAAGCATGCCTATAGACTAAACGATCATGTGTTTGGTGCCATGTTTTAGCTTAAGCTTCTTAATTATGCTCTTTAGTGTCTAATCATGTTGCTGGTATGTTTTGGTTTAATTTGGGATATTTTTGGATGTGAAAAGATGTGAAAAACTAGAAATTATGTTGTTGTAGGGGAGGGTGTATCGAAACACCCTTATTTGTTTCGAAACGGGGCCCCGAAATGGCCATAGTGTTTCAGAACGGATGTAGGTGTTTCGGAACACTTTGGCTACTAGAGAGGCTTGTTCTGATACTGGTCTCGGAATGCACTCAAGTACCGAAATGGTCAACACTGTTTCGATACGACCGTTTCAATACCAGGGTCAGCGTTTCGAAACGGTTGACCATTGGGCTGTGTTTTGAATTGTTTCAAGTTCTCATGCCTTACATTTTAGTCCTTAATGTTGTGGATGCAATTGATTGAGCTTGGAATGTCCTTTTAAGCTTATATTTGATAGAGATGCATGTAAAATAACTAATTACATATTGGTAAACTTAAAATCTGTAAAGTCCTTATATTTTACAAAATATACATTTTGGTCCCTAAAAGTGTTATTCTTACAATTGAATCCCTAATTAAATTTCGATCATTGTGCCTATCTCTCCTATGATTCTTGAGTAATCACATAGGCTTAATGTGAATTTAGAAAAGATAAAAAGGAAAAATGGTCGTTAATCAAGGTTGACATTCGGGTTGACTTTGGTTTTCCCCGTGTAATCTTCGTAGTTCAGGTCAAGCATCTATGCTGGGCTAAGTGGATTACATTTGTTGGTATCAGACAGGATAACAAATAATTAGGGCTTGGTAAGTGGATAATGTGTGTGATTATGAATGATTATGACTTTTTAGTGACAGTATGATGTATGATTGATGGTGTTTGGTTATATTGAGATGAGCATGTGATGTTATGATGTGTTTGGGGTAAAGTTGGGGATCCCATTGTCATATCATTACTAATGAGAAAAATTATTTTCAAAATTGGGCTTGAATACTTGGATTACTTGCCTTATTGTGCCTAATTGAATTTATTGTGTTTTGTCAGTTCTATTGTTTTATTATGGGGCCACGTAGAGAGCTTAGAATTAACACCTGTGCTACGGCTGAGAACAAGAATGTTGAGAATGCTGAGGATCTACCTCCTCCTCCCCCTGGTGGACCACCCGGTGGTGGTGGAGCTGGGGTTGGTGCTGCTGGAGTTGGTACTAGGGTTCCTGGACCCGAGGGAGTTCAGGGGCAAGCTGCTCCTGATATGTCTATGTTGATACAAGCTATTGCTGGAGCTTTTTAGGCAGCGGTAGCTGGAGCTCATGGATCTGCACCACAGGATGGTGCCAATGTGAGGTTGTCGTTAGAGCGACTCCGTAGTATGGGAGGGACTAAGTTTAGAGGGTTGACCCCAGAAGGTTTCGAGTCTTGGTTGGAGAGTACCAAGAGGATTCTCGGACATCTGAATTGTAACAATGTTCAGAAGTTGGGATGCATTGTGTCCTTGATGCATGGTGATGTATATACATGGTGGACGACCACAATTGCGGGAATGGAAGATGATGATTGACTTGGACATTCTTCTTAAATGCGTTCAAGCGAAAGTATTTGGGAGTTGGCTACCTCGATGAGAAAAACAGGGAATTCATGTCCCTGGTGCAAGGGAGCATGACGGTGGAAGAATATGAAGTGCATTTTGTACGTCTTAGCCAATATGCACCTGAGCTGATTCCTAACGAGCGAGAAAGATGTGAACAATTTCGTTACAAGCTGGTGGTGGATGTGAAAACCTATAAGCTCGCAGTAGACTATACTTATTTTGATGTCTTGGTCACCAAAGCCAAGGATATTGAGCTGAATCTTGGTCTGGCAAGTCGAGCGGGAGGATCTAGCTCAAAGAAACGAGCTACAGAACGTGATCTTGGCAGAGATCGGTATAAGAGGCATAAGGATAGAAGGCCACATGGTGATTCTAAACATGGGGGTGGTAACCCTAGGAGAGGTCAGCAAGGACCAAATGCTTTTCTAAAGACTCTTGAGTGTAACCGGTGTGGTAGGAGGCATATTGGTGAGTGTTGGGGCCATGTTGGTACATGCTGGAACTGTGGTAATCGAGGGCACACGAAGAAAGATTGTCCTCAACCGTTCAGAGAGGGTCAGGATCCAGTGAGGGCAGCTGAGCCACATAGAGGTCGTGGGCACGGTCGTGGTAACTTTCAGCGTAGAGATGAGGGTGGAAGGAATGTAGCAAATGTAGTGGTTGTTCAGCTTCAAGGTGGTGGCCAGGCTCGAGTGTATGCCCATCGAGAGGGGAGGAATGACAAGGACGTGATCGCATGTACCTTTACTTTGCAATCCTTGTCATTACTTTCTTTGATTGATTCCGGATCTACTCACTCGTACATATTGCGTGAACATGCTCAAATGCTTGGTTTGCCTGTTGAGTTTTTGGATGTGGGTATGTGGGTGACTAGTTCATTTGGTGAGACAGTTGTAACAAGAAGATTTTATAGGAGATGCCCCTTAGTGTTGCAAGATCATGTACTTCTTGTTGATCTTATGGAGTTACCATTCTATGATTTTGATTTAATTCTTGGTATGGATTGGCTTGTTGAGCATAGAGTCGTTGTGGATTTTGAAAGCAAGCGAGTTTCGCTGAAACTAGCAGGTGATTATGAGGTTGTGGTGTTGGGAGAAAATGTGAAGTTTCTATCTAATGTGGTGTCGACGCTTGAAGCAAGCCGGATGTTGCGTCAAGGATGTGAGGCTTATCTAGCTTTTGTTATGAATCCTTGTACAAAGGAGGTTCACGTACAAGATATAAGGACCGCGTGTGAGTTCCCTAGAGTGTTTCTGGAGGAATTACTTGGGTTGTCGCCTAGTCGAGAGGTTGAATTTGGAATTGATTTGTATGAGAACACAACTCCAGTGTCTATTGTTCCTTATCGCATGGCACCCAAAGAGTTGAAGGAGTTGAAGACGCAACTTCAAGAGTTGCTTGACCGAGGATTTATTCGACCCAATGTGTCACCTTGGGGTGCACCAGTCTTGTTTGTTAAAAAAGAAAGATGGCACGATAAAGATGTGCATTGATTATCGTCAGCTTAATAAGTTGACCATCAAGAACAAGTATCCTTTGCCGAGGATTGATGATCTTTTTATCATTTTCGAGGAGCGGTTGTGTTTTCAAAGATAGATTTGAGGCCAAGGTACTATCAGTTAAAGGTGAATGATGTGGATGTGCCGAAAACAACCTTTCGAACGAGATATGGGCATTATGAATTTCTAGTAATGTCCTTCGGATTGACAAATGCTCCTGTTACTTTCATGGACTTGATGAACATGGTGTTCCATGAATTCTTAGATAAGTTTGTTGTGGTGTTCATCGATGATATCCTTGTCTACTCTCGTACTGAGGAGGAGTATGAGGGTCATTTCAGGATCGTTTTGCAAGCGCTGTTAGAGAATCGGCTTTATGCTAAGCTGAGCAAATGTGAGTTTTGGCTAAAGGAAGTTTTTTTTCTTGGCCATGTGGTTTCGGGTGAAGGGATTCGAGTTGATCCTCATAAGATTGAGGCGGTGATAAATTGGAAACCTCTCAGATATGTTCATGAGGTTCGTAGTTTCCTTGGGTTGGCAGGTTACTACCGGAGGTTTGTGGATGGATTTTCTAAGATTGACGCCCCTTTGATGAAGTTGTTACAGAAGGATGTCAAGTACGAGTGGACGGAAGTGAGACAACAAGCTTTTGAGAAGTTAAAAGTAGCTTTGACGCAAGCTCCTATCTTGGTTCAACCTAAATCAGGAAAAGAGTTTGTGGTGTATAGTGACGCATCCTATGTTGGTTTGGGGTGTGTGTTGATGCAAGAGGGTAAGGTAGTGGCTTATGCATCGCGACAGTTGAAAGTGCATGAGCGCAATTACCCTACGCATGACATTGAGTTGGCTGTAGTGGTTTTTGCTCTAAAAATTTGGAGACATTATCTCTATGGTGAGAAGTGTACTATGTACACGGATCATAAAAAGTTTGAAGTACCTGATGTCTCAAAATGAGTTAAATATTAGGCAACGACGTTGGGTGGAGCTACTTAAGGATTACATTCTAACGATTGAGTATCATCTGGGGAAAGCCAATGTTGTGGCTGATGCTTTGAGCATGAAGGTGGCAGTGGAATTAAAGGGTGATATTTGCTAGCTTGAGCATATCGTGGGATGGTGGTCTTGTTGCTGAATTGCAGGTGAAGCCATCTCTAGTTAAGTTGATAAAGGACAAACAATTGTTGGATAATTCTTTGGTGCCACATGTACAGGATATTGCAGAAGGTAGGCCATCAGATTTCTATTTCAATGATGATGGTGTTTTACGTTTTGGGAGTCAGATAGTGGTGCCGAATGATGTTGAGTTGAGGCGTACTATTCTAACTGAAACTCATGGTAGTCCTTTAGCTATGCACCCTGGTAGTTCAAAGATGTACTGTGATCTAAAGGATGAGTACTATTGTATGGGATTGAAGAAAGATGTCGCGGAGTATGTTAGAAAATGCATGGTTTGTCAGTGAGTTAAGGCTGAACATCAATTTCCTTCAAGGTTGTTTCAGCTGTTAAGGATCCCTGAATGGAAGTGGGAGAGGATCACCATGGACTTTGTGTCTAGTTTGCCTTTATCGCCATCAAAGAAGAATTATGTTTGGGTGGTTGTGGATCGCCTTACGAAATGTGCACATTTCTTGCGTGTGCATACTACGTACACCTTAGATAAGCTTGCGAAGTTGTACATTGCTGAAATTGTACGATTGCATGGGGTTCCAAAATCTATAGTGTCAGATAGAGATCCGAGGTTCGCCGCAAGGTTTTGGGAGTGTTTGCATCAAGCATTGGGTACGCGGCTGAATTTCAGTACTTCTTATCATGCGCAGACGGATGGACAATCAGAGCGTGTTATCCAAGTTATTGAGGATATGTTGAGGTGTTGTGTTATTAAATTTCAAGGCTCTTGGGAGAAGCACTTACCTTTGGTGGAGTTTGCTTATAATAACAGTTATCACGCAAGTATTAAAATGGCACCTTATCAAGCTTTATACGGGAGGAAGTGCAAAACTCCTCTTTGTTGGGCTGAAACGAAACAAAAGTTGGTCTCGATGCCGACTTTGTTAAAAGGAACCACCGAAAAGGTGAAGCTCATTTGTGATCGGTTGAAGGCATCATCGGATCGGCAAAAGTCTTACTCGGATTTGAAGCGTAAGGAGATAGAATTTTTTGTGGACGAGCATGTGTTTTTGAAAGTTTCACCTTGGAAGAAGGTGATGAGATTTGGCTGGAAGGGCAAGTTGAGCCCAAGGTTCATTGGACCATACGAGGTGATAGAACGTATGGGTCTTGTTGCCTACAAGTTGATACTACCTCAAGAGTTAGAAAAGATACATAATGTATTTCATGTATCCATGCTTCGAAGGTATAGATCAGATCTGTCGCATGTTATGCCTGTGGAAGAGGTTGAGTTGAATCCATGCTTGACGTATGATGAGGAACCTGTTGAGATTCTAGATTCGGATAGTAAGGCTCTTCGAGGTAAGACCATTGAGTTAGTCAAAGTCTTGTGGAGACATCATGATGTTGAGGAAGCCACGTGGGAAAGGAAGGAAGACACAAAGAAGCAATTTCCTGACCTTTTTCCTCCAGGTAAATTTCGAGGATGAAATTTCTTAAGAGGTAGAGAGTTGTAACGCCCTGATTTTAGGCCTAGAAGTTTTAGAGTTTGAATCGGACCGGTCGAGAATGATTTGAATCTTTAAGGGATATTTAGGGAACACGTAGTTCGGGATGCTTTAAAAATATGGAAAAAAATTGTCGTTAATGAAGGTTGACTTTGGGGTTGACTATGGTTTTCCCCATGTAATATTCATAGTTTGGGTCAAGCGTCTAAGCCGGGCTAAGAGGGTTACATTGCTCCTTTCTAACTTCGACACTAATGATCTGCATTGTCGGAAACGACAGCGTAAGCTTGAAAGCTTAGTGAGGGAGCTCAAAAACAAATATCGACAATGCAAGGTCCGAAGCATGCTATCCATAAATCATCAACAAGGCATGCATTAACACCAACATAACAACATTGCCAACTGCTACAAGAATGCATGAACATGGAATCTTACCTCATGTTATGCTTAGAATATATGTAACATGAGATCTTACCACATCAACCACACATAAACAAGGTATATTGGAAACTATATAGCTTACTCGGGTATGCGGATAGCTTCCATTTGGATTTTCGCCCAACGTACTCAATAACAACAATATTACCTTCTGGTGGGATTTCACTCATCACCATTTTATTTTACGGATGGGATTCCACTCATCACCACACATACATATTTTCCGGTGGAATGTTACTTCACCTTATTCTGCATTGGTGACTTCACACCACCAAGGCCACGCGCGAATTTGACTCTTACCATGTGCACACTCATTCTAATGATCGATCATTTATATCCGGTAACATAAGTAGTGCCAACATACTAAGCGAGTATTCACCATGATTTCACAAATCATGCAATACAACATATGAATCACCATCATGCAACATAAATATATCGTAACATGCATAATCGGACACTTATCACACAATACCACATTTATGCACATTTAGCAAGAAATACATAAACTTGAACAAGAGATTAAGCTACCAACTTAACCCCACATTAGATTAGCCTACCAAGCACAATCTAGTACCCTACTAACATATTTTGAACCAATTTAAAACCATTGAAAATAGTTCACTCACCAAACACCCCCAATACAAGCCAAGGTCGATCAAGCCTCCAAGTTCCCCGAAATTGAGCCCGAAGCTTCTTCAATGTTTTCCCTTGCTCCTAATCAACCAAAAATAGTGTATTACACATCAAAACGTCCACAAAACCACTGCCACAAGTCAGATTACAACTCAAGACCATTTCACTACATTTACAAGCCGAGAACTAACCCAAACTCTTCATTTTCGGACTTGAAAACAACCCATCAGTTACCCATCAATTTCATCATCCAAATCATCACGAAACATGCTCAAAACAGCCCCAGAGTATAACCATCCATCAGCCCAACTTTCCCTCACATAATTACCTCAAAAACTCAAGATTTCCACCTCTAAACTCACCTACAAATGCCCATTTTGGGATTTCATTAAAACTTCACCATGTTAACATATGTTAAACTTAAAAGCAAGACTATAACATATATAAACTTTACAAATCAAAATCTCAATGAAAAACCAACAAAGTTTCCACCTTTGGTTTAAAATTTGAACACTTGGGACAGTTCAAAAATGGAGTTTATGAAAATCTAAAATCATGAAAATGTTAAGGATGAAGAGGAGAAATCAAAAACATCATTACCTTCATGAAAACTCTTGAAATCGCTAAGGAAGATGATGGAACAATGTTTGGGTTGGGGAGGAGTTTTAATTATCGTGGGTTTTAGTTTGAAGGAAGATGATGATGACTTCAAAACATTTCTTTTACTTGTTTTATTTCATTTATTACAAAATTCCCACTTTAACCTTAATGAAAACACATGGTCTTTTTAATTCAAAACCAAGCCCATTTTATTTAAACCCCAAAGACTCGAACCTAATTTACTCTCTTAACACCCGATCTCCTAACCCCAGATGTTACATTGTGTTTCGGTACACGACCCATCGTATCAAAATAGGTAAGCCCAATCAAGCTTAGCATTTCGATATACGGGGACTCATTTCGGTACGGGTCATGAGTAAATGGCAAAGTGTTTCGGTACACGGGGGTGTATCGGTACAGGTTTTGGATACTAGAATTTGGGGTTTGTGAAATAACAAAATTGTGTCGATACGGGCCCTAGTGTACTTATATGGTTAGCTTTAATTCGATTAATTGGCCTAATGTGAAGTTTTGTTCTCTTACGTTTTAGTCCCTGAATGTTGTGGTTGCAATTATACGAGTTTGGATGATCGAATTGTTTTGATATTTGACATGAATGCATGGAACCTGATTAATTAAAGTTTGGTAACATAAAAAGGGGTTAAGTCCTTGTAATTTTCAAGATTTGCATATTGATCCCTTAATGATCGTGATTGCAATTGAATGTCCTATCGGTGTTCGATATGAGTGAGATTTGAACCACTGCCTGCATGTACAATATAGGTTAATAATTTGCATCTAGATAAGATAAAAGAAAAAAGACGTGTTTCGAGTTAATTCTTTTCGGTTGCTTCGACAAACCCAATATAGCTCAAAAATTTCGGTCAGACGTCTAAGTCGGGTCGAGTGGGGTTACAATACTTGCCATGACAAATACATGTTTAATTGCTAAAACCTGTTAGGATGTTCTGTGATGTGTTAATTGCCTCAAATTTTTTTAAAGAACCTTAAACTTTAGGATTGGCATATAATTAACTTGGAAATTTGCTATGATGCTTTTAATACTCACATTGTTGTGACTTGTCGATCTAGGGAGACCCGGTAAACGTTAGATTATTAAAAATTGAAAAATTGTGCTAGAGGTGCTCATCTGGCTCTACCCAAAAAATAATGATAAAAAATTACTAGAGGTGCTCATCTGGCTCTACCCAAAAAATAAAGATAAAAAATTACTAGAGGTGCTCATTTGGCTCTAGTTACAAAATATTGAAAATATTGCTAAAGGTGCCCATCTAGCTCTAGACAGAAAAAAAAAGAATTTGCTAGAGGTGCCTAACTAGCTTTAGCTAAATAAGTTACCTCGACAATATAATAAAAATTGTGGTTTTCTTAGAACCATGTTGATTGACTTGTACACAACTTCGCACACAGTTGCACGAGCATTGTTTATTTTTGAGTAACTTTATGTGCTTTCCGAAGGTCAAAAGGCAATGGATTCTTTACTATTACGGTTCTGAGAATTGAAGTCAGGTTCAAAGCATGTTGTTTGATTACTGTCTTGGCAGGAAATTGTTGTTAGTTCATGAATTGCTTAATGATAAGCAATAGTTCAAGGTTGGGGTGTGTTAAGTGTGAAAAAGTATTACATTTTATACCTTTTTTACTTAGATTTATTAGGCTTGGCCTTGTGTTTTGCTACATAAATTCATAGTCCTTACATTTATTGGGCTTGGCCTTGTGTTTTGCTATTTTTGTGGAGAAATCGTTGTTGTTTTTCTATCTTTGTGCAGGGACGAATTGTCGAGCCATTGTCGAGCAGTTGCCATGGCAAGTTGGAGATAAATGCATATTTTCAAGAATTATGCCTTATCCTATCTTTTTCATTTTACCATGGGATAAAACCCACTGATAAGTGCTCAAAAGTCTTATATTTTGACCCCTTTTATATAGAAATTATCACTCAACCTACACCCATTTGAGCTGTATTATAGCCTTTCATGCATAGATTTCATCGTTTCTGCCCTTGAGCTTAGTATTCCATTTATTATATGAAAAAATATACTATTTAATGCATGATTGGTATTCTTGCGGGATGACCACTACTGGAGCAGGAGGATGCCGCTGCAGCACAGAAAGCAGGAGGGAAGATGAGGTAGAGTTAGCAGACAACACACCATGATGGAGCCAAGCCACAAGACATCTTCTATTGAGGGAAGCTGAGGAAGCCTTGCTAAGCAGAACGGACTGATGCCAGGGCAGCGAAAGCCAGGTTGTGGCAATGTATTGCCGGAGGGAAAAATGAGCAAAGTGGTAGCCGACTTGTAGAGCCTTTAACGCTTGATTTTTCTACACACTTTTCGTGGAAACTGGAGCTCGAGAAGAGGAGGAAAACGTGGAAGGAAGTATAAAGTTGGACTCTTGGACAAAAGTGTATATTGTAATAAATTAAAGAGATTTGCTTCTTTAATAAAGTCTAGACCAAGTCCAACTTAACTTCCTCTCCAAGAGGATTCTTGCTTACATTTTCCCTATATAAAGGCATGTCGCCATGGAGACGACATATCGAAGAGAAGAGAAGAGAGATTGAGCTTAGGATTAGTTTCATTATGTTCTAAATTTTCTTAGGGTTAGGATTAGTTTGTTTAGTAGGTGTGTGAAAACTCATTGTACTTAGTTTTTGTTCTTAATGCAATAAAAGTTAAGGTTTGCTTATCCTAGCTTTAATTATTTTTGCATTCTACTCGGGAGAGGGTTTGTGAGATCATTCATTTCTTCAATATTGGGAGAGTTAAGCTCACGAAAGGAGTAAGCACGGTTTTCGCCCCACGAAAGGAATAGCCGCTAAGAGAAGTGTATGAACATTTGTTGTTTGCCTTTGATTCACGCCGGGAGGTATCATAAGAGTTCAGTCATCAACCAGTGTTCTGTGCTTAGGGATAAGGCAGAGCCATCCAATGACGCTTTGTCGAACCTTAACTGCTTCTGCCCACGAGCAAGGGATTGTCGCGGCAGGGATTCAACCACTACGGCCGCGACATGGATTTAGGTTACTGCAACAACAGCA